>CM038671.1:157661991-158051991 GCA_021605145.1 Aegilops bicornis | reverse complement strand
TGCACCGTAAGCGACCACTACATGCATCAGCGAGGCGTTGATTGGGCATGCACGAGAATTTGGTTCTGCTCGCAATATGGATGATACCTGAACGTTGAAGTGAACAGGCATGCTAGCACGGGAGACCTATTTATGCTATACAATACTATAGTACTCATGTACCTACTACTAGTAGTAGTTGTAGTACAACTGTGGTACACTTGATGGTCAAAATACTATTCATCCGGTCCTCACAGTGAAGTGACAACACCCTGCGCCTGACACAAGTCCATGCGGCGTGTTCGGGTTACCAAAGTCAGCCTCACCATGCCACAGTCACGATCTGTCACCGCTTGTTGTCTGACACATTGGCGCCTCGCCTCGTCTCCTGTCCGCTCCCATAGCGCCACTCCATCTCCATCTCCTTCTCCATCTCCATCTCACTTTGTGCCCCGTGTCTGCAGTCGCCTCACTCGCCTCCCCAGTACCACTATTCCCTCGCTAGCCGCTCCGGCACCGACATCCTTCTCCCCGTAAATCAAGCCCCTTCCAAACTCCAGCATGGCCGAGCGAACCGCGCATCATCCATATGAGCCGCGATTGGAGCAATCTCCCAGTGACATCCTCGACCTCACATTGTTCGTGTATGGATATGTTGAGTGCCTGCGGCTGGCTGCATGCTCGAGGACATGCACCCGGCCATCGTCGAGCGAGGCCTAAGCTTTTCAAGACACCACCTTTGCTGCTATCTAGTCTTGCGAGATTGGCTCACCATGATCTGAGGCGTGCATGATGCCCCTCGACTTCAATCCGATCTCCATTAGCCGAAACTTCTTTGCAGGTATGTAGTGGGTCGTCGTACATCATTTCCCTCGACATTGATCCGATCACCATCGCCCGAAACTTCTTGCCAGGTATGTGCTAGGTCGGCATGAACTCCCACTGGATGGCTGCCTTTAGACAAGACGGTAAAAAGTTGGTGCTCGTGAACTTCCAGACCTCCCATGAGATTATCCTTCCTTCGTTGGATTATATAGAGTATGACCATCGCGGTCCAAGTCATCTAGATTACTACGTCAGTTGGACGGACCTTGTTTTGCGTAAGATTGTAATCTGCCAAGTGCCCACCACGACATGCAGTGCGCAGACTTCAAGCTAATTGCCTTGTTCGACCGCGGACTCGCCTATCTTTACGCCGGTGCCTTCTTTAGCTGGAGACAACTCGGCTCGCAGTGGATCATCGTCAAAGCTAATACATGCTACCTCTTGAGCTTGCATTGGTTTTCCCCGAAGAGGAAAGGATGATGCAGCAGAGTAGCGTAAGTATTTCCCTCAGTTTTTAAGAACCAAGGTATCAATCCAGTAGGAGGCCACGCGCAAGTCCTTCGTAACTACACAACACAAAGAGCTCAACGCAACCAACGCGGTTAGGGGTTGTCAATCCCTTCACGGTCACTTACGAAAGTGAGATCCGATAGATAATATTTTGGTATAAAGATGCAAAGTAAAAAGTAAAAGGCAAAGTAAAAAGCAAAGCAAGATTAAAGTGATGGAGATTGATATGATGAGAATAGACCCGGGGGCCATAGGTTTCACTAGTCGCTTCTCTCAAGAGCATAAGTATTCTACGGTGGGTGAACAAATTACTGTTGAGCAATTGACAGAATTGAGCATAGTTATGAGAATATCTAGGCATGATCATTTATATAGGCATCACGTCCGTGACAAGTAGATCAAAACGATTCTGCATCTACTACCATTACTCCACTCATCGACCGCTATCCAACATTCATCTAGAGTATTAAGTTGAAAACAGAGTAACGCTTTATGCAAGATGACATGATGTAGAGAGATAAATTCATGCAATATGAAATAAACCCCATCTTGTTATCCTCGATGGCAACGATACAATACGTGCCTTGCTGCCCCTTCTACATCCTTTGGGAAAGAACACCGCAAGATCGAACCCAAAGCTAAGCACTTCTCCCATGGCAAGAACTACCAATCTAGTTGGCCAAACCAAATGGATAATTCGAAGAGACTTGCAAAGATAACCAATCATACATAAAAGAATTCAGAGAAGATTCAAATATTGTTCATAGATAGACTTGATCATAAATCCACAATTCATCGGTCTCAACAAACACACCGCAAAAAGAAGAAGATTACATCGAATAGATCTCCACAAGAGAGGGGGAGAACATTGTATTGAGATCCAAAAAGAGAGAAGACGCCATCTAGCTAATAACTATGGACCCGAAGGTCTGAGGTAAACTACTCACACTTCATCGGAGAGGCTATGATGATGTAGAAGCCCTCGTGATGACGGCCCTCTCCGTGAACTCGAACAGGCCCCAAGATGGGATCTCGTGGATCTGAGAAAGTTGCGGCGGTGGAATTAGGTTTTGGCTCCGTGTCTGCTCGTTTGAAGTGCGAGGTATATATAGGAGGAAGAAATGCGTCGGTGGAGCTTGGTGGGCCACGAGGGTGGGGCGGCGCTTTGGGGTGTAGGGCGCGCCCCCTACCTCGTGCCCTCCTCAGAGCTTTCTTGACGTAGGGTCCAAGTCTCTTGTGTCTTATTCGGGAAGAAAATCACGTTCCAAAAAGGATTTTTCTGTTTGGACTAAATAGGCAAAAAACAACAATTCTGGGCTGGGCCTTCGGTTAATAGCTTAGTCCCAAAAATAATATAAAAGTGGAAAATAAAGCCCAATATAGTCCAAAACAGTAGATAATATAGCATGGAGCAATCAAAAATTATAGATACGTTGGAGACGTATCAATACACACTTCTGTGATGCTATTGAACACAATGGCATCATCTACGCGATCGACAAAGCAGATGGCACCACGTATTGCTGGGACGGTGCGTGTAAGTTGTTTCCTCTCATGTTAATGATGACGCCATGACACTGTTTGAACTTTTTGTGATGATTGGCATATCTCTGTTTGATCAGAATTTGAGTAGAACTATGGCAATGTATTAGAGACGTCATAAATCAGCTATATTTGGAATGAGTTAATTCATGCGATTGTGACCATGTCATTACAGACAAGTTGTACCCCGAATAATCAAACGGTTAGGAATATATGGTTATTATCCTTATTTTACAGTAATCTATATACTACTACTAAATATGAGTGTGTATCAATGGCCATGTTAGTTTCCTCATTTTCATGATGTAGAAACATGCACCACGCTGTTGGTTTCATCTAACCATACATTAGGGAAGTAAATGTGCATATGGAGAACTCTATATTTGGAAGTAGTGAAATCTGCAATGCTTACCATGTGTACATACCTATATTAAGCCCTTGACAATCAATGGCTAGAATAATATCCTCACAAAAATTTACCCACGTAACACGAGTATATAACAATGCATGGTGCATTAGTTACCTTGAAGAATTTGTTTGTGAGGAATGAGAACATGATTACATAACATGCATGACATGGTAGTTTCTGTGAAGAATCGATTGCGAGATAACATGAGTATAACCATGCATGGCACTTCTATATTTTCGAACCCGGTATACATTTCCTGTATTTTCCTCCCGGATCCAACAGGGACATATCAATGTTGTTTCTTGCATTATCCTACTCATACTCACGAACAATGCTGATCTTACATTAACAATGCACATCCTTTTGATATGATGCGTGTCCCTACGATTCTGCCCTTTGTAATCACACCACCTTTGCCAAAAGCAGAAGCACAAGCGGTTCCTCGCTTTCGATCGAACGACGGCAAAGACTGATGATCATTCGGACACATGAGCCGGAAAAGTTATATTGCAAAAACCCCACTGTATACAAGCACCGTGTAATACGTGAGTATCCGGACAGTGGTTGTTACGTCTATGAGCAGGATACTAGCTTGTTGGGGCCTTTAGGATTTTTTAGTTGGAGGCGGGTAAACAGCCTTGGTTCACACTCTCTGTTTCTCGGACTCAATTATCCGATTAACCAGGAGATCACCGTTGGCAAGGACCTTGATGGCAGAGAGGCTCTGTTTGCTATGGAAAATTGTGTCTACATCGGTGACCCCTAGGAGTTAGGAGCAAACTCCCCCGATTGTCAACGATACTGACTGCCAAAAGAAGGTGAAAATGAAAAAGGCATCCGGATTAACTTTGATCCTTGGATGTCTCAATTACAACAGCACGATGATGTGGTTTGAGCCTTGAGTTGATAGGTAATTGGGCTGCTTTGCATCGAAGGGTGGAATCTTGGTGTCTCCGGATCACCGGTCGCTAAAGCGGGGCTGCAAATTATGATGGTGTTGGATCATCTCTTGAATGACTTTGTTGTCTTTCTTTCTTGGTTACGGGTGGGTAGTTCTTTCTTTTGTTATGCATATTCCTTGTCATTTGGTCATCCTCGTCTATGTCACTCTTACTATGTAATAGTTGCTTCATTTAGAATGTCATTCTAAATGCGGATCACGAGAGTCTGGCCTTTGCAAATGGGTGCGTTTTGGTGGTGCAGCAAGACTTCTTATGAACTATCATGTCTTGATGTTTATGTCGATAGTAGTCACTAGTCGGTGTTTGAATGTTGTATATATCGTTGTTTGAACTGTTTATTGTCTCGAACTCTTGGTGGGCTAAATGAGAGCATCACCATTCTCCGGTGTTCAGAGTATATCTCCTTTTTCAAGTTATATAATTTGAGCTCGATATCTTTTCCATGATGTACACTTGTTTGGGCGGTGAGGTGTCGTTGAATATGGGCCGAGTAGTAACGCAATGCCAAACAGGTCAATTATGACTCTCGGGCCAGGCTCTCAAAGATCCTGAAAAAAGGCCGAGCTCTCCAAAAAGAAAGAATAAGGACTCTTGGGCCAACATGTAGGGGGCCACTGGTGTTTTCGATGCGCTTGCCTTGTAGGAAACATATTAGCGTGCTCGAAATTCATGCTACCTTTTCATCCCAGGTCCCCGCCTCCCCACCTCTGGAATCTCGATTCCTACTCCGATTCCCCAAATCCACCTCCTGTACTCCACATGCTCAGCGCACTATCATGTCGCCGGTCAATGCGGATCTCCGAGCCGAGATCCCGAGGTCCGTCCTACCTTGATCCTTTGCGTCTTTGTCGCTCCAGCGATGGCATGGCGGCGCTTGACGCGACCCGGTTTTCGGCAAAGTGCCGATGGTAACCATCAACGGCGACCGGCCTCCCGTCTCGCCGGATGACCTTGTCAAAGCTCTTGGCATTGCGCCACGACATCCAAATAAGCGACTTGCTCGTCGAAGTCCCATCGCCACCGGCTGATTTCTTCGTCGGAGTTACGGACAACTTTCATTTGCGATCGTGTGTTCGAATCTTCGGCGTTTGTTCTGCGATGGCGCTGTTGGTGAGCTTTTATCGGTGGCACCTGTGATGGGGCTCGGTGCCCTCGAGCTTGAGTTTTTAACAAAGCTTACCTTCCACGGCATGCCTCGGCGTGCTTGGAACAAATGTCGAGTCCATGAACGAGCTTATCAACGACTTTGGAGGTGAGCTTGTAAGTATGTTTGTTCCTCCAGACAGCTGGGCTCTGACGGTTATGGCATGGATGAAGAAGTCGTCCACCATATCGAAGGTGATTGGTGTTGAGATACCGGTGCAGGAACCGGGGTTGTACTATTCGTCGCCACCAAGGCCGCTTGCGGACCACGTTAGGGATGTACCTGTATCGAGTGTTCGTGCATGTCGAAGAAGTGGTCAATCCATCAATCGAAGTCCCGCGCCGCCCGGCTGGTGCGGGGTCCATCGGCGACGTCCATTACAGGAGTCAATGTCGGACTTTCCCGTGTTGCTCGGAGCGATGGATGGCGCGAGGCCTACTCCATCGCTTGGCGGAGGCCACTTGCTTCTTTGGGAGAAGAGGCAGGGCTGGCTACTGGATGTGCTCTAATTTGAGGTAACAATTGAATCTTGTCAGATACTAGTCAAATCCGAGCTATGGGTGTGAAGCACTGATATGCCAGTACATTTGATTGTGACCTGTTCTAATTTTGTACCTGAACCTTTTTTAGAAAGGGTTGTACGTCAACTTAATGTGCTAGCAGAACTTATTGTGTTGTCTGTCTGTTTTCTTTGCACAACATTCAAGATATTTCCCCGTCATTGATAAAGATGATGAACCGTTATGTACGACTTCGTTGGTTTCAACATAGCCCTTCCCGTAGCGATCCACTGCTTCCATCCTGATTGTGTCGCCTGCGTGAAATTTTTGTATGCAAGTTCAGTGTGCTATGATGTTCTATATGATTGTGTCAACTATATAAGTTTTTATTGAGCATCAACAATGCATATGGCTAAAAGATGTATTTACGAGCATCGGCCGATGGGTCTCTCTCTCTCTCTCTCTCTCTCTCACACACACACACACACACGCACAAGTGGGACCCGTTGAATTATTTATTTACTCGTGACAGCTTTTAATTAGGTTCCACTGTAATCTAACTTTTTTCTTAAGTTATTAATTGAGCTCACTGACTTCAAAAAGTTGTACAAAAGCCTTGTTTGGGCCTTTCCGGCGTCGCTGAATGTGGGCTGAGTAACCATGTTAGGTTGTACTGTACTACACATGCCTTTTTTCGCTATTTTTTAAATAATACATTTTTAAATTAATTTTCATAAATATTACGCTAGGTAATGTTTTTTCAAAAATAATACACCGTCGGCCGCTGCAGGCCGACTGGGCCTAGTCGGCCCACAGTCGGCCGATTAGTTCGATCGACCTCTGGTGGCCAGCCCACCTGTCTTTGTGGGCTAATTGGGTCCTGTCGGCCCACTGTGGGCCGACTAGAGCTAATTGACTCGCTGTGGGCTAATTGTTTTTGCAAAAGTGTTAATCATGTATTTAAAAATATGTGTATTGTGACCTCCTCCGCTCGCTGTGGGCCCACTGTTGACTAAAAAATATGTTTTAAAAGTGTTAATCATGTATTTAAAAATTGTTAAATGTCTGTATAAAAAATGTTCCTTATCTATACAAATTTTTTAAATGTGTGTATAAAAAATAGCTTTTTTTCAACATCAGCAATGCAACTGGGCCGACAGTTGTACACAATATCCGGGTCAACTTGTTATTCTCCACCCCGCTGGGCTGCAAACTTTCCTAGGAGGTATGCATTAGGCTTAACAAGAAAATGGACTTTAAGAAATAATAAATGGGATGTAGTTATAATAACTAGACAGTTACTATGCACCAAACACGTAATTAGTTTGAAAAATATATTATTTTTGGAATTTGAAAATTTTAATTTTATTAATTGTTGCGCGCGCAATATTTCGTTGGATTTTAACGTAATACAACTTTATTTTGAAATTATATTTAACCTGACTAGAAATTTTGGATAAAAATATTTCAGATCCCATCAAAATGTGGGAATTCTTTTTGAATTCTGTATTGAGCGGTTGTTTGAAATTATTAATCATTGTCCTAGCTAGAAGTTGGGATGTACTTTTAACAAACTGTAAATGGGCTGTAGTAACTTCCATTAAAATTAAAGAATGGGTTGTACATTCTTACAAATCGCAAACGGGCTATATGTTCTCTGCCAAATCCGAGCTGTGGGCCTACTAAGTTGACGCGTACCAAGGGCTTTGTCAACTTAGTCAATATAAACGATTCTAGCTGCATTGATCGTGACGATGTCCATCCAACGGCCGTAGTGCTTCTTCAACCTCTCGTCTTCTTGCTCCAGCCGCCCAAAGCAGCGCCGGTCATGTCGCGTGCTCCTGCCTCCCGTGGCCGGCTGTGATGCCGCGGAGGCCTCACCGCCTCGTACTACTCCCACCGTTGGCCAGGCCATCCTTCTACTCACCCACACCCCCTTTCTGCGGCGACGGCAGCCTCACACCGCAGCCGAACCAGTGAACCCTCGTACTCCTCTCTGCGTGGGCTTCCACTGCTGCGTCTTCCCCGGCTCCGCGTCGTCCCCTTCCTAGGCCTCGCCGTCGTCCAGACCACCGCCACAGTGCTATCGGTATGGCGTGGTCAATGACCGACTTCCATCGGAAGAAATCTTGTCACGATGGAGAGGTGACGGTGGGTCCACGGCAGCCGCAAGGAAGTGCCTCCTTATTACGCGCAAAATAATTATTCATCCACCTGACAGCGGGGACCCACCGGACAGGCCACCGTATTTCGCGAAAAAAATGATTCGCCCCCTGATTGCTGGGACCACGAGCTACATCTTCGCATGCAAGGAACTGCGTCCGAAAAAAAACGATTCGCCCCCCTGACTGCTGGGACCCACCAGCCCCCTGACTGTTGGGACCCACCAGCTACATCTTCGCACGCAAGGAAGTGCGTCCGGGCTAAAAAACGATTCCCTCCCTGACTGCTGGGAGCCACCAACTACATCTTCGCAGGCAAGGAAGTGCCTGATGATACGTCCATTTTGCATCATGCTTTATATCGATAATTATTGCATTATGGGCTGTTATTTCACTTTATGTCACAATACTTATGGCTATTCTCTCTTATTTTACAAGGTTTACATAAGGAGGGAGAATCTAAATTGGAATTCTGGGCTGGAAAAGGAGCAAATATTAGAGACCTATTCTGCGCAACTCCAAAAGTCCTGAAACTCCACGGAATATCTTAAAATAAATAAAGAAAAATCCTCGCCAAAGATGAAGTCCAGGGGGCCCACACCCTGCTCACGAGGGTGGGGGGCGCGCCCCCCTCCTAGGGCGCGCCCCCCTACCTCGTGGGCCCCCTGGTGGGTCTCCGACGTCCATCTTCTCCTATATGAAGTCTTTCGATGAGAAAAAAATCAGAAGCAACCTTTCGGGATGAGACTCCGCCGCCACGAGGCGGAACCGAGGCGGAACCAATCTAGAGCTCCGGCAGAGCTGTTCTGCTGGGGATACTTCCCTCCGGGAGGGGGAAATCATCACCATCATCATCACCAACGCTCCTCTCATCGGGAGAGGGCAATCTCCATCAACATCTTCACCAGCACCATCTCATCTCCAAACCCTAGTTCATCTCTTGTATTCAATTCTTGTCTCAAAGTCCGGGATTGGTGCTAATAGGTTGCTAGTAGTGTTGATTACTCCTTGTAGTTGATGCTAGTTGGTTTATTTGGTGGAAGATCATATGTTCAGATCCTTTATGCATATTATTACCCCTCGATTATGAACATGAATATGCTTTGTGAGTAGTTACGTTTGTTCCTGAGGACAAGGGAGAAGTCTTGCTATTAGTAGTCATGTGAATTTGGTATTCGTTTGATATTTTGATAAGATGTATGTTGTCTAGCCTCTAGTGGTGTTATGTGAACGTCGACTACATAACACTTCACCATTATTTGGGCCTGGAGTAAGGCATTGGGAAGTAATAAGTAGATGATGGGTTGCTAGAGTGATGTAAGCTTAAACCCTAGTTTATGCGTTGCTCGTAAAGGGCTGATTTGGATCCATATGTTTCATGCTATGGTTAGGTTTACCTTAATACTTTTGTTGTAGTTGCGGATGCTTGCAATAGAGGTTAATCATAAGTGGGAGGCTTGTTCAAGTAAGAACAACACCCAAGCACCGGTCCACCCACATATCAAATTATCAAAGTACCGAACGCGAACCATATGAACGTGATGAAAACTAGCTTGACGGTATTCCCATGTGTCCTCGGGAGCGTTTTTCCTATTATAAGAGTTTGTTCCGGCTTGTACTTTGCTACAAAAAGGATTGGGCCACCTTGCTGCACTTTATTTACTTTTGTTACTTGTTGCTCGTTACAAGTATCTTGTCACCAAACTATCTGTTACCACTTATTTCAGTACTTGCAGAAAATACCTTGCTGAAAACCGCTTATCATTTTCTTCTGCTCCTCGTTGGGTTCGACACTCTTACTTATCGAAAGGACTACGATAGATCCCCTATACTTGTGAGTCATCACCTGATAGTCGGGACCCACCTGGTCGAAGCGTACGTAGCGTTGTCATTCTGGTCGCGAAGGTGTACGTACATACTGGTCGATGTAGAGGCGCGCACGTGTCGTAGTAGAGGCGCTGCACACGTCGTAGTAGAGGCGCCGCGTGCATGTACACGCGTCGTCTGATGGCCTGGGTGCTAGAAAGAAAATACGACCACGTATGTGTACATACGGGCGGGGTCTCGAACGCCTACTCGCACATACGTACGGCGAGGGCTCGTGTACATGGCTGGGTCAGAACGGAGAAACAGCGTCGTCGTCGTGTTCATGGGGAGGCAACGGAATGCGTGGTCGTGTTCATCGGGAGGGCTTGGACGGAACATGCGATGGAAAGGAGGCCTGGTGTACCGCAGAACGGAGGAAACGGCCTTGTGTTCGACCGGCCACATTCGAAACGGGATCCTGTTCATCGGAAGGTGCAGCGTCTGCGTAAAAGCGGAGGAAGCGGACCTCCTACGGTCGAAGCAGGGTCCTGTTGATCGGGAGGTGTGGCGTGCCGCAAAAGCGGAGGAAAGCGGACCTCCCTACAGTCGAAACGGGGGTCCTGTTGATCGGGAGGGGTGTGGCGTACCGTAAAACGGAGGAAACGGACTTGTGTTGGAGCGCTACGATCGAAACGGGGGTCCTGTTCATTGGGAGGGGTGTGGCGTACCTCAAAACGGGACTCCACGGGATAGTGTTCATCTCCACCGTCGACCCCTCCAGCCTCCATGAGCTACTGTTCATCCACCGTCGACCTCCTCCAGCCTCCACCTGCGACTGTTCATCCACGGGCTCATGTTCATCCAGCCTCCACCGCGCGCTACTCCACCGGCTACTGTTCAACCACCCCTCCACCGTCTATTGTTCATCCAGCCCTCCACACCACGGGGTCCTGTTCAACCACCCCTCCACGAGCACCGCACCGGCGTCTCCTGTGCAGCCAGCCCTCCACACCACGGGGTCTGTTCATCCACCCCTCCACGGGCACCCTCCACCGTCTCGCTCATCCAGCCCTCCACCACACCACGGGGTCCTGTTCATCCAGAGGCAATGCCACCGCTCACTTTTCATCCAAACCCCCTGCAACGCTCACTGTTCATCCCATTGATCGGCTTCAGTTAGCAACAGTAGCGAAGGAATCGCTCGATCGGGTTCAGTTAACAGCCATCGATCGATCGCTCGGGTTCAGTAACGCGTAACTGCAGCTGTCGCCGGGTTCGATTAGAGCCCAACGCCTCGCTTTCGGGTTCGATTAGAGCCAACGCCGCACGCTGCAGCAGCGTGCGTGTCTACGAGAGAAATGCGCATCGCTTCGGCCCCGACCTCCCACCATAACCGGAACTCCCAAAAATTTCCTCCCCTCGCTTCTACCACGGTTTTTCCGTCATGGGCCGCCCAAAGAATGTCATGCAGCTGCGTCTCCGGCCCGCCCAGGACGAAAAGCCCGTTTTCTGTCATGATTTTTTGTCATATAAGTAGGAGCCCACCACATCTATGATGATACCGGGTTTTGTCACAATTATCATCATAGAAGAGTCATATGTATGACAGAAAAAAAATTCGTTCGGCCCAAAATGTCACAGATGTGTCTTTTTTAGTAGTGTAATGACCGCATCCTCAACCGCGGTGAGTACGAGGATTTGAACACAAGCCCAGTATGCGGTGCATTGCGGTATAACATCAGATGAGATCACCCTGGTGATGTTGAGGGCGAGTGCCCCAGGAAGAGGGTTCCTGCCAAGGTGATGTGGTATGCTCCTATAATACCACGGTTGAAACGTCTGTTCAGAAATAAAGAGCATGCCAAGTTGTTGCGATGGCACAAAGAAGACCGTAAGGAAGACGAGAAGTTGAGAACACCCACTAACGGGTTGAAGTGGAGAAAAATCGAGAGAAAGTGGGGGGACTTTGCAGGTGACGCAAGGAACGTATGGTTTGGTTTAAGTGCAGATGGCATTAATCATTTTGGGGAACAGAGCAACAATCATAGCACCTGGCCCGTGACTCTATGTATCTATAACCTTCCTCCTTGGTTGTGCATGAAGCGAAAGTTCATTATGATGCCAGTGCTTATCCAAGGCCCTAAGCAACCCGGCAACAACATTGATTTGTACCTAAGGCCATTAGTTGAAGAACTTTTATAGCCGTGGAATGGAAAAGGTGTATGTGTGTGGGATGAGCACAAACAACAGGAATTTGACCTACATGCGTTACTGTTTGTAACCATCAATGATTGGCCTGCTCTTAGTAACCTTTCAGGACAGACAAACAAGGGATACCACGCATGCATGCACTGTTTAGATGATATCGAAAGTATACATTTGGACAAATGCAGGAAGAATGTGTACCCGGGACATCGTCGATTTCTTCCGACCAACCATCAATGTCGAAAGAAAGGCAAGCATTTCAAAGGTGAGGCGGGTCACCGGAAGAAGCATGTCCTCAGTACTGGTGATGACATACTTGATATGGTCAAGGATTTACAAGTAATATTTGGAAAGGGTCCCGGCGGACAATCTGTTCCGAATGATGCTGAGGGACGCAGACCCATGTGGAACAAGAAATCTATATTTTGGGACCTACCCTATTGGAAAGACCTAGAGGTCTGCTCTGCAATCGACATGATGCACATGACGAAGAATCTTTGCGTGAACCTGCTAGGCTTTTTGGGCGTGTACGGGAAGACAAAAGATACACCGGAGGCACGGGAGGACCAGCAACATGTGCACGAAAAAGACGGCATGCATCCAAAGCAGGATGAAGGTCCTGCCAGCTATGCTCTTACCAAAGAAGAGAAGGAAATCTTCTTCGAATGCCTGCTTAGTATGAAGGTCTCGTGTGGCTTCTCGTCGAATATAAAGGGAATAATAAATATGGTAGAGAAAAAGTTTCAGAACCTAAAGTCTCATGACTGCCACGTGATTATGACGCAACTGCTTCCGGTTGCATTGAGGAGCTTCTCAAAAAGCGTTCGATTAGCCATTGTGAAGCTATGTGCATTCCTCAATGAAATCTCTCATAAGGTAATCGGTCCAAAAATACCAAGGTTAAAGAATGATTTGGTGCAATCTTTTATGAATACCGATGCTTTTCAAAAGTTTAGCACTAAATATGGACTTGACACTGAGATAGTTGCCTCCTTTTCTGAATCATTTGCTACTCATGTTGATCTCCCTAAGGAGAAGTGGTTTAAATATCACCCACCTATTAAAGAAGAAATTAAAGAACCGGTAATAGCTAAAGATGAAACTATTATCTATAATGTTGATCCAGCTTGTTCCCTCGCTTATATTGAAAAACCACCTTTCCCTGTTAGGATAAAGGAACATGCTAAAGTTTCAACTGTGGTCAATAAAAGCTATATTAGAACACCTAAACCAGCTGAACAAATGAAGGTAGAACCTAGTGTTGCCATGGTTAAAGATCTCCTGGTAGAAAATATAGATGGGCATGTTATTTACTTCTATGATGAAGCTGCAAGAATTGCCAAACCCGATGAAAAGGATAAACATAGACCCATTGTTGGCATGCCTGTTGTCTCAGTTAAGATAGGAGATCACTGTTATCATGGTTTATGTGATTTAGGTGATAGTGTGAGTGCTATTCCTTTTACCTTATATCAACAAATTATGAATGATATAGCACCCGCTGAAATAGAAGACATAGATGTTACTATTAAACTTGCTAATAGAGACACCATCACACCACTTGGGATTGTTAGAGATGTTGAAGTCTTGTGGGAAAATAAAATATCCTACTGATTTTCTCATTACTGGTTCCCCACAAGATGATTTTTGTCCCATTATCTTTGGTAGACCTTTCTTGAACACCGTTAATGCTAAAATAGATTGTGAGAAACAAACTGTCGGTGTTAGTTTTGGTGATGAGTCTCATGAGTTTATTTTTTCTAAGTTTAATAGAAAGCATCACAAGAAAGCATAGTTTAAAAAACCGGACCAGACCGGCGGTCGAACCGGAAAAAACCGGAACCGACGACCTTAGCGTTTTTTTAAGCTAATAAGACCGTTCTGCAATCAGACCGGAGAAAACCGGTCGAACCGGTCGGTTTTTTGGAAAACCGGTGAAAAAACCGGGCCATTGAACAGGATAAAACCAGGAAATTTTTCAATAGAAATTTGGAGAAGTGAAATTAGATCCCAGGATGTTTGAGCAGTACGTGGGGCTTGCCCATGGCCCAATAACCAACTCGGCTGTGCTACTTTGTGGTCCACTACATATAAATAATTTTATTTGACCATTGTTTCACACTATATTAGCACATATATTACTCAACATATATTATTTCATTGCTTAAAAACCCGACAATCGAACCGGTGAACCGGCGGTCCGACCGGTAAAAACCTGAACCTACAGCCTTTCCGGTTCGGTTTTTTAAACTATGCAAGAAAGAATTACCTAGTAAGGATGAAATAATTGGTCTTGCTTCTATTGTTGTGCCTCCTACTAATCCACTAGAACAATATTTGCTAGACCATGAGAATGATATGCATATGCATGAAGGAAATGAATAGATAAGATTTTCTCTCAAGAACGTCCTCTGCTTAAACACAATTTGCCTATTGAAACTCTAGGAGGTTCTCCTCCACCTAAAGGTGATCCTGTGTTTGAATTAAAACAATTGCCAGACACTTTGAAATATGCTTATCTTGATGAGAAAAAGATATATCATGTTATTATTAGTTCTAAACTTTCAGAACATGAAGAAGAAAGATTATTAAAGGTTCTGAAGAAGCACCGAGCTGCTATTGGGTATACTCTTGATGATTTAAAGGGCATTACCCCCACTCTCTGTCAGCGCAAAATTAACATGGAACTGTTGAGAATCGTTGCATGGAAAACAAAAAAAATTCTACGCACACGCAATGATCTATCCATGGAGATGCATAGCAACGAGGGGGAGAGTGTGTCTACGTACCCTCGTACACCGTAAGCAGCAGCATTTCACAACGCGGTTGATGTAGTCGAACTTCCTTCGCGATCCACCAATCGAGTACCGAACGTACGACACCTCCGAGTTCTGCACATGTTCAGCTCGGTGACGTCCCTCACCTTCTTGATCCAGCAAGATGTCGAGGTAGTAGATGAGTTCCGTCAGCACGATGGCATGGTGACGGTGATGGTGAATTGATCTCCGCAGGGCTTCACCTAAGCACTACGAAAATATGACCGGGGGAGTAAACGGTGGAGGGGGGCGCCGCCTGCAGCTAGGCAATTATGCAGTGCATGCTAGGCGCCCCACACATATATATAGGTGGAAGGGAGGAGCATCCATAGGAGGCGCCCAAGTAGGAGGAATCCTACCTACAGTCCCTCCCAAGCACGCGCGCCCCCTGCCATATATAACTGAGGGGGAAGGAAAGAGGGGGGGAGGGAAGGAAGGGGGAGTCCTACTCCACACTTTCCTTTCCCTCCCCTGTTTCCTTCTCCTCCTCATAGGGCTGACCACTATAGGGGCGCACTAGCCCCTTGTGGGCTGGTGTGTTCCCTCACTTGGCCCATAAGGCCCATATCATTGCCGTGGGTGCCCGAAACTTCTTTCCGGTGACCCGATAAGTACCCGGTACACCCCGAAACACTTCCAGTGTCCGAATACCATCATCCTATATATCAATATTATCTCTCGACCATTTCAAGACTCCTCGTCATGTCTGTGATCTCATCCGGGACTCCGAACAACATTTGATCACCAAATCACATAACTCATATAATACTATATCGTCATCGAACGTTAAGTGTTTGGACCCTATGGGTTCAAGAACTATGTAGACATGACCGAGACACCTCTCCGGTCAATAACCAATAGCTGAACCTGGATGCTCATATTGGCTCCTACATATTCTACGAATATCTTTATCCGTCGAACCGTTATGACAACATACGTAATTCCCTTTGTCCATCGGTATGTTACTTGCCCGAGATTCGTTCGTCGGTATCTTCATACCTAGTTCAATATCGTTACTGGCAAGTCTCTTTGCTTGTTCCATAATACATCATCTCGTGACTAACTCCTTAGTCGTTTGCTTGCAAGCTTATGATGTGTATTACCGAGAGGGCCTAGAGATACCTCTCCGATACTCGGAGTGAAAAATCCTAATCTCGATCTATGCCAACTCAACAAACACCTTCGGAGATACCTGTAGAGCATCTTCATAATCACCCAGTTACGTTGTGATGTTTGATAGCACACAAGGCATTCCTCCGATATCCGAGAGTTGCATAATCTCATAGTCGAAGGAATATGTAGTTGACATAAAGAAAGCAATAGCAATAAAACTGAATGATCATTATGCTAAGCTAACAGATGGGTCTTGTCCATCAAATCATTCTCCTAATGATGTGATCCCGTTATCAAATGACAACACATGTCTATGGTTAGGAAACCTTAACCATCTTTGATCAACGAGCTAGTCTAGTAAAGGCTCACTAGGGACACAGTATTTGTTTATGTATTCACACGTGTATTTAAGTTTTCGATCAATACAGTTCTAGCATGAATAATAAACATTTATCATGAATGAGGAAACATAAAATAACAACTTTATTATTGCCTATAGGGCATATTTCCTCCAGTCTCCCACTTGCACTAGAGTCAATAATCTTGTTCACATTGTCATGTGATTAACACCAATAGTTCACATCGCCATGTGATTAACACCCATAGTTCACATGGCCATGTGACCAATACCCAAAAGGGTTTACTA
Source organism: Aegilops bicornis (assembly GCA_021605145.1). Classification (NCBI taxonomy): domain Eukaryota; kingdom Viridiplantae; phylum Streptophyta; class Magnoliopsida; order Poales; family Poaceae; genus Aegilops; species Aegilops bicornis. The sequence goes on along the minus strand of CM038671.1, from coordinate 158,035,372 downwards.
GAGTCAATAATCTAGTTCACACCGCCATGTTATTAACACCCAAAGAGTACTAAGGTGTGATCATGTTTTGCTTGCGAGAAAAGTTTAGTCAACGGGTCTGTCACATTCAGATCCGTATGTATTTTGCACATTTCTATGTCTACAATGCTCTGCATGGAGCTACTCTAGCAAATTGCTCCCACTTTCAATATGTATCCAGATCGAGACTCAGAGTCATCTGAATTGGTGTCAAAGCTTGCATCAATGTAACTCTTTACGACGAACTCTTTATCACCTCTATAACCGAGAAACATTTCCTTAGTCCTCTTAGGTACCTAAGGATAATTTTGACCGATGTCCAGTGATCTACTCCTGGATCACTATTGTACCCCCTTGCCAAACTCATGGCAAGGCACACAACAGGCCTGGTACACAGCATGGCATACTTTATAGAACCTATGACTTAGGCATAGGGAATGTGTAACATCCCAAATTTTCAATTTGGTATGTTATACATTAGGTCATCATGCATATCATATTTTCTCGCATTTTTCCGATCCTAGAAAATTTCACGCAACTCAAGGACCCTCGGAGAGAGTTTGAAGTTTCATTATTTTCATATTTGGGATTTATTTCTCAAATTTTGAAAATAGGATCATTGGATTTATTTAATTATCTTCATAAAGTTTTTCCTATAAAAACTTAAGAGAGGGAATAATATGACTTTCCCAACATTTAGGAAAAATGAAGATATTATAAATAAATCAAATTTGGTTTTTGGAAGATTTATTTTGCTTAGGCAAAAATGAGCATTTTAAAAATTTATGCATGTTTGCCGTTTTTAAAGTTCATTTTGTTCGACTCATTTTTAGGAGTCGGGAAAAATTATTTTTATTAAATTCGAGTTCGTTTGGTTTTATTTTTATTTCGTTTAGTTTTGTTTTAAATTAAAAAAATACTTCCCTTGGGCCAAGGCCCACCGGCCAACCAACCAGGCCCGGCCGCCGCCCGGCCGCCCGGCCCACCTCCCTCTCCCTCCCAGCGATCTCCCTTCATGCCCGCCGCCGAGTCCCGCTCAGGGGGCCGCCGCCCGCCGCCCTCACAGCTTGCCCCCTCCCCAAGCCACCCGGCCACCCTCCTATTTATCTGCCGCCCCCCTCTCTCTCACCCCGAGCCACCGCCGCCCTCCACCCAGGCCCGCCGCCGTCCGCCCAGCCGCCGCCGTCGAGCCACCCGCCGCCTCGACGCCGAGCCCCTCGCCGCCCCATGACCCGCCGCCGCCCGAGCCCGCCCGGCCAGGAGGTAGCCGCCACAACCCCGATCCGGTTTTTAGAAAAAAGACCCGATCCGGTTTTTTGAGATGTTCAGTTTTTTTCTAAAAACCCTAGAAGGTTTTTTTTATTTTTTCGGTTTTCTTATTTAGTGAACGTTCACCGACCCGTTCGTTTCAATGAACGTGTTCGTTGGATTAGTTACATTAACGAACGTCCGTTATTTAATCCGTTAAATCGTTTTCTTTTAATCGGATTTAATCCGTTATTTTTCGGATTCGATTTCCGATCCGATTTTCAAATCTGTTTTATTTCTTGCTCGTTTATCGGAATCATGTGATTCAAGCGCTGGAGTTTAGTTTCTGAAACCGCCGTTCCGACTAACCTACTTACACAGAGTTTTGCTACTGTAAAATTTTGACTTAGTTTCAGATTTGCTAAACCGAGTCGTTCTCTCTCGAGTTCCGACTTTCGATGCTTTATTTGATTCGATTCTTTTGCAACCAGGGTTCTTAAGTTGAACTATCTGGTTAGATCTTTTATTCGAGATTTCCCGTGCATTAGATGAGTACTTATTGTATGCTTGTTGTTTGTCTCGTTAGATCACCCGGTGCGCCGCTTGTTACTTGAATCTCTAGGACTCATGGATCATCGGCAAGGCAAGTAACACTTTGATCATACTTTTCTACTACCCAGATTTTATGCATTAGATCAACCCTCAAACACTTGCATGTTTAGGATCTAATTAAATTGTGGGATGGGAAGTAGATTGAGGTAGTACCTATTACCTGTTTTACTTATGAAACCTTGGGAGTTACTTCTCGTTTGCTTATTATGCCATGCTATGCTAGTAGACGTGGATTGGGTGAGTGAATATCCATGATGTATGTGAGATTGTTAATTTAATGGTTTATCTAAGGTGGCAACCTAAACACACATCTGGGTGGATTGAGGCACCTGGTTTCTATCGAGACTTACTGTTTTTCTTCGGACCGCCACCCAGGCTCTAAGGGATCATAAGATTATTCAAACTAGAAACTTCCGTGTGCAGCCACAAGCCAATTATGGGCTCTGGCATAGTTGACTAAGTTGTGCGAACTCTTACGGGTGGACTAGCAGATGTAGGGGAAAGTAGGTGTATCGGTCTACCCACAAGTAAGGTGCTAGTGCTTCTGAAAGACTGTGTCTCGGTCATCCGTTTCTCAAACACCATGTAGTGCGAGAACCAAGCGGAGGCGATCGAGTCTTGTGGGGAAAAGTGCGCAAACCTCTGCAGAGTGTATAAACTAATCATGATTAGCCGTGTCCCCGGTTATGGACAATCTTGAGTATCTAGTACTTGAATATCATGTGAATCTCAACATGTTACTTCTAATAATAAAAGTTATTGGGTTTTAATGAGTACTTTTTAATTGGGATTGAGGATGTCATCAACCATTCTCAATGTTTAACAACCACCATGATAGTTAAATAAAATTATTCCTTTGATGTAGGGAAAAACCAGCTTTATGCAAAAATGTAACCGTAGAGCCTTACCACCAGCCATATATGCATGTAGTATAGGCTTGTTGCTTCATTGTTCTCTATGTGTTACATTGCGGCATATTCCATGTCTTGACCGTTTTCGGGCTGCAACTTTCACGTTCGCAGACTTTTCGAATGACAGTAAGGTGTTAGGTCGTGGTTCTATACTCGGTGATGCCGATGGAGTTGATGGACTCACTTGTCTTCCAATGTCTTCCATTGTTATTGTTAGATGGCCTTAAGCCATATTATTGTATTAAGTTCCCTTGTGGACAACGATGTAATAAGTGTGTGATTGCTACTCTGCTATAAATCCTTGAAATCTTGTGTGGTGTCGACATTCTTGATCCAGGATGACATCGAGCACGAGCGCTAGATCCATTCGGTCCGGTCGCTACAGAGAATGGTATCGAGCACACGATCGTAGGACACGACCACTAAGATAAAGCCATAGATCACTATTCTCTTCCCATTTTCTAACTCCTCATCTTTTCTACTCTCTTTAGGATGACGGACGCGAAGATCAAGTACACCCAACCGGATGAAGGCACACCTTTTGGATTTCACTTGAAGGAAGTTACCAAGTACGAACATTGGACTACCAAGCTTCACCGGACTTTCAACGCCACTGCACGAAGAGGAGCTGGAAGATTCACGCTCACGTTCGGGAAGGACATTCGCCCCAATCACCAAGCCTATAGATAGTGTTTTCGATTGCACCAACTTGGAGTCCGAAAGAGCATGGCAGCTCACATCACCATGGGACGCATTGGAGAAGTTTATCAAGAAGACCTCAAGGACACTATCTACCAGATTTGCGGACGCCGAGATGACAAATGGGACGTCGTCAGCACCAAGAAGGTTAGATCCATTGCAGCGTTTATCCAGAGTTAAACCAGCACATTCGACGCCAGAGAACCAGATGTGCAATGATATGTTGGAGTTGCGTAATGCAAAGGGAAGGATCATCGAACTTGAAGAAGAACTAAAGACAACTCGCAAGGACTATATGGACGAGATCGTAGCTCTAGCAAGACACAATAACGATCTTAAGTACGAGATTGAAGAACTCAAGAAGAAGTTGGCGCTCAGGAATGAAGACCAGTATGTCGATTGCCCAAGCGACTACATCAACATCGACAACACCGATTCGGATCCAAGTGAACCCGACTTTGAAGACGAAGCTGGAGCAGATATTATGGAGTCTTCCACCGGTTCAAATTAATAGAAGTCTCCCACATAATAGTAGTATTTCCTCCATGTAAACATTATAGTACACGCACTTTTGCGATAGTTAGATCGTTGTAAGCCCTTGTTTGAATTGAATGAAGTGATTTTGTGTGTATTTGCTCATGTGCATTTGGGTAGTGATTCCCCTTAGACCTCATTCTATTCTAAATTCTCATCTTTTCTAAACCCATCAGATGCCTCCGAGACGCGACCCGGATTCGTTTTCCGCCAGAGATCACCCAACTGATCCGGCAGAATACCACGATTCAAACATTGGTGCGTAACCGGGGCAACCACAACAACAACAACAACAACAACCCACCACCACCACCACTGCGGATCATCGACTCGTTTCCTTAGACTAAACCCGCCGTGTATTCCGATAGCACCGAGCCAATTGTAGCAGATGACCGGCTCCGCAAGATAGGAAGGAGCTGACCAACTGCAGGATGCACAGATGGAGAAAGAGTGAAGTTTGCGGCACATCGGCTTGAAGGACCCAGCAATGACATGGTGGGAGAATTTCACAGCCACTTACCACCTGTAGACACATCACATGGGATCAATTTCAACAAGCTTTTCAGATCGCCCATGTTTCAGCAGGAGCTATGGCCATGAAGAAGCGTGAGTTTCGCAACTTACGCCAAGGAGGAAGGGCTGTTGGCCGATGCGTGGATGACTTTAGTAAACTAGCACGTTATGCCCCGGATGACGTTGCTACCGATGCGACTAAACAGAGAAGTTCCTAGAAGGACTGAATGATGAGTTGACATGCCGTTGATGGTAGCCGGTTTCAATAACTACCAGGAGTTAGTAGACCGAGCCCTCATGATTGAAGGAAAGCAAAGACAAATTGAGAACCGTAAGCGGAAGTATGGGCAAGGGAAGTATAACTTCTGGAGCTCAAAGAAACCTCGTTATACCCTAAATCAGGAATTCAGTTTCAGCATACCCATGGAGGAGGTAATTCGCATAACCATAACAGCACCAAGAATGGGAGCAGAATGGAAGAAGCAATGGACAGAATCGCACTAACCCGTCAACACCATCCAAAGTAGACTGAGTCATATTACTTGCTTTAAGTGCCGCAAGATCGGGCATTATGCCAATGACCGCCCGTATAGGCGAATGGAAATGGCAATGGAAGCTCGGAAAGAAGCCCAACCCTTTCAATAGGGGACGGGTGAACCACATTGATGTGGAGGAGGTTGAAGATCAGCCCGATGCGATGTCGGTAAGTTTTTGGTTAAGTCATTTCTGCGCAGTTGTTCTTTTCGATCTTGGTGCATCGCATTCATACATATCAAGGGATTTGTAGATAAGTATAGCCTACCTACTCGGATTCTTAAAACCCTTTGCTAGTAAGCTCACCAGAGGCGGAGTATATGGCGGAACAAGGATGTTTTCAAGTGCCATTAAGTATAGGAAGGCATGTATTCCCGGATTTGATCATTACGGAATCGCAAGGATTTGATGTAATTCTCGGTATGGATTGGCTGTCGATGTATGGAGGAAACATCGATTACGCCAAGTAAGACGATTTTGCTCACCACCCGGGAGGAAGAAAGATTAAGTATGTATCACGGCACGAGCCGAGAAGAGCGCAAGTTAATTGCCTATCAGGAGTGGTGCAGGAAGAAGTACCAGTGGTGAAGGATTTTCCTGATGTATTTCCGGAAGAGTTGCCAGGAATGCCACCGTATAGAGACATTGAGTTTTGATAGAACTTTTGCCGAAACAGGCCCAATATCGGCGACCATATAGGATGCCAGCCTGAGTTTGGCGGAAATCAAGAAGCGATTAAAGAACTATTGGATAAAGGTTTTATACGCCCAAGTTCTTCACCTTGGGGATCACCCGTTTTGCTAGTGGAGAAGAAGGATGGATCGTTAAGAATGGTTGTTGATTATCGTGGATTGAATGAAGTAACAATCAAGAACAAGTACCCACTACCTATGATAAATGATCTGTTTGATCGTTTGCAAGGAGCTAAAGTGTTTTCCAAGATCGATTTGCGATCGAGGTACCATCGATTGAAGATTCAGGCGGGACATACCCAAGACAACATTTACCACGAGATATGGACTATACGAGTATACCGTTATGTCATTTGGATCGACTAACGCACCAGCCTATTTCATGAACACGATGAACAAAGTGTTTATGGAGTTTTTGGATAAGTTAATCGTGGTGTTCATTGATGACATTTTGATTTTTTCAAGAATGAAGAGGAACACAAGGAACATTTGCGATTGGTTCTGAGAAACCGAGGGAACACCGGTTGTATGCCAAGTTCAGCAAATGTGAGTTTTGGCTAAAGGAAGTTGGATTTCTCGGACATGTTATATCCGGAGAAGGAATAGCGATTGACCCCACAAAAGTTGAGACCGTAACCAAATGGGAAGCACCAACGACAGTTGGAGAGATTAAATAGTTTCCTTGGACTCGCGAGGATACTACCGAAGATTCATTGAGAATTTCTCAAGGATTGCTAAGCCTATGACTGAATTGTTGAAGAAGGAAAACAAATTCATATGGACCGAGGACCGTGAGGCAAGTTTTCGTGGAGTTGAAGAAAAGATTGGTTACCTCACCGGTCTTGATATTGCGAGATCGGACTAAGGATTATGAGGTGTATTGCGGCGCTTCACGTCGAGGACTTGGAGCAGTGCTTATGCAGGAAGGAAGAGTTGTTTCAGATGCTTCACGACAACTTAAGCCCTATGAGCTGAATTATGCCACTCATGATTTGGAGCTAGCAGCCGTTGTGCATGCCTTGAAGATGTGGAGACATTTTCTCATTGGAAATCATTGTGAAGTATATACGGATCACAAGAGTTTGAAGTACATTTTCACACGTATGAATTGAATCTCGGACAAAGGAGATGGTTAGAGCTTATCAAGGATTATGACATGAGATTGCATTATCACCCGGAAAGGCTAATGTCGTAGCAGACGCATTGAGCCGTAAGAGCCACGTCGATACCCTAATGATGGGAGGAATACCCAATGAGTTAGCCGAGGACCTTGAGAGCTATGTTTGGAAATAGTTCCGAGAGGCTATGTAGCAAGATTGGAGATTCAGTCTACGTTGTTGGACAAAATCGAGAGAAGCCCAAAAGGCGGAATAAGGAAGTTGCCTCTATAAAGGAGAAAATGAGCAAAGGAAAAGCTAAAGGATTTCGTGAGGATGAGCACGATACCCTATGGTTTGAAGACCGTGTTTATGTGCCCAATGACCCGTAAATCAGGAAGTTGATTTTACAAGAAGCTCATGATTCACCCTATTCGATTCACTCCAGAAATACCAAGATGTACTTGGATTTGAAAAATACTTTCCGTGGACCGGAATGAAGAAGGATATTGCGGAGTATGTAGCAGTTTCGGCGTATGTCGAAAGTAAAGCGAGAACATCGAAGCCGGTGGATTGTTACAACCATTACCGATACCCGAATGGAAGTGGGATAAACTAGGCATGGATTTTATCACGGGATTGCCAAAGACCCGTTCGAGGATATGACTCGATTTGGGTCATAGTCGACCGTTTGACAAAGGTAGCTCATTTCATTCCGATCAAGACCACCTATAGCGATTGCTAAGTTGGCAAAGATATACATGACCAGAATTGTGTGCTTACACGGAGTTCGAGGAGCATCGTGTCGAGATAGAGGAACCCAGTTTACCTCAAAATTTTGGAACCGGTTACCGAAACATTGGGAACCCGATTGGAATTGATGCAGCTTTCCACCCACGAACCGATGGATGGGCCAGAGAGTCAATCAGATTTTGGAGGACATCTTTGAGAGCTTGTGCCCTAGATTATGGATCTAGCCGGGATGATAATTTGTCGTATGCAGAATTTTCCTACAACAACAGTTACCAAACCAGCTTGAAGATGGCACCTTTCGAGGCTCTGTATGGAAGAAGGTGCAGGACACCGTTGTTATGGGACAAAACTGGAGATCGTCAGTTGTTTGGACCAGATTTGATTAAGGAGTCTGAACAGAGAGTTAAGTTGATTCGAGACAGGCTCAAGGTAGCCCAGTCCAGACAAAAGAGTTACGCCGATTCAAAGCGCAAAGCGATCGAGTATGAAGTTGGAGACAGAGTATATCTTAGAGTATCCCCGCTTCGAGGAGTTAAGCGTTTTGGAGTTAAAGGAAACTTAGCACCCCGTTTCGTTGGACCGTATAAGATTTTGCAACGCATGGGAGAAGTTGCTTATAAGTTGGAATTGCGGAAGGACTGTCAGAGTTCATGATGTATTCCATGTTTCTCGATTGAAGAAATGTCACCCCGAGATAGCAGAGGTACCGTTAAGAGACACAGTGCCACTGGAAGCAATTCAGTTGAAGGATGACTTGACATATGAGGAAAAACCGATTAAGATTCTCGATTATGCCAGCAGAGTTACCCGCAGCAAGGTTATCAAGTTTTGCAAAGTTCAGTGGAGCCACCACACTGAGGATGAAGCCACACAGGAAAGAGAGGAAGTTTTGCTCAAGGACCACCCTCACCTATTTTCTAGCCAACCCGAATCTCGAGGGCGAGATTCATCTTAAGAGGTAGGTTTGTAACATCCCAAATTTTCAATTTGGTATGTTATACATTAGGTCATCATGCATATCATATTTTCTCGCATTTTTTCGATCCTAGAAAATTTCACGCAACTCAAGGACCCTCGGAGAGAGTTGGAAGTTTCATTATTTTCATATTTGGGATTTATTTCTCAAATTTTGAAAATAGGATCATTGGATTTATTTAATTATCTTCATAAAGTTTTTCCTATAGAAACTTAAGAGAGGGAATAATATGACTTTCCCAACATTTAGGAAAAATGAAGATATTATAAATAAATCAAAATTTTGTTGTGTAAGATTTTTTTAGCTTTGGCAATAATGAGAATATTAAATATTTATGCATGTTTGCCGTTTTTAAAGTTCATTTTGTTCGACTCATTTTTAGGAGTCGGGAAAAATTATTTTTATTAAATTCGGAGTTCGTTTGGTTTTATTTTTATTTCGTTTAGTTTTGTTTTAAATAAAAAAAAACTGCGCCCCGCCCCCTTGGGCCAAGGCCCAGCCGGCCCAGCCAGCCAGGCCCGGCCCGGCCCCACCTCCTCTCCCTCCCTCATGTGATCTCCCTTCGCCCCGCCGCCGAGTCCCGCTCGGGGCAGCCCGCCGCCAGCCGACGCCCTCCCGGCTTGCCCTCCCCCAAGCCACCCGGCCACCCCCTCCTATTTATACCGCCCCCCCTCTCTACTTTGAGCCACCGCCGCCGCCCTCCACCGAGCCGCCGCCGTCACTTGAAAGGCCGCCCGTCATCCGGAGCCACCGCCGCCCTCATGGCAGAGCCCCTCGCCCATGAGCCCCGCCACGCCCGGATTAGTGAACGTTCACCCGACCCGTTCGTTTCAATGAACGTGTTCGTTGGATTAGTTCTGTTAACGAACGTCCGTTATTTAATCCGTTAAATCGTTTTCTTTTAATCGGATTTAATCCGTTATTTTTCGATTCGATTTCCGATCCGATTTTCAAATCTGTTTTATTTCTTGCTCGTTTATCGGAATCAGGTGATTCAAGCGCTGGAGTTTCGTTCTGAAACCGCCGTTCGACTAACCTACTTACACAGAGTTTTGCTACTGTAAAATTTTGACTTAGTTTCAGATTTGCTAAACCGAGTCGTTCTCTCTCGAGTTCCGACTTTCGATGCTTTATTTGATTCGATTCTTTTGCAACCAGGGTTCTTAAGTTGAACTATCTGGTTAGATCTTTTATTCGAGATTTACCCGTGCATTAGATGAGTAATTATTTTATGCTTGTTGTTTGTCTGCGTTAGATCACCGGTCGCCGCTTGTTACTTGAATCTCTAGGACTCATGGATCATCGACAAGGCAAGTAACACTTTGATCATACTTTTTCTACTACCCAGATTTTATGCATTAGATCAACCCTCAAACACTTGCATGTTTAGGATCTAATTAAATTGTGGGATGGGAAGTAGATTGAGGTAGTACCTATTACCTGTTTTACTTATGAAACCTTGGGAGTTACTTCTCGTTTGCTTATTATGCCATGCTATGCTAGTAGACGTGGATTGGGTGAGTGAATATCCATGACAGATGTGAGATTGTTAATTTAATGGTTTATCTAAGGTGGCAACCTAAACACACATCTGGGTGGATTGAGGCACTGGTTTCTATCGAGGACTTGCCTGTTTTTCTTGGACCGCCACCCGGGCTCTAAGGGATCATAAGATTATTCAAACTAGAAACTTCCGTGCAGCCACAAGCCAATTATGGGCTCTGGCATAGTTGACTAAGTTGTGCGAACTCTTACGGGTGGACTAGCGAGATGTAGGGGAAATTAGGTGTACCGGTCTACCCACAAGTAAGGTGCTAAGCGCTTACGAAAGATCGTGTCTCGGTCATCCGTTTCTCAAACACCATGTAGTCACGAGAACCAAGCGGAGGCGATCGAGTCTTGTGGGAAAAGTGCTAAACCTCTACAGAGTGTATAAACTAATCATGATTAGCCGTGTCCCCGGTTATGGACAATCTTGAGTATCTAGTACTTGAATATCATGTGAATCTCAACATGTTACTTCTAATAATAAAAGTTATTGGGTTTTAATGAGTACTTTTTAATTGGGATTGAGGATGCTGTCAACCATTCTCAATGTTTAACAACCACCATGATAGTTAAATAAAATTATTCCTTTGATGTAGGGAAAAACCAGCTTTATGCAAAAATGTAACCGTAGAGCCTTACCACCAGCCATATATGCATGTAGTATAGGCTTGTTGCTTCATTGTTCTCTATGTGTTACATTGCCGGCATATTCCATGTGTTGACCCGTTTTTGGCTGCAACTTTCACGTTGCAGACTTTTCGCACGACAGTAAGGTGTTAGGTCGTGGTTCTATACTCAGTGATGCCGATGGAGTTGATGGACTCACTTGTCTTCCAATGTCTTCCGCTGTTATTGTTAGATGGCCTTAAGCCATATTATTGTATTAAGTTCCCTTGTGGACAACGATGTAATAAGTGTGTGATTGCTACTCTGCTATAAATCCTTGAAATCTTGTGTGGTGTCAGCATTACTGATCCAGGGATGACACTGAGCACAGAGCGCTAGATCCATTCGGGTCTGGTCGCTACAGAATGACTTTCATTCTCTCTCTATATTCTACCGTGGTCGGGTTTTTAGGCTTACTCAACTTCACACCTTGTAACACAGGCAAGAACCTTTTCTTTGGCTGATCCATTTTGAACTTCTTCAAAACTTTATCAAGGTATGTGCTTTGTGAAAGTCCTATCAAGCGTCTTGATCTATCTCTATAGATCTTGATGCCCAATATATAAGCAGCTTCACTAAGGTCTTTCATTGAAAAACTCTTATTCAAGTATCCTTTTATGCTATCCAGAAAGTCTATATCATTTCCAATCAACATTATGTCATCTACATATAATATCAAAAATGCTACAGAGCTCCCACTCACTTTCTTGTAAATACAGGCTTAATCGAATGTCTATATAAAACCATATGCTTTGATCACCTCATCAAAGCGTATATTCCAACTCCGTGAAGCTTGCACCAGTCCATAGATGGATCGCTGGAGCTTGCACGCTTTGTTAGCACCTTTAGGATCGATAAAACCTTCTGGTTGCATCATATACAACTCTTCTTTAAGAAATCCATTAAGGGATGCAGTTTTGACGTCCATTTGACATACTTCAGAATCATAAAGTGCGGCAATTGCTAACATGATTCAGACAGACTTAAGCATCGCTACGGGTGAGAAAGTCATCGTAGCCAACTCCTTGAACTTATCGAAAACACTTTTGTGGCAAGTCGAGCTTTGTAGATGGTGACATTACCATCAGCGTCAATCTTCTTCTTGAAGATCCATTTATTCTCAATGGCTTGCCGATCATCGGGCAAGTCCACCAAAGTCCATACTTTCTTCTCATACATGGATCCTATCTCAGATTTCATGGCCTCAAGCCATTTATCGGAATCTGGGATCATCATAGCTTCTTCATAGTTCGTAGGTTCACCATGGTCTAGTAACATGACTTCCAGGATAGGATTACCGTACCACTCTGGTGCGGAACAACCTCCGTTCGACCTACGAGGTCCAGTAGCAACTTTATCTGAAGTTTCATGATCGTCATCATTAGCTTCCTCTCTAGTTGGTGTAGGCATCACGGGAAAGGATTTCTCTGATGTGCTACTTTCCAAATTGAGAGAAGGTACAATTAACTTATCAAGTTCTACTTTCCTCCCACTCACTTCTTTCGATAGAAACTCCTTCTCTAGACAAGGAACAGCGGGGTGCTCTACTACCACGGCATTCTCTAGATCTAGGTATTGCCATCTTTGGTAGGCAATCCATAAGTGGCTCTCATGATAGATTCATATGGTAATTTTATTTTCTTCCTAGGGAAGTGTTCCATGCCTTTCTTTAATGGAAATTGGAATCTTATATTCCCTTCCTTCATATCAATAATTGCACCAATCGTTCTAAGGAAAGGTCTACCAAGAATAATAGGACATGAAGGATTGCAATCTATATCAAGAACGATAAAATCTATGGGCACATAGTTCCTATTTGCAACAATAAGAACATCATTAATTCTTCCCATAGGTTTCTTAATGGTGGAATCCATGAGTGCAAATTTAAAGAGCAATCATCAAAATCATGGAAACCTAACAAATTGCACAAAGTTTTTGGAATCGTGGAAACACTAGCACCCAAATCACACAAAGCATAGCATTCATGATCTTTAATCTTAATTTTAATAGTAGGTTCCCACTCATCATAAAGTTTTCTAGGGATAGAGACTTCCAACTCAAGCTTTTCTTCATAAATTGCATCAAAGCATCAACGATATGTTTGGTAAAAGCTTTATTTTGACTATAAGCATGAGGAGAATTTAGCACGGATTGCAACAAGGAAATACAATCTATCAAAGAGCAATTATCATAATTAAATTCCTTGAAATCCAAAATAGTGGGTCCATTAACATCTAATGTTTTGATTTCTTCAATCCCACTTTTATCAATTTTAGCATCAAGATCTAAAAACTTCGAATTTTTTGAACGCATTCTAGGTAAAGGTGGATCATATTCAGTCCCATCATTATCAAGATTCATATTGCAAAACAAAGATTTAATAGGGGACACATCAATAACTTTTAGATCTTCATCTTTATTTTCAGAGAAATTTGAAGAACACGCTTTCATAAAGCAATCTTTCTTAGCATGCATCCTAGCGGTTCTTTCTTTGCACTCATCAATGGAAATTCTCATGGCTTTGAGAGACTCATTGATATCATGCTTAGGAGGAATAGATCTCAGTTTCAAAGAATCAACATCAAGAGAAATTCTATCAACGTTCTAGCCAATTCATCAACTTTAAGCAATTTTTCTTCAAGCAAAGCGTTGAAATTCTTTTGAATTCATAAATTCCTTAACACTAGTCTCAAATTCAGAGGGCATCTTATTAAAGTTTCCATAAGAATTGTTGTAGGAATTACCATAATTATTAGAGGAATTGCTAGGATAAGGCCTGGATTAAAGTTTCCTCTATACGTGTTGTTACCAAAATTATTCCTACCAACAAAATTCACATCCATAGAATCATTATTATTCTCAATCAAAGTAGACAAAGGCATATCATTAGGATCAGAAGAAACACTCTTAGTAGCAAATAATTTCATAAGTTCATCCATCTTTCCACTCAAAACATTAATTTCTTCTATCACATGCACTTTTTTATTAGTAGATCTTTCGGTGTGCCATTGAGAATAATTAACCATAATATTATATAGGAGTTTAGTAGCTTCTCCTAAAGTGATTTCCATAAAAGTGCCTCCCGCGGCCGAATCTAAAAGATTTCTAGAAGCAAAATTCAATTCGGCATAAATTTTTTCTATAATCATCCACAAATTCAAACCATGTGTAGGGCAATTACGTACCATTAATTTCATTCTCTCCCAAGATTGTGCAACATGTTCATGATCAAGTTGCTTAAAATTCATAATATCGTTTCTAAGGGAGATAATCTTAGCGGCAGGAAAATACTTAGAGATGAAAGCATCTTTGCACTTATTCCAAGAATCAATACTATTTTTAGGCAAAGACGAAAACAAAGCTTTATAACGATCTCTAATCTAAAAAGTAAATAGCTTCAATTTAACAATATCATTGTCAACATCTTTCTTCTTTTGCATATCACACAAATCAACGGCTATTTAGATGAGTAGCGGCATCTTCACTTTCGGAAGCCGGTGAATTGATCTTTCATAACAAGATTCAACAAAGCAGCATTGATTTCACAAGATTCGATGTCGGTAAGAGGAGCAACCGGAGTGCTAAGGAAATCATTATTGTTGGTATTGGTAAAGTCACATAATTTGGTATTATCTTGAGCCATCGTGACAAACAAGCAATCCAACACACAAGCAAACAAGAGATGGGCAAAAAGAGGCAAACGGAAAAGAGAGGTCGAATAAAACGACAAGGGTGAAGTGGGAGAGAGGAAAATGAGAGGCAAATGGAAAATAATGTAATGCGGGAGATAAGGGTTTGTGATGGGTACTTGGTATGTTGACTTTTGCGTAGACCTCCCGACAGCGGCGCCAGGAAATCCTTGTTGCTACCTCTTGAGCAATGCGTTGGTTTTCCTTGAAGAGGAAAGGGTGATGCAGCAAAGTAGCGTAAGTATTTCCCTCAGTTTTTGAGAACCAAGGTATCAATCCAGTAGGAGGCTACGCGCGAGTCCCTCGCACCTACACAAAACAAATAAATCCTCGCAACTAACACGATAAGGGGTTGTCAATCCCTACACGGTCACTTACGAGAGTGAGATCTGATAGATATGATAGGATAATATTTTTGGTATTTTTATGATAAAGATGCAAAGTAAAATAAAAGCAAAATAAAAAGCAACGGAAATAACTAAGTGTTGGAAGATTAATATGATGGAGAATAGACCCGGGGGCCATAGGTTTCACTAGTGGCTTCTCTCAAGAGCATAAGTATTTTACGGTGGGTGAACGAATTACTATTGAGCAATTGACTGAATTAAGCATAGTTATGAGAATATCTAGGTATGATCATGTATATAGGCATCACGTCCAAGACAAGTAGACCGAGTCCTGCCTGCATCTACTACTATTACTCCACACATTGACCGCTATCCAGCATGCATCTAGAGTATTAAGTTCATAAGAACAGAGTAACGCCTTAAGCAAGATGACATGATGTAGAGGAATAAATTCATGCAATATGATAAAAAACCCATCTTGTTATCCTCAATGGCAACAATACAATACGTGCCTTGCTGCCCCTTCTGTCACTGGGAAAGGACACCGCAAGATCGAACCCAAAGCTAAGCACTTCTCCCATGGCAAGAAAAACCAATCTAGTAGGCCAAACCAAACTGATAATTCGAAGAGACTTGCAAAGATAACCAATCATACATAAAAGAATTCAGAGAAGATTCAAATATTGTTCGTAGATAAACTTGATCATAAACCCACAATTCATTGGTCTCAACAAACACACCGCAAAAAGAAGATTACATCGAATAGATCTCCATGAGAGAGGGGGAGAACATTGTATTGAGATCCAAAAAGAGAGAAGAAGCCATCTATCTACTAACTATGGACCCGAAGGTGCAAGTAAACTACTCACACTTCATCGGAGGGCTATGGTGATGATGTAGAAG
Organism: Aegilops bicornis; assembly: GCA_021605145.1. NCBI lineage: Eukaryota > Viridiplantae > Streptophyta > Magnoliopsida > Poales > Poaceae > Aegilops > Aegilops bicornis. The sequence continues at coordinate 158,019,632 of CM038671.1, read as the reverse complement.
CCCTCCGTGGTGGATTCCCTTCGGGGAGCTCAAACAGGCCCCAAGATGGGATCTCGTGGAGTACGGAAGGTTGCACGGTGGAATTAGGTTTTTGGCTCCTTATCTGATCGTTTGGGGGTACGTAGGTATATATAGGAGGAACAAGTACGTCGGTGGAGCAACACAGGGCCCACGAGGTTGGAGGGTGCGCCCCCTACCTCGTGGCTTCCCTGTTGGTTGATTGACGTAGGGTCCATGTCTCCTGGATCATGTTCGTTCCAAAAATCACGTGTCCGAAGGTTTCATTCCATTTGGAGTCCGTTTGATATTCTTTTTCTGCGAAACTCTGAAATAGGCAAAAAGCAGCAATTCTGGGCTGGGCCTCCGGTTAATAGGTTAGTCCCAAAAATAATATAAAAGTGAATAATAAAGCCCAATAATGTCCAAAACAGAATATAATATAGCATGGAGCAATCAAAAATTATAGATACGTTGGAGACGTATCAGTGCTTCGCGGCACGTGTCCCTCGGGAGAGCACAGGGCAAGGAGTGCCCACCACTCATGAGTTCATCACCAAGACCACTCAGGAGCTGAAAGACGCAAGAGCCATGCGCGGCGACGGCAGCTCACGAGGCGCAGCTCCCCATCCAGGCGGGGATGCTGGGCTGCGATGTCTGATCGACGTCCCTGTGGCTCAACAGGCCGCATCTCGTGGGCGCTTTTGGCCTTAGAGTGTGGGCGCTGCGAGGCCCACCACACATCTACGTTCGCATGCCCTTGACTTGTCGGCGTGGCGTCAACTTATCGGTATAACATGCGGCGTGTCCTGGCGGCTCAGGAAGCCAGGTACCACGTCGTCTTGGAAGAGATGGAGATGGTCTTCAGGGAACCCCCCGAGCCCCCAGAGCCTCCTGAGGCTCAGGGCCCCGGTGGCTCGTAATGAGTCATTCCTTCGATGCACGCCTTCAGCTGCACCAACTCTACTTCGTCTACAGAACCAGGTGACATCTTCCAAGCTTGTTTAACTGGGAGCGCCCCTCGGGCTGTATCATTCCCATGCCACATGGGTCCGTCCTTGTGGCATGTACCCCTTTTGCTTATGTCTTTAGCTTACCTTGCTGGGGGCGCCCCTCAGGCTGCATCATCCCCAAGCCGCTCGGGCCGGACCCAGTGGCATATATCTTCCTGCATTTACCCAAGTTGATCTGCTTTCCATGCTTAACCTGCCAACGGCTATCACCTGCTCGACCTTCGCCTCCCACGGGGCCTTCTCACTGGCACGGCGCTGCTGCACGGGTCCGTCCCTGCCACATCGACAAATTTGAGCGGTCGAGCTCTGGCTCGCGGCACGCCCCGCACACGTCACCTCACCAGGCCCTCAGTTCCTTCACTTCATCCAGAGCAACCAGCGGCAGGCTGGCAGCTACAACGGCAAACCATGTTCCTCTTGTGCCTGTTCACAGGGATCCGGTGGGGAGGATAGCAGGCGGCACCGTGAGTCTCCTCTTCTCACGTGCAATTCGCTTGCACGTTAAAGGGGGGATCCTGAGCATTGCGACTCAGGAGCTCTTACTGGCTCTCCAGCCCTCACCCCCTGGCCTTGACTACGGCATCGCGACCTGGCATACCAGCGGCGGCTGAGCTTGCTCCAGGGCCGGGACCTGAGGACGTAGAGCACTGAGGAGAGCACGGGAGGAGGGAAACTCGTATGGGCCGGCCTAGATATGCCGCACAAGTTCGCGCTCAGCCCTAGCGCATCGTCAGGAATCGCCACGAAGTCAACAAGATAAGTCCCGCTCTCGGATCGGCTAAATGTTTAGGCCAAATGGTCACCCACGACTTGCCGCAACCCCGTTGCGGCCACGTCAACTCCCTTTCTTGCCTTACCATGGCCGCTTGAGCGCTAAGGGGGACCTCCTGAGCATCGCGCCTCAGGGGCTCTTACTGGACCTCGGGCCGCACCTCCCCGGCCTTGACCACGGCACGCGACTGGCATACCAGCGACGGCTGTAGCCCGCCTGGGGACCGGGACCCGTCAGCGTAGAGCAACAAGCTATCACAAGGAAAGAAAGGGGGGACCGAGCCTTAACGGGACACGCGTTCACCAAATTTTCATAACAGGGAAGATGAGCACAAAAGACATTACAGACCCTTATATGCCCCCACGGGGTACTTCATGACTCTTCGCAGGGAACAAAAGCTAAAACTAAGGGGGGTCCTATCTACACCCACCCGCGTCGACCACGGGCGCGACACGGATGGCGTCGTTCGTCGTTCCGTCCACCTGAGCCCTCGGCTCGGGTGTACAAGGGTAGCGGATACCCTGGAGGAGGCCGCTCGCACCAAGGCCTCGTCACCACCTGCATCGCCGCTTCATCATGGCAGTGGAACGACCTCTTCTTCGGCGGAAGTGGCCCCGGATCATCACGGGGGGCCTTCCCTTTCTCTTCAGCAGAGAACCTTCTAATGGGCGCCATTGTTGTTAGCAATAGGGCGAGGAGGAAGAAGCAAGCGAGCAAGGAAGAGATGGGCGACGGGGGCTCCGCCCCCTCCCCATTTATAGCAAGAGAAGGCCAACCGGCACCTCCCACGATCGCAGGTAATGATGGTTTTCCTTGCATGTCGCAGGGACTTGTCAAGTCGTGCAGTTGCCGAAGCAGCATGGGAAAGTGGAGATGCCCACGTCCAATCAACCGACATGCGTCAACCGAGGCCGCAGGCTTTTGGGGCCTGCGGTGCTCCGTACTTGACCCTTGGCTTCACCTTGAAGCCAAGCCCGAGCGCACCTTGGGCCCGGGGGCTACTGTCGGCGTTCTGGGAACGGGGGTCCCCAGACTTGCCTGCCTGCGGCCCACGGCATGGCTAAGCTAGCAGGCCGTACATCCCATCTTCATCAACAAGGCATTCAAGACCCTCGCGAGGGGCCGAGCCTCGCGAGGCGGACGATGCAAGACCTCCTCAGGAGTGGCCTAGTCAGGCAGGCTCACGAGGAGCGGAGATATCAAGGCGGGGCAAACCTCATGAGGCTCTCGTGACGTGAGCCATGACGATCGACACCAAGCGGGCGCCAGCGCACGCAGCGTCCTTGTTTCCTCTTTGGTGCTAAGGAAGCAGGCGCAGGCGAGGAGTACCGAGGCATCAGGCAAATGTTGCCATATCGGTGCAACGAGACCAAGACCAGGAGGACGGCAAGACGGAGGTCATCATGGAGCCCAAGACGGCGTCACCACCAGAGCTTTTCGCAGGCGAAGACCGCTTTTGTCAGGATAGCTTGTACTAGCTGTCCCCCTTCAAATTTGCCCGCCGTTGTTGGCTCCCTTCCCGCTCAATATTTGGGAAGAGGGCCAGGGCCTATATAAGTAGAGCTAGCCACCACAAGAGGGGCATCGACCAGTTCATCCAGCTCTCACCCGCTAAGTCACCAGGCACAAGAACACCTCAACCTCAGGAGGTTGTTCTTCCCTCTGTACTGTTCTTCATCAGCCCAAGAGGCAATCCACCACCACCACACTGGAGTAGGGTATTACACCACAACGGTGGCCCGAACCAGTATAAATCTCGTGTCTTTCTGTGTTGTGAGTTCGTCGAGTTCGTCCGCAAGATCATAGCGAGCTAGGGCGTAGATCGGTAGGAGGGAAAGACTTCGCGGGAACCCCAGTATTCGAACCTTAAGGGTTTGCCGGAACCCCACATCCGATAGATTCCCCCTCCGGCGGAGTACAGGAAAAGGTCTCCAGATGGGATCTCCGAACGGTGGCAGAAGAAGTATTTGGGGTGGCTCTCTAATGTATGGGTAATATTTGGTAATTTATAGAGCTGGAATTAGGTTAAGAGGTGCCACGAGGGGTCGGCAAGCTTAGGGGGCACGCCTGGCGGGCTTGTCGCTGCCTCGTGGCACTTCAGGTCTTCTCGCAAAGCTTCTAGGGTCCCTTCTGGTCCAGAAAAAATCGTCAAAAATTTAGTAGGTTTGGACTCCGTTTGGTACTGATTTTCTGAAAAGCCAAAAACAAGCAAAAAATAGCAACTAGCACTAGGCACTAGGTTATTAGGTCAGTACAAAAAATGATATATAATTGCATAAGAAACATCCAAGATTCATACTATAATAGCATGGAACAATAAAAATTTATAGATATGTTGGAGAAGTATCAAGGTGGTTGGCTGGGAAAGGACAGGGGGAGGTGGATTGGATGGGTGGAGAAAATGAGGTGGAGTGGCGGCGGTGGGTCTGGTGGGAAGGATGGGATAGTGTTGGAAATATGCCCTAGAGGCAATAATAAAAGGATTATTATTATATTTCCTTGTTCGTGATAATTGTCTTTTATTCATGCTATAATTGTATTATCCGGAAATCGTAATACACGTGTGAATACATAGACTACAATATGTCCCTAGTGAGCCTCTAGTTGACTAGCTCGTGGATCAATAGATGGTCATGGTTTCGACTATGGACATTGGATGTCATTGATAACGGGATCACATCATTAGGAGAATGATGTGATGGACAAGACCCAATCCTAAGCATAGCACAAGATCATGTAGTTCGCTTTGCTAGAGCTTTTCCAATGTCAAGTATCTCTTCCTTAGACCATGAGATCGTAACTCCCGGATACCGTAGGAGTGCTTTGGGTGTACCAAACATCATGACGTAATCGGGTGACTATAAAGGTGCACTACAGGTATCTCCGAAAGTGTCTGCATTGGGTTGACACGGATCGAGATCGGATTTGTCACTCCGTATTACGGAGAGGTATCACCGGGCCCACTCGGTAGTGCATCATCATAATGAGCTCAAAGTGACCAAGTGTCCGATCACGGGATCATGCATTACGGTGCGAGTAAAGTGACTTGCAGTAACGAGATTGAACGAGGTATTAGGGTACCGACGATCGAATCTCGGGCAAGTAACATACCGATTGACAAAGGGAATTGTATACGGGGTTGCTTGAATCCTCGACATCGTGGTTCATCCGATGAGATCATCGAGGAGCATGTGGGAGCCAACATGGGTATCCAGATCCCGCTGTTGGTATTGACCAGAGAGCCGTCTCGGTCATGTCCGCATGTCTCCTGAACCCGTAGGGTCTACACACTTAAGGTTCGGTGACGCTAGGGTTGTATGAATATGAGTATGCAGCAAACCGAAAGTTTTTCGGAGTCCTGGATGAGATCCCGGACGTCACGAGAAGTTCCGGAATGGTCCTAAGGTAAAGAATTATATATGGGAAGTCGAGTTTCGGCCATCGGGAAAGTTTCGGGGTCCACCGGTATTGTACCGGGACCACCGGAAGGGTCCCGGGGGTCCACCGGGTGGGGCCACCTATCCCGGAGGGCCCCATGGGCTGAAGTGGGAGGGGAACCAGCCCCTGGTGGGCTGGTGCGCCCCCCCCCCTTGGGCCCCCCTCTGCGCCTAGGGTTGGGAACCCTAGGGGAGGGGGCGCCCCACTTGCCTTGGGGGGCACTCCACCCCCCTTGGCCGGCGCCCCCCCCCCTAGGAGATCCCATCTCCTAGGGCTGCCCCCCCCTGGGGACCCTATATATAGAGGGGGGGAGGTAGGGCAGCCGCACTGCTGCACTTGGCGCCTCCTCCCCACGCTACACCTCCTCCTCCTCCCGTAGTTGCTTGGCGAAGCCTGCCGAGAACCTGCTGCATCCACCACCACGCCGTCGTCTTGCTGGATCTTCATCAACCTCTCCTTCCCCTTGCTGGATCAAGACGGAGGAGACGTCACGCTGACCGTATGTGTGTTGAACGCGGAGGTGCCATCCGTTCGGCGCTAGGATCTCCGGTGATTTGGATCACGACGAGAACGACTCCCTCAACCCCGTTCTCTTGAACGCTTCCACACGCGATCTACAAAGGGTATGTAGATGCATATCTCTCACTCGTTGCTAGATGAACTCTTAGATGGATCTTGGTGAACGTAGGAAAATTTTTATTTTATGCTACGTTCCCCAACAGTGGCATCATGAGCTAGGTCTATGCGTAGTTCTCTATTGCACGAGTAGAACACAATTTGTTGTGGGCGTAGATGTTGTCAATTTTCTTGCCGCTACTAGTCTTATCTTGCTTCAGCGATATTTTGGGATGAAGTGGCCCGGACCGACCTTACAAGTATGCTTACGTGAGACAGGTTCCACCGACTGACATGCACTAGTTGCATAAGGTGGCTAGCGGGTGTCTGTCTCTCCCACTTTAGTTGGAGCGGATTCGATGAAAAGGGTCCTTATGAAGGGTAAATAGAAGTTGACAAATCATGTTGTGTCTTTCACGTAGGTAAGAAAACGTTCTTGCTAGAACCCCATTGCAGCCACGTAAAAACTTGCAACAACAATTAGAGGACGTCTAACTTGTTTTTGCAGCAAGTGTTCTGTGATGTGATATGGCCAAAGTTGTGATGAATGATGAATGATATATATGTGATGTATGAGATCATGTTCTTGTAATAGGAATCACGACTTGCATGTCGATGAGTATGACAACCGCGAGAGCCATAGGAGTTGTCTTTATTTTTTGTATGACCTGCGTGTCATTGAGAAAGCGCCATGTAAATTACTTTACTGTATTGCTAAACGTGTTAGCCATAGTAGTAGAAGTAATAGTTGGCGAAACAACTTCATGGAGACACGATGATGGAGATCATGGTGTCATGCGGTGACAAGATGATCATGGAGCCCGAAGATGAAGATCAAAGGAGCTATATGATATTGGCCATATCATGTCACTACTATATAATTGCATGTGATGTTTATTATGTTTATGCATCTTGTTTACTTAGAACGACGGTAGTAAATAAGATGATCCCTTATAATAATTTCAAGAAAGTGTTCTCCCTAATGCGTAGCCATTGCTAAAGTTCGTTGCTTCAAGCACCACGTGATGATCGGGTGTGATAGATTCTTACGTTCACATACAACGGGTGTAAGACAGTTTTACACATGCAAAACACTTAGGTTAACTTGACGAGCCTAGCATGTACGCAGACATGGCCTCGGAACACAAGAGACCGAAAGGTCGAACATGAGTCGTATGGAAGATACGATCAACATGGAGATGTTCACCGACGATGACTAGTCCGTCTCACGTGATGATCGGACACGGCCTAGTCAACTCGGATCATGTAACACTTAGATGACTAGAGGGATGTCAAATCTGAGTGGGAGTTCATTATAGAATTTGATTATATGAACTTAATTATCATGAACATTAGTCTAAAATCTTTGCAAAATGTCTTGTAGATCAAATGGCCAACGCTCATGTCACCATGAACTTCAACGCGTTCCTAGAGAAAACCAAGCTGAAAGATGATGGCAGCAACTATTCGGACTGGGTCCTAACCCGAGGATCATCCTCATAGCAGCCAAGAAACAATATGTCCTAGAAGCACCGCTAGGTGAAGCACCCATCGAGAGAACCAAGACATTATGAACGCTTGGCGGTCTCGTCGATGATTACTCCCTCGTTCAATGCGGCATGCTTTACAGCTTAGAACCGGGCTCCAAAAGCGTTTTGAGCAACACGGAGCATATGAGATGTTCGAGGAGCTGAAAATGGTTTTTCAAGCTCATGCCCGGTCGAGAGATATGAAGTCTCCGACAAGTTCTATAGTTGTAAGATGGAGGAAAATAGTTACATCGGTGAGCACATACTCAAAATGTCCAGGTTGCACAACCGCATGTCCCAAATGGATATTAACCTCCCGGACGAGGCGGTCATTGACAGAATCCTTCATCGCTCCCACCGAGCTACAAGAGCTTTGTGATGAACTACAATATGCGTGGGATGGTGAAAACTATTCCTGAAGTATTTTCAATGCTGGAAGTCGTGAGCTTGAAATCAAGAAAGAACATCAAGTGTTGATGGTAAATAAAACCACTAAGTTCAAAAAGGGCAAGGGTAAGAAGAACTTCAAGAAGGACGGCAAGGATGTTGCCGCGCCCGGTAAGCCAGTTGCCGGGACGAAGTCAAAGAATGGACCCAAGCACGAGGGAAAGTGCTTTTATTGCAAAGGGAAGGGTCATGGAAGCGGAACTGCCCCAAATACTTAGCGCATAAGAAGGCCGGCAACACTAAAGGTATATTTGATATACATGTAATTGATGTGTACCTTACCGATTACTCGTAGTAACTCACAGGTATTTGATACCGTGCCGTTGCTCACATTTGTAACTCACAGCAGAGCTGCGGAATAAGCGGAGGCTGGCGAAGGGCGAGGAGGTGACGATCTTGGCGTCGGGAATGGTTCCAAGGTCGATGTGATCGCCACGGCACGCTACCTCTACATTTACCTACGAGATTAGTTTTAAACCTCAATAATTGTTATTTAGTGCCAAGTTTGAGCATGAACATTGTATCAAGATCTCGTTTAATGCGAGATGGCTACTCATTTAAATCCGAGAATAATGGTTGTTCTATTTATATGAGAGATCTGTTTTATGGTCATGCTCCGATGGTCAATGGTTTATTCTTAATGAATCTCGAACGTAATATTACACATATTCATAGAGTGAATACCAAAAGATGTAAAGTTGATAACGATAGTCCCACATACTTGTGGCACTACCGCCTTGGTCACATTGGTGTCAAGCGCATGAAGAAACTCCATTCTGATGGACTTTTAGAGTCTCTCAATTATGAATCATTTGACACATGCGAACCATGCCTTATGGGCAAAATGACCAAGACTCCGTTCTCCGAAATAATGGAGCGAGCAACCAACTTATAGGAAATCATACATACCGATGTGTGCGGTCCAATGAGCGTTGAGGCTCGCGGAGGATATCGTTATGTTCTCACTCTCACTGATGACTTGTGTAGATATGGGTATGTCTACTTGATGAAACACAAGTCTGAGACCTTTGAAAAGTTCAAGGAATTTCAGAATGAGGTAGAGAATCAACGTGACCGAAAAATAAAGTTCTTACGATCGGATCGTGGGGAGAATATTTAAGTCACGAATTTGGTACACACTTAAGGAAATGTGGAATCGTTTCACAACTCACGCCGCTGGAACACCTCGGTAATAGAACGGTGTGTCCGAACATCGTAATCGCACTCTATTGGATATGGTGCGATCTATGATGTCTCTTACAGATTTACCGCTATCATTTTGGGGATACGCTCTAGAGACAGCTACATTCACTTTAAATAGGGCACCATCTAAATCCGTTGAGACGACACCGTATGAATTATGGTTTGGGAAGAAACCTAAGCTGTCGTTTCTAAAAGTTTGGGGATGCGATGCTTATGTCAAGAAACTTCAACCTGAAAAAGCTCGAACCCAAGTCGGAAAAATGCGTCTTCATAGGATACCCCAAGGAAACCATTGGGTATACCTTCTACCTTAGATCCGAAGGCAAGATCTTTGTTGCCAAGAACGTATCCTTTACGGAAAAAGAGTTTCTCTCGAAAGGAGTAAGTGGGAGGAAAGTGGAACTTCGATGAAGTACTACCTCTTGAACCGGAAAGTAGTGCAGCTCGGAAAATGTTCTGTGGTGCCTACACCGACCGGAGAGGAAATTAATGATGATGATCAAGGTACTTGGATCAAGTTACTCTTGAACTTCAGAGGGTCCACGAGGACACGCTCCACACCAGAGTGGTATGGCAACCCTGTCACCGGAAATCATGTTGTTAGACAACGGTGAACCTTCGAACTATGAAGAAGCGATGGCGGGCCCAGATTCCAACAAATGGCTTGAAGCCATGCAATCCGAGATAGGATCCATGTATGAAAACAAACTATGGACTTTGACAGACTTGCCCGATGATCGGCGAGCGATAGAAAACAAATGGATCTTTAAGAAGAAGACGGACGTGGATGGTAATGTTACCATCTATAAAGCTCGACTTGTCGCTAAAGGTTATCGACAAGTTCAAGGGGTTGACTACGATGAGGCTTTCTCTCCCGTAGCAAAGCTGAAGTCCGTCCGAATCATGTTAGCAATTGCCGCATACTATGATTATGAGATATGGCAAATGGATGTCAAAACGGCATTCCTTAACGGCTATCTTAAGGAAGAACTGTATATGATGCAGCGGAAGGTTTTGTCGACCCTAAGAATGCTAACAAGGTATGCAAGCTCCAAATGATCCATTTATGGGCTAGTGCAAGCATCTCGGAGTTGGAACATTTGCTTTGATGAGATGATCAAAGCGTTTGGGTTTATCTTGCACTTATGGAGAAGCCTGCATTTACAAGAAAGTGAGTGGGAGCTCTGTAGCATTTCTCATATTATATGTAGATGACATACTTTTGATGGGAAATGATATAGAACTTTTGGACAAGATTAAGGCCTACTTGAATAAGAGTTTTCAATGAAGGACCTTGGAGAAGCTGCTTATATATTAGGCATCAAGATCTATAGAGATAGATCGAGACGCCTCATAGGTCTTTCACAAAGCACATACCTTGATAAAATATTGAAGAAGTTCAAAATGGATCAGTCCAAGAAAGGGTTCTTGCCTATATTACAAGGTGTGAAATTGAGCTCGGCTCAATGTCCGACCACGGCAGAAGATATAGAAGAGATGAGTGTCATCCCCTATGCATCAGCCATAGGGTCTATTATGTATGTCATGATGTGTACCGGACCCGATGTAAACCTTGCCGTAAGTTTGGTAGGAAGGTACCAAAGTAATCCCGGCAAGGAACACTGGACAGCGGTCAAGAATATCCTGAAGTATCTGAAAAGGACTAAGGACATGTTTCTCGTTTATGGAGGTGACGAAGAGCTCGTCGTAAAGGGTTACGTCGACGCTAGCTTCGACACGGATCTGGATGACTCTAAGTCATAAACCGGATACGTGTATATGTTGAATTGTGGAGCGATGGTAGTGCGGTACGCAAGCGAAGCGTCGTGGCGGGATCTACATGTGCAGCGGAGTACATGGCAGCCTCGGAGGCAGCGCATGAAGCAATTTGGGTGAAGGAGTTCATCACCGACCTAGGAGTCATACCCAATGCGTCGGGCCGATCAAACTCTTCTGTGACAACACCGAGCTATTGCACTTGCCAAGGAGCCCAGGTTTCACAAGAAGACCAGCACATCAAGCTTCGCTTCAACTCCATTCGTGAAAATGTTCAAGATGGAGACATAGAAATTTGCAAAGTGCATACAGATCTGAATGTCGCAGATCCGTTGACTAAACCTCTTCCATGAAAGCAAAACATGATCAACACCAGAACTCTATGGGTGTTCGATTCATCACAATGTAACTAGATTATTGACTCTAGTGCATGTGAGAGACTATTGGAAATATGCCCTAGAGGCAATAATAAAAGGATTATTATTATATTTTCTTGTTTGTGATAATTGTCTTTTATTCATGCTATAATTGTATTATCCGGAAATCGTAATACACGTGTGAATACATAGACTACAATATGTCCCTAGTGAGCCTCTAGTTGACTAGCTCGTGGATCAATAGATGGTCATGGTTTCCTGACTATGGACATTGGATGTCATTGATAACGGGATCACATCATTAGGAGAATGATGTGATGGACAAGACCCAATCCTAAGCATAGCACAAGATCGTGTAGTTCATTTTTGCTAGAGCTTTTCCAATGTCAAGTATCTTTTCCTTAGACCATGAGATCGTGTAAGTCCCGGATACCGTAGGAGTGCTTTGGGTGTACCAAATGTCACAACGTAACTGGGTGACTATAAAGGTGCACTACAGGTATCTCCGAAAGTGTCTGTTGGGTTGACACGGATCGAGACTGGGATTTGTCACTCCCTATTACGGAGAGGTATCACTGGGCCCACTCGGTAGTGCATCATCATAATGAGCTCAAAGTGACCAAGTGTTTCATCACGGGATCATGCATTACGGTACGAGTAAAGTGACTTGCCGGTAACGAGATTGAACGAGGTATTGGGATACCGACAATCGAATCTCGGGCAAGTAACATACCGATTGACAAAGGGAATTGTATACGGGGTTGCTTGAATCCTCGACATCATGGTTCATCCGATGAGATCATCGAGGAGCATGTGGGAGCCAACATGGGTATCCAGATCCCGCTGTTGGTTATTGACCGGAGAGCTGCCGTCTCGGTCATGTTCAGATGTCTCCGAACCCGTAGGGTCTACACACTTAAGGTTCGGTGGCCTTTAGGGTTGTATGAATATGAGTATGCAGCAAACCGAAAGTTGTTCGGAGTCCGGATGAGATCCCAGACGTCACGAGGAGTTCCGGAATGGTCCGGAGGTAAAGAATTATATATGGGAAGTCGAGTTTCGGCCATCGGGAAAGTTTCGGGGTCCATCGGTATTGTACCGGGACCAACGGAAGGGTCCCGGGGGTCCACCGGGTGGGGCCACCTATCCTGGAGGGCCCCATGGGCTGAAGTGGGAGGGGAACCAGCCCCTGGTGGGCTTGTGCGCCCCCCTTGGGCCCCCCTCTGCGCCTAGGGTTGGGAACCCTAGGGGAGGGGGCGCCCCACTTGCCTTGGGGGGCACTCCACCCCCTTGGCCACCGCCCCCTGGGAGATCCCATCTCCAGGGGCAGCGCCTGGGACCCTATATATAGAGGGGGAGGGAGGCAGCCGCACCTTGCACTTGAGCCTCCCTCCCCGCCAAACCTCCTCCTCCTCCCGTAGTTGCTTGGTGAAGCCTGCCGAGCCTGCTGCATACACCACCACGCCCGTCGTCTTCTTTGGATCTTCATCAACCTCTCCTTCCCCCTTGATGGATCAAGACGGAGGAGACGTCACGCTGACCGTATGTGTGTTGAACGCGGAGGTGACGTCCGTTTGGCGCTAGGATCTCCGGTGATTTGGATCGCGACGAGCGACTCCCTCAACCCCGTTCTCTTGAACGCTTCGCACGCGATCTACAAAGGGTATGTAGATGCATCTCTCTCACTCGTTGCTAGATGAACTCTTAGATGGATCTTGGTGAACGTAGGAAATTTTTTATTTTATGCTACGTTCCCCAACAGATAGCTCCTCGGATTTTAGGCTTAGCGAAGTATGTGGTCTATATATGGGAAATAGGACTAGGTTTGGACCCTCCGATTTAGATCGGTTTGTCGAGATAAATAGGCTAGGGGAGTCCAAATAAGAAATTGAAGATGTTTGGGGATGTTCGGGGTTGATCCGGACCCACTGGTCACGACCGTCCGGTTCGGGTCTGGGGTAGTTTTCGGGTGAAGTTGTGAAGGGGCGTCTTGCTGTGCAGGTCGGTCACGTGCAAGGGTGGGTGGTCTCAGAACGGTCAACAAAGACAAAGGGGAGAACCAACAACTACAAACAGATGCAAGTTCTAAAAAATTGACGACAACGGAGTGCCGATGCAATGCGAATGATATGATGATGAATGCAATAAACAAATAATTAACATGGCAATAATGGAATATATGGAAGGCATCTCGAGCACCGGTCTTAGGTTGTTACATTGTGCCACATCTAAGGAGAGTCAATGGGCTAAACACCATGCTTGAGTTGGATTTCAGTGATTATATTGGCCATTTACTTAGGATAATCTGAACAAATCTCATGGGCTAGGGGTGATGGCTCAGGTTGGCCTCCACTAAGGTTGGCCACTACATCTCGTCATTTGTGGAAGTGATTCTAGGAAACAAAATGTATCTCGTATGGCTGCCGTGATAAACGGAAGTAGTTACTTAAAACAAGCGGTCAAGAAGAAAACTGACCTGCTAGCCGCATGGCTTTCATGCCAGATTTGATGACCAATTTGCTTCTAATTGTAGGACTTTTGACTTATTTGATAGGAAGCAAAGATCAGTAGTCAGAGCAATTTACCATAGGGATTCCACTTGCAAGAGCCTATTATGCGCACACAAACACACGAAGAGTTGGAAATTTTTGTGGACCAAAGCCTCTCTATCAGCTGTAACAAATTTGTCACCCAGATTGCTCTTGCTCTAGTGAGTTGTACCGATAGCTAGCTAGAACCCACTGTGCAACAGTTGGCCTCCTAAGACAACTGGCTGCACCTCATGTACACGGACCATAGAGACAGAGTTGGACAGTGATGGGATCCGACGGCCGACCTTCACCTCTCTCGTGAACCGAGTCACGAAATGTATGTATTTGGAACGTTATATATTGGATGGTTTTGTGCCATCTGATGGAAGTGGGGCCAGAGATGAATGGCTAAAGCAGCAGCTCCCCCTCTATATTATGCGCGGCCTAGATCTGGACATTGACTTGCCTTTTTACCTCTGTCATACTCCCCCACTTTCTCTCGCCCGATCCCTCCAAAATCCCACCCCCTTCGCAGTTCTTGGCTTGCTTCCAACCTTCGATCGAGCCCATGGCGTCGCCGGTGGACATGCTTTTCAACCAGGAGCCGCCGGCGGCGGCCATGATGACTGAGGCGGAAGGGAGGGTTGAAGGGTACTTCCCGAGCTCCAGCCATGGTTTTTTGCACTTCCAACAAGCTGGCACCGCCCCGATCGGAGTTCCTGACATGGGATCGCCCATTTCTGGCTTCGGCGTGTCTCCCTTCACCTTCGACATGCCGGAGGGTCCCTTCCGGTTGCCGCTATGGCACTGGTGTGGTCCCGTGGAGATCCCATGATGCAGCAAAAGAAGCATTCCACGAAGAACAATGAGCGGTGGCACCTTCCAAAGGAGTGTGGACGCTGAAAGAGGACGAGTACGTGAAATAGCTAAATCTGTTTTGTTTTTCCAGTAGCTTGATCTCGCGGCATGCATGTTTTTCGGCTTAATTTCGTTGATTAATGTACTTTCTTGCTTGCAGACTTCTCAAGAGATTTGTGGCTCGTTATGGGAATCGGAGATGGGAGGAGATTTCAAAACACCTCCCAGGACGGATTGGGAAGCAGTGCCGTGAGCGCTGGACAAATCACCTGCAACCCAACCTCAAGGTCTATTTGGTCATTCTTTTCATGCATAGAGATTTACAATCCTTATTTTAATTAGGGGAAATCTTGCATCGATCTATATATGATTTGGATGTCTAATTTGTTTTAGTTAAGTTTTTACTATGTTCTAACTTAAACAATTTAGACTAAAGGATTAGAAATTCTAGTGGCACATGCCATCCGCGCTCTCTGTTTTTGTTATATATGATTGTAAAAATAAAAATAATTAAAATCGATCGAGGTTGCGAATCTCTAGCCTCTACTCATATATTTGGAGAAAAATTAATAGATGGTACGACCGATTAATGTCCCCCGTCGTTTATAGATGTCAATTATTACTTTCCTCCTTGTTTCAATAACACGAGTTTCTGGAGACTTCGGTAGTGGCAGAGCTAGGGGTCGCTGAGGGGGAGCCATGGCCCACTCCAAGTTTGAGAAACTTGCATATATATCCTCACTATATATATGGGGATTTAGCTCTGTTTTCGTTGTACAGATAATTAATTCATATATACCATGTGAATTGTCGGAGCACCTTGCCATCTAAAGAGGTTATGAAAAATCATTCAATTTCTAGTAAACATTTACCACAATTTCCTACTAGTCAAGTTTTAGTTAGGCCATTTTAGTTTAGCTAAGTTTGAGATGCCTATATATCTATACCTACTAATGAAGGGAGAAGTGCTTCTGCCCGTCTCTCACATGATTTACAGAAAACCCCCTGCCTTTTCCAAAGAATAAACCCGCGATCCATCTTTAAGTCACAGGAAAAACATATCGTTTTTTGCCATTTTACAGAAAACTCCCTCCTTTCTGCTAATTAAATTGCAGTCCAACTTTAAATCACCAAAAAAGAGTCATGTTTCTGAATTTGTACCCCCCCCCCCCGATATTTGGTTAATCAACCTGCAATCCTTCTAGAATAAATACTTCTAAAAATAACCATATCTTTTAAACCCTAACTCTAATTTTAACATATTATATAAGGAATTTGATTTAAAAATGTGTATAATTTGAATATGATGTTATTTTACCCCTTAACTATTTTTAAAATGTTATTCAGGATGCAACTTTAATTAGTAGCACATGATTCATCTTTTTTTCATACCGACATCAAACTTTTGGATATGGGGATAGGTGGGGGTAAAACCAGACTTTTATCTATGCGGGGCATGGCAAATCCTTTGTATATAGCATGTCACATGATTTCTACATAGCATGGCAACTTCATTTTGTTCTATTTTCTCGCAACCTATAGTTGCATAGAATGGCTTTTTCAAACATGTCCATGCTGAAAGTACTATCTAGATGTTCATGGCAAGTTCTCTCTTATATGACTAGCATGCTTATTGCTACATATAATGAATATTCCTTAGAGAAGTTTTCTTATATGAATAGCATGCTTGTTTTTAGAAAACAAAAAAAATCTTGACCTTTATTGTTTGAGATGACAAATATTTTTTGTGACTATATGTGCTGATATGGTATTCTAGTAGCTTCGTGAAATACTAAAAAAAACCATGCCATACCATTTTAAGTATTTTATTGACATGGTGTTTTTTGTGACTATATGCGTTGACATGGTATTTTATTTTAGTATATCACTATGATAACCCAATTTTTTGGCCATGCAACTTTAAGTATTTTGTTTAAGGTTTTTTTAGATGGCACTTTAGAGCCCTGGCAATTTTATAAGAATTTATGTTTTAACATTTTATTTGTTGGAATAGAAAGTTCTGATGCATCATACTCGTGCCAAATTGCATCCATTGCTTTTGGTTTTTTCATTTCAGAAAATCTTCAAAAAAAAGTTAGATGGCAAATTTGGGCCTAGCCTGTCCAACAGTTCAACAACCTTTTCTGGATGGCAATATTTAATATTTTCAGTTTGATATTCAAGTACACTTGTTTGTTCCAATTATATGGAAGCATTAATTAACTTTGCTTCACATAATCATATTCCAGAATCAAGCCCCGTGGACCGAGGAGGAGGACAGGAAGCTGATCGAGGAGCACAAGACCTTAGGGAACAGTTGGTCAAAGATCGCAAAACGCCTCTTCGGTCGATCGGAGAACTCCATCAAGAATCATTGGTACGGGGCAAAGCGGGCCTAACATCGAAGGGTCGGTTCAGGAAGCGTCGGTTCTCCCTCCTCGAGGAGTACATCCGCAGCACAACCGCGGGTGACAAGAGCGCGGCATCACCATCGCAGTCATCCGCTCCGCCGCCCGGCCTCGGGAGTGGCGGCCAGGTAGTTCCAAGTGCCTCTGCAATGCTGGCCGTCTCCAGCCTACCCGTGATGGGTACGTACCTCCACCCAAGCTATGTGCCTGGATCATCGTCCCAGGGAGCGACCATGAACTTGAGCTCGCTGCTGCCAGAACTGAATACCTACAGCGGTGAAATGCAGCAGCTATACAACTCCTCCCCGTCCTTCCCGCCCAACAACCCGCTGGACTATGGACCACCGCCGGCATTTCAGCAAATGTTTAGCCAGCGCCTAGAGGGGCAGGATGCATGCGCGAACATGAACCTGTCCCCGTTACTCAAGAGTCTCGGTCTTGGTGGCAGCTACTACTGCAGCGAGACGGGCCACACAAGCGTCGGTGGCTTCGATGATCCGGACGACATCAACGTCGTCTAGATGGCCTCCGGGGATTTCCTGAGGCCCGAGGACGGACCTCACTGGATTCAACTGAGACGGTCCATCCTCCGGATCCAGTACCCTATCCATTACTTTGTCATTTTTACATTTCTAAACATTTGGTTTTGTCGTTCAGTTCGCTGATGTTGTGCACTATTGCTCGAAGAACACACTTCTGTGTTTGTGCAGCGTGGCATGTATCTTTTCCAGATTTACAGTACTTTTTAAAGTAAAATTTATCGAACAATTTGCTGTACTTTTGTTGTTCCTAGGGACAAAGATCTAGTATGTGGATTTCCATTTCCAACATTACAATCCAGCGCTATTGTGTGTTGAGCTAGGATGATGATCAGAAAAATGCAGAGTACTACAGGAAACATGACATTTGCGTAGTATGCAAAATACTCCATGAATGGCGAAATTAGCAGAGCAAAGAAGTCACCGAGTGTCACACTCGACAAAGATTGCTCTACATGCACCCTTTCGACAAGGTGGTATGTGTTGAGTGTGAGTGTCGTGGCATTCGACAAAGCCTTTGATGAGTGCCGAGACATGGTACTCACCATAATAATAAAAAAGTGCCTTGACGGCCATTCAATTGAGAGGGTGAAGCCCCGTGCCACCTCGGTTTGCCGAGGGTCACTTACGGGTGATCTAAGACCTGAGGCCTCAATCAAGCCACTTGTCGGGTATGGAGCACACACCGGTCAGGCGCGCTCTTAGAGGCCGTCGTTGTCACCACAACATCCAACGGCACCATCTTCCTGCGCGCGAACTGTTGAGCACGTCGCGGTCGCCACCGGTACACCTCATCACCATGCCGCCAAGTACCACCAGCCGACACAGCTTGAAGTCTCTGGAAGATCTGCCGTGCGTAGCACTTGCCGATCAGGCATGACAAAGCGTAGCACCTGTCGGCCAGGCATGACTTGACATCTTCACCGATGCTTCGTACAAGACGAAGCCGCTCCACCTCCTGCCTCTGACTTCCAGCGTTGCCCCACAAACGACGCTCCCAAGAGAGAAACGACACCGCAGTGCCGCCATCGTCCAATCTCGAACACCAGATCCTAGGGTTTGTCCCAGAGCAGTACGAGTGGGTCGACAATAGTCAAACGATGATGCCTTCATCAAGGTAACGACGCAGAACGCCACCATCGCCTGCCGTCGGCTCGGTTTTCACCGGCAACTATGTCTACCCGACTCACAACACATACTAGATGACGGTTCTGGAGATCCAAACACCCAGCCTCAGGCCGACCACCTCTGACGAAAGAGATGGCCACCACCCTGCACCGGCCAAAACAGGTCGGACCGGAGGTGCCGCCAACGAGACCACTAGGCCCTCCACACCGCCGCCACTGATCTGAAGGCAGATTGCACGCCACCGCAGCCTAGCCGGCCGCCGTAGCCGTCGTCGCCCGAAAGGCCGTCCGCTGCGCCCGCAGCCCACGCCGCCATCCGTGACTGAGCCGCCCGCCGTGCCTAGCCACCGCCGTCCGAGGACGGGCCGGCCACCCGCCTCCTGCCGCAGCCATCCGCCGCGCCGCAGTAACCAGATCGGTCACGCCACCACGCGCCTAGGGGCCCCCACCACCCCGGAGACGGACGCGGGAGAGAGGAAATCCCCCGCCACCGCTGTTGGCCCCCGGGCTTAGTCCGGCGGCGACGGAGGAAGAGGAGGAGGGAGTGCACGGTGGCGGCGGCTAGGTTTTTGGGCTCACCAGTCGCCCTAGCGAGGGGCGACGGGGTCAGATCTCCTCTGATTAAGACGGATAGTATGTTCTCTTTGTTACATGCATGGATTTAATGCACTAAAGTGAACTATAATGGAAGTACCCAATGTGGAGTGCTAGGGGTGTTGGTCGTTGTTGCCCCTGGCTAGAGGTTTGGTCACAAGGTTAAGGAGCTAATGGAGCACCTCGAAGCCAAAGTTAGGGACAACGGGGCAAGATTTCAGCATCTGATTGATTGTTTCATACCAACCATATCCGTCAAAGAAGGCATATGCTACACCCATCTCGACAACCTTTTAAGTTAGGCACAAGTAAAAATTACTTGCTTCCTACAAGCATGATAATTTTCACTTCGATTGTTAATCGCTGCATGCGATTATGACTTGTGCAGGTGTGACAGTGGGTGCCCTTTGAGACCAGGTTTGAATAGTAGAAGGTTCCTTTACCTTTTCCCCGAAGAGTGACCCTGGGTATCTAATCCCATGAGAGGATATGCACTACGACAAAGAGCCAAATAAGTTATAATTATCGAATTAAATTTCAGTTTTTAACTGAACCTTTAAAACCTTTTTGGATGTAAACAATGATACAGAAATAGGCATGTGTATGAGGTCTTACTTTCATAACATTGTGCTTGTGCATAGGTTCTCATCTTAATAATAAACATAGTTATGGAAGACACCTGTTATGATGTTCTCACAACCCGATGGAGTGGGGGATGTGTTCAAAGTACATCACAACCGGTATCAAGAGTCAGTTATCCAACTGATTGGCCTTACTATCACCGGGGGGAGGGAGTTACCTCGGTTATTAAGTATTACTTCACATCATTTATTTCTTGTCATCATACTTAATGCAATACTCGGTTTTGTTGTTTATACTTTGAGATGCATGTTGGATAGCGGTCTAAGGGTGGAATATTAGCTATAGATGTAGTTGGATAACGTTTTATAGTTGTTTGAACGTGATGTTCATATGCAATTATGCCATGTATAAACATATTGATAAAAACTATAATTTAATCAATGCAAAACTGTAATTTGTTCACCACACCTTGCTATTATTTTTATAGAAACCACTAGGACATATCCCCGTGCATTGCAAGGGGGGTGAATATTAGCGTGTTCACCAGTGTGGCATGATAGCATCCAGAAGGTATCACACAACAGGGAGACACACATCAAACTCTAAAAAAGTGCATATCAGTCAGACATTAATCACGCAACAACCCTTAACACATGTGCTAAGGGTCAATTAATTCTCCTTATAATCCTAACATCTACACTTAGTTAGCTTTACACCTTTGCATATCCAATTTGTAGCACATTGATTGACCTCGCTATGACGCGCGTCCGACTTGTTGCAATGGCGGTCATCCTTGTTGTGTCCATGTGGTTGGCTTTGCTACATTGTCCGTATGACTTGTTGTCTTGGCATCGCTTATGTAATCGATTTTACAGCACGGCGGTCCAACTTCCCAATAGAAAACTAATAGCGGCGACTGGTGTTACATTGGCGTGCTTCCGGATGTAGCCAACAATTAGCCTTCCAACGTTGTGTTCTGCTTGGAGCAACAGGGGCTAAAACTGTTGTGTGTGCCGTTTGAAGTAACAATGCTCGATTGAAAGTTGCATGTAGATTAACCTGGCATTTTTTTTCTTCAAGAAAGTAAAACTTGATAGCGGCAAAAACACCGAGAAATAAAAACATTTCCTTGCACATTGAAAGGTTAACATGCCGCCCAAAAATCAAAGCTGACGGCAGGTCGTTTGCTTCTTTTTTCATTTTTGAGTAGTTTACGAGCGAGACCCGATTGATCCCATGGAAAGAAGGCAACGGCATCTCTCGTGTTGCACACATTTTGGGGGTTGTTTTATTAGTGTGCATTAAGATTCAGCCATCACTCACCGGCTATATATACCACTCCAACCAGGTATCTTATATTTTTGTTAGTTAGATTCAGCCATGCCATACACTCCATCGAACATGCAAGCACATCTCGAGCCTACAATCCAGCCATACTTCCCACATTTCCGTTTAGAGCCAATATTTAATTCTTCCGTCAGGTTCTATTCCAACAATTTCATTTAATTAGAGCCAACCTTAATTCCTTCACTCCGGCGCCATACCCTTCGTTTCGGCTTGATGATCTCGACAACTATCTGGCGTATATAAACTGATGGATATTTGTGGATCAAAGCGAGGTGGGATAAATATTCAAGCGAGCCCTCTCTATCTAAAAAATGTTCGCACTTTTAAAATTTTCAAAAAATGGTCGTGTTTTCGTAGTTGTAAATAAATAAAAAATTGGATTTTCAAAAAATGTTCGTGTTTTGAAAGTTTGCTCGGAATGGTTTTGTTCTATTTTTTCACAACTTTTAACAAATGTTCAGAATTTCAGAAAAGGTTCCCGTTTTCAGAGATTGTTGACAAATCTTAAAAATGTTCATGTTTTCATTTTCAGGAGTTTCAAATAATGTTCCCATTTACAAAATTGTTTGAAAATGTGTTAAAAGATGTGTTTTGAAATTTTCTTTGGGTTTTTCAAAAATTGTTTGTAATGTTTTTGTTCAAAATTTTCACAACTTTTCAGAATTTCTGTTGGAATTTCAAAAAAAATGTCCATGTATCCACAAATTGTTCATTTTTTTAAATGTTCATGCTTCAATTTCTTTTCCGGAATTTCTTTTTTATGTGTTCCCAATTTTGTTCGGAGTTTCAAAAAATGTTTGTGTTTCCACATTTTGTTTTGGAATTTAAAAAAGGTTCCTGTTTGAAAAAATTGTTCATGATTTTCAGAAAATATTCGTGTTTTTAAAAAATATTTCATTTTATTAAAATATGTTTACAAATTTGTAAAGTGTTTGTGCTTCACAAAACATTCTGGTATTTTTTTCAACAACAGTTGCGATCAAAAATTTAAAAATATTCGTATCTGCGCTGGAAATTGGTTCTTAAGATTCTGCACTGTTTTATAACCAGCAAAGCTCGGCTGGTCAACTGGTTGGTGTGTGATATTTCTAATATTTGACATCCTGGGTTAGATCCTCACACAGGCAGATATAGATATAGACTAGAGGACCTATAAGGATCCTGGTCCACTCTTCTTCCTATTGCTTCCATAATCAATCAACACTCTTTACAATTCTCGCTTTTAATTCTTTTCCTTGCAATCAATCAATTCTTGCTTTTAATTCTTACGATTAATCCTTGTAGCTAGCAAGGCTAGCAAGACCGACAATCTTACTAGTTTTTTTAGGGCCATGGCAGCTTGTATTTGTCCATGCAGGTACAGATGATTGGCTGCTTAGGAAACTCCTACTGATTCGACAAGCCTTAAGGTTCTCGCTTTTAATTATTTTCCTTGCAATCAATCAATTCTTGCTTTTAATTCTTACGATTAATCCTTGTAGCTAGCAAGGCTAGCAAGACCGACAATCTTACTAGTTTTTTTAGGGCCATGGCAGCTTGTATTTGTCCATGCAGGTACAGATGATTGGCTGCTTAGGAAACTCCTACTGATTCGACAAGCCTAAAGGTCACCTACTTTGAGAAAAAATTGCTGCTTGCTACAAACCTTGGACTTGGGGTCAAACATCTTCCTACTAGTTGAGAGGAAGCAGTAATACACCCGCACTTAAAACCGATGGTTGACAGACAGGCTGGAGAAAGATCTTGGTTCTATACACTGGGTACGTTGACAAGCGAGAGAAGACCAAGCGGGTAATGCAATAGTATCACCTCAGTGACGACGAGAACGAGAAGGAGGGAGAGCTGGTGGTATGCAAAATCTACTACAAAGCAAAGCAGGCCAAATTATTATTGATATCAATGCAAAATGTTAGCCTTGTGTATGAATCTTTGTTCTATTAATTCCTTGGGGCTAATATATGCGGTCGGTATTTGTGGTACGTAGTTACGGATATGGGTGTGGTAGAAAGTCACTAGTCCGCCTGACCTTCTGGTAATTTTGACAATTCTGAAACACCGGAAGACCAACCAGGATAAATTTGTTTTTTTGACAGTTATGAAACATCGGAAGGCCAACCAAGATAAACACGGAGACACACGGGTATACCCTCTTCAACGAACAATTCTAATCTTTTTAGCGCGCCCAGTTACCGCAATATTTTTAGAACCCCAAAATACATTGACGTCATGTTTTTAGGGGTAAAATTCTAACACCCTCAGGTATGTCGGATCCCAATCAAATGCATGCCAATTTTTTAAATATCCGTTTCCATTACATGGCATTTTTCATTTTGAAACTATGACAAATCTTACACAACATGACCTGTTTTCTCATGGCAAACCTGAGAGTTCGTCGTCAAACACTAAAAATCTAACATCAGAATTTGAACTTTTTCCCTATTTTAGTACTCCAAAGTCACCACAACATATTACATGACCCCAAAGTTACCACAATACGTATTTTTTCAGAAAAAAAATGCTACCATTGTATCTAAAATACCACAGTTTGTTAAACTATTATCTTTTTTATTTTACAACTCCCTCCGTTCCTAAATATAAGTCTTTGTAAAGATTTCAATATGGACTACAAACGGATGTATATAGACATGTTTTAGAGTATAGATTCAGTGATTTTGCTTAGTCCATATTGAAATTTCTAAAAAAGACATATTTAGGAACGGAGGGAGTAGATAATTTCATGTGCTTTGCAACCGGTGTAAATATTCTGTAATATGTTAGCACATGATTACTTTTCATATTAGTGTGATTGTCTAAACAATTAATTATCAAATCGTGCCAAACTAAAATTTAGGATTTTATTTGAGAATCATTTATTTTATTTTCTAATCATTTATTTGGTAAGAATTTACTGTCTTACCTTAAAAACATAAATATTACTTGGTACGTCAATGTCTAAATAATTATTTACCAAATCGTGCCCGTGATTTACGCACCAAAATAAAATTTAGAAGTTATTTGCTGATCAATTATTTGGTAAGAATTTATTGTCCTACCAAAAAAATATAAATTTACTTCGTACTCAATAAAATAACCTTACATTCTTTTTAAGTCGGAGACTAGATAATTGCATGTGGGTTGCAATGGGTGTAAATATTCTATAGTATGTTAGTCCATGATTGCCTACCGTATTAGTGTGATTGTCTAAATAATTATTTTAGCAAATCATGCCTGTGATTTACCTGCCTAAATAAATTTTAGGATTTTATTTGATAATCACTTATTTGGTAAGAATTTATTGTCTTACCAAAAAACATAAATTTTACTTGCTACGTGAATAAAAGACGAAAAGGAAGGAAGGATGTTGGATTAAGGATGAGGTGGACGAAAGAAACTTACGTATTTTTAAGTAGGTGAAATTTAAGAGTAAGCATTTAAAAGTTTTTTTAAACAGAGTTTTCCTAAAAACTGAAAAAATGTACTTTAGAGTGAATCCTTTTCTTTGTTAGCAACCTTTAAAATGGACCCACAAAAAAGCAACATGTAAAATGAGACTAATAGTGAGTTCTAGTAAGAGCATGTATAACCAGACCCCCCCCCCCCCCGCCCCCTCCCATACCCACCCCAAATGTAAGGACAGGCTGCCCAACCAGTGTCTGGATGAAAAAACACCGCCCAACCGGGTAACCCATTTTTTGGCCCAAATGCCCGGACCGACCGGCACTCCCCATATCCGACCCAAATTTGGGGCAGATATGGGCACGCCCGGATGTGCCCGCCATGTCGGACCGGCCGCTTGGGCTCGCGGCAATTCGCTCATCCGCCTCCTCCCCTTGCCCGGGCAGCTATCTCCTCTTCTTTGTTCATCCATGTCCACACAGCCACCATCGGACTTCCACCGCTATCGGTGCTCCACCGCCATCCCCAACCCAGGGCTTCGTCACCGGATCCCCCCAACCACACCGTTGCCGACCAGGCCGCCACCGGACGCCGCCTCGGTACGTCAAACTCCTCTGTATTTTCACCTCGCACTCTCATGTTCAATGAAATGTCCGAGCTGGTTCTTTTCTTTCAATCGTTACTTGTAGGTCACCAATGGATTCATCATAGAATCATGGCTATGTAAACGATGAGCTTGATGAATTCATATTCAATGAGTTCATCGCTTTGTTGGATTTAGATGATGAGGATGCTGATATGATGATGGTGATGAGCATCCAAGAGGAGTTGGAGAAGGCAGAAGAGGACGTCCTCAACTTCAAGGGTTCCATCAAGAGCCGGAGAGTTATTCCTCGTGATAGGGTTGTCGGTGCACGCCTTCTGTACACGGACTACTTCACAGTGGTCCCAACATTCCATGAAACTTTCTTTCGCCGTAGCTACCGGATGAGCAGAAACTTGTTCTTGGAGATAGTGGATGGCGTGGAGAAGGTTGCAGGTGACAACTTCATGCTGAGGAAGGATTGTTCCGGACATCTTTCCTTCTCTCCTCTACAGAAATGCACGACTGCTCTGAGGATGCTTGCTTATGTTAAAGCAGCCGATGCAATTGATGTAGAAATTCGGATGGAGAGACCAAGGTGTAATTTGCACGCACTATGGTGAAGGTGTTTGGACCAGAGTACCTGAGAGAGCCAAGTGTGGAGGACATAGAGAAATTATTGGCAATTGGATCAGCAAGAGGATTCCTAGATATGTTAGGTTCAGTTGATTGCATGCACTGACAATGAAAGAACTACTCAAAAGGTTTGCGTGGGCAATACCAAGGTCGCATCAAGGAAGTCACCATCATACTTGAAGTAGTGGCATCGCAGGATTTGTGGATTTGGCATGCTTTTATTTGGCACTCCAGGTTCATGCAATAACATTATATGTTGCAACGATCGTTTGTATAAGAGATTCTATGATGGGGAAGCACCACCGTGCAACTATACCGTAAAAGGGAACAACTACAACATGGGGTATTACCTTGCCGATGGTATGTGACGCCCGAATAATTAATCTACAGTAATCCAAAGTTAATAATGCCATGTCACCACTCTTACTGTTGCTAATCCTCGGTTGATCCAAATCGCAATCCAAATTCAAATTCAAATTAAAGTCCAAAACTCAAAGTTTTCAAACATGAAAGCTAGAATGTTCAAACTGTGGCAAATAATCTCTGGTTATTTGTCCTGTTGAAACCAACCTCTTTTGAATTCCCAAAATGCCCTTGGGAATTAATTTTTGATCCAGTAGCAAATTATTTGGCCTTTTCAGTTTCTAAAAATGGTTAGACAACTCCTTTTGACCCCATACTTTTTGTTCCATCTCAATATATTGTGTTAGATTTATGTGTCAAGTATTGCTCAAAACAAAACTCATTTGGTACAAAAAGAAAATGCAAAATAAAAATAGAAAATGGAAAACAGAAAAGTTAAAAGCAAAAAGAATAGCCCCTTCCCCACTGGGCCTCGGTCCAACTGCCCCTCCAAGCAGGCAGGCCCACTCCCCACACCCCCTGGCCTATAACCCCAACTCCCCCCAACCGAACCCTAGAAGAAACCCCCACTGCGCCACGATCTCCACCCTCTCCCTCCAGGCCTTGGGAGAGCCCACATGACCCCACCTCTCTCGCTCATTGTCACGCCCCCTCCCCGATCTGAACTGCGGCTCGGCCACAACACCTCCCGTCGCCCTCGCCGTGACGCGCCGCTCGAGGGCCTCGTCACCGTCGCCACCCCCGACCGCCCTGGCACCACTTGCCCTAACGTCGCCTCCCCGCCTCGTCCGCACCATCGACGCCCGATCCCGCGCCCCTGACGCTGCTGCCCTTCCTCGGCGCCACCACGCCGGCGCCACCTTGCCGACGCCGCCTAGCGCTGCCCCATCGTCGTCATCCTCGCGGCCCCGTCCTTCTCCCCGTTCCTGGATCCGGAAGGGCCTCCCCGCCCCGACCTCGCCGACGGACGCCACTCGCCGGAGCCGCTCCGCGTCACCTCGCCTCCTCATCTCTTCCTCACCCGGCCTCCTCGAGCCTCACCGACGTACCCCTGCATCGGGGGTGAGCGCCTTCCCTCCTCTCCTCCATGTCCCGTTGTAGGACACCGTCACGCGTTCACTGCTCTCGACTGCCGCGCCTGCAACCCTCCATGGCAGCGCGCCGGGCCTACGCTGCGCCAAGCTACTCGGCCTCGCTCCGCAACCCGCCACCGCACCATCGCGCCCACCCCGCCGCTGCTCGCCGCTGTCGCGACGCCTCCCGCTCGTCCGACCGACCACGCGTGCGCTACTAGGAAAAGGCCTGCTAGTGGCGCACCTGTTTTGGCTACTAATGACGCACTACAGGTGCGCCACTAGCATCCCGCCATTAGAATTTTGTACTAATGGCGCACCACAGGTGCGCCATTAGTAGTATATCCCACAGGTGTGCCATTAGTATCTGGTATACTAATGGCGCACCACATAGAAGTGTGCCATTACAAACAATTTTTTGAAAAAAAAAATTCAGAATTTTTTTTTCAAAAGTTTTATTATTATTTTCTTAATCTCGGGTTACAATGGCTTAATCTCAGGTCAATATGCTTAATCTCAAGTCAAATCGCACTCTGTGGTCAAACTTCCCGGAAGGTCACCGATCCTCACACTACTCCAGCCCGAGCACGCTTAACTTCGCAGTTCTATCCAACCCCAGCACCAGCTCACTTCACACGCACTTGTTGATATATCTATCATATCAATCCTAATAAACCTTGTTGATGTCTAGGACTTTGTTCATGTTCATGAGTGTGATGAAATTTTAAAAAAATATTTCAAACTTCTCGGTCTTATTACGTATCATATTCTGGAAAAAAAATTCAAAAAAAATTCTGTTACTAGTGGCGCACCTAGCAAATGGTGCGCCACTAGTAAGTTTGATTTTTTTTTCATTTTCCCCCATCTAGATCTTAAAAGCCCCGTATCTTTCGTTCTGTTAGGTTTTTGGGGATTTTGAAGATGTTGAACAAAGTTCCCCCGGTTCAATTCGGATGTAACTTTTTGAGTAGATGAATTTTCATATAAAAAACTTTTTAATCCGAGTTTGTATGCAAAAGTTATGCCCATTTTACTAAATTCCAGAGAGATTTTTTTTAACATTTCCATCATTTTCTATTTTTTTAAAACTGAAAAGGTTGTCCACGGGGGGTGCATTTAGCACCAGGGTTACTAATGGCGCACCTGATGTGTGGTACGCCATTAGTAGTTTTGAAAAAAAAATGTTAGTAATGGCGCACCATGGGATAGTGCGCCATTACTAATTAAAACTAGTAATGTCCACTGTCCACTGGTGCGCCATTACTAACAATTTTTTTTACTTTTTTTTAAAACTATTAATGGCGCATGGTGGGTGTGGTGCGCCATTACTATGTCAACTAGTAATGGCGCACTATCCCATGGTGCGCCATTACTAACATTTTTTTATTTTTTTTCAAAAATATTAATGGCGCACCACACACCAGGTGCGCCAATGCTATATAGCAGTGGCGCACCACATACACGGTGCCATTAATGTCCATATCACCTATAGCCCTTTTCCTAGTAGTGGTGGCCTCTGTGTTCATGACGCTTCATTGCACCTGTCTTGTGAGCATCTGTGACCACAGTGGTGCCAATAATGATCGGGGCCCAGCCCCTGTGAACGAAAGTTAAAAAAATAAATGTAAAAAATAAATTGTTAATAATCAATCAATTAATTAAATGGTTATTTAACTTAATTAAAGTTTCCTTAATTAACTTAACAATAGTTAACTTGTTTCTTAGTCTGTTAGTCTATGACAGGCGAGCCCCAGCCTTTTGCTTAATAAAATGTGTTACTTAAATTAGTTTAACCCTGAGTCACTTACATGTGGGACCCGTAGCACTGTTCTTTCGGATAAGGTTGACTAGGTCAGCTGCTGACTCAGCAGTGGGGCCCTCTGTCAGCCCCACTTACACATCTCTGGGTACACTCTCTGTGTACCCATAGCAATTACACTTGATATATTTTCGAATTAAAAGAAATCATGTTATTTTTAGAAATGGTTTAATCTTTGAAAATTAATATAAATTAATCCCTAACTGGGATGAAAATGTTTTATACATGAAAGTTGATCAGAACGACGAGACGAATCCGAATACGTGGCCCGTTCGTCCGCCACACGCCCCTAGCACAGCGAACATGCAACCTTTCCCCTCCGTTTCATCTGTCCGGAAATGCCTAACTTCCGGAAAGCATTTCCAGATGTTTTCCCCCTTCGCCGGTATCGTGTAGCCTTGCGTTAGAACATGCCTAGTGCTGCTTATTGTCTTGTCATGCACTTGTTTGCTCTGTATTTACTGTTTCTTCCCCCTCTTCTCTCCGGTAGACGCCGAGACCGTTGCTGATGCCCCTGTGATCGACTACGTCGACGACGACCCCTCCTTCTCACCTGAGAAACCAGGCAAGCCCCCCTTTGATCATCCTGATATCACCCGTTCCATTATCTCATGCTTGCATTAGATTTCGCTACTTTAATTGATTGCTCCTATTCTGATGCATAGCCTGCTTTTGTAACCTGCTTATTGTTACCTACCTGCTTATCCTAAACTGCTTAGTATAGGTTGGATAGTGATTCATCTGTGACCCCCACCTTGTCCTTGTTGCCCCTGCTTCATCATCGACGACTGATGACCCACAAGTATAGGGGATCTATCGTAGTCCTTTCGATAAGTAAGAGTGTCGAACCCAACAAGGAGCAGAAGGAAATGATAAGCGGTTTTCAGCAAGGTATTCTCTGCAAGCACTGAAATTATAGGTAACAGATAGTTTTGTGATAAAGCAAATTGTAACGAGCAACAAGTAACAAAATTAAACAAGCCAAAGCCAAAGCTTCTTGTGGTTGTGGAAGGATCCTTTGGAGGCCTGCTCGATGGAGTGGAAGGATCCAAGCCAAAGCTTCTTGTGGTTGTGCCGGTCCGTTAGCTCGGCCACCCACGTCCCCATGACCGCTGTTGCACGCTGATGTACGGCCTCTATGGCAGCTGTAGCAGGGAGCTCGGGGAAGCTGGTGAGCCTGCCACGGGAAGCTGTTGGGCTAGGCCACACTCGAGAAAGCGTCGCAGGCGGCAGGAGGCAGATGGGCTGGCATTGCGCTCGTGGCGGCTCGAATCCGCGCTGTGGATGGGCGGCGGAGAGTGGCGGCCACGGGATCCGGTCATGGCGGCACGGGTGAGGGTGCGGGAGCGGGAGAGGGGAGGGTGCGAGATGAGGGCGGCTGCATTTGGGAGGAGGGCAGAGAGGCGTGGTGTGCTTTTACTCCGCGACCGAGTTGTCGAGTAAGTTTAGTCGCTCGGCTCGGCTCGGCTCGGAGTAAAATATATGCTCCACCATAAGATTACGGAATCGGCTAGGTCCTGGTTAAAAGAGTAAAACCAATTTTTTTCTATTCTATCGGGTTTAGGGGATCGACTATTTCTATATATTATGCACGTAGAATGAAGAAAGGGAGGGAGCATATTTAGCACAAACATGAGGTTGGTTTGCACGTTTAGTAAAAAGGTTATTTTGTTAGCTTTTGGTTAACCCTTCAAGTTGACCGTATGGAGATCTCTTTGGTAGTGGGTACAGTCTACAAAAATGTATTGATTGATATGCGCATTTTTTTCCCCAAGAGTTGACATTTTGTAAGAAATGAACAACAATAGCGAAGTCTGAAAATCTACCTGGCTTTATCTTACTCGTGGCAGGTAGCAGGAACCACACAGTTCACAGGAAGCCTTGGGAATCTCAATCAATAGCATGGCCACCAGCAACGAGTTATCGATGAAGCTCCTGATCGAAGGCAAGTCTCAGAAGGTGTGCTTCGCCGAGGCCGGCAGCGAGTTCGTCGAGTTCCTCACCGGCCTCCTGTCCCTACCGCTAGGCACGGTCACCACCCTACTGACCAAGGAGCGCATGTCGGGCAGCATCGGCAACGTGCTCGGCAGCATGGAGAAACTGGACGCAAGCTACAAGAGCGGCGAGCTGCCCCTCAGCCCGGCGGTCGCCCCCGCCACGCTCTCCCGCCTGCAGCAGCTGCTGGGCGTGCAGCTCGGCAACGCCAACAACAACAACACCAATGGCGTCACCTATTTATACACCTGTGAAGGTAAAAAACAAGCTCCCCCGGGCTACTTGGCGTTCCAAGGTAGAACAATGGACCCCACTCTCTGGGCCATACCCCCACGCACATTCTTGGCGGACAGTGGCACTGACGTCTGCTCAAAATTCTTCTCGGCGGCCAGCGGCAGCGTCTGCCCCGGCTGCTCGCGGCCGATGAACACGTGTGGGGGCCACATACTTGTGGAAGCCAAGGGGTCCGCAGCCACGACGACGCCGCTGCAGCCGACATACACTGTCGGGGACGACCTCTCCGTGGCTCCAGCGTCCAACGTGGTGTCGGGCATCACCCTGCTCGCGCGGTGCGGCGTCAAGGACCTGAGCACGCTGCAGGAGAGGACGGTGAAGATCGGCAAGGAAGAGGTGCGCCGTCTGATTTTCCTTTTGGGTTTGGAATCACTGTGCGCTTGACTGAATTTTGCTTTTCGGAATGCAGGCACTGGGGATACTCGCTGCTTCCCTCACGTCCAAGACCGTGCTGACTGACGTCTTTCTGCCCAAGAAGAATGCTCGCTGCAAGAGGGAAGCTCCCGAGGAAGTCATTCAGTTATGACTTACGGCTAGTTGTTCAGAACTTGCTCGTTCCAGAAAACTTTTTTAGAACTTTCTGATACGATTTTCCTGTTATTATTATGACTTATGAGAGGAAGGGGCATCATGAATTATGGTGTCAAAACGCTCTTATATTATGAGACGGAGGGAGTAGGATATACGAGTCCAAGTCCACGACTTTTCTGAGTATTATGAGAGAAATATTATAGCTATCCATACGAGTTGGTATTCTAGGTAATTCGTTGTTTAGTCGTGATAAATTAACGAGAGGGCATCTTTCTTATGCGGACTGCGGTCGCTGCTGTGATTCTGCCAAATTACATATCAAAAACAGGACCTGCCGATGCCTAAGGTTGCAGCTTCTCACCCCGGTTGGTCGCAACTTCTCTGTCGTCTGGTTCCAGCACTGGCGATAGTTGCAGCTTCTTCCATCAGGGTTGCAGCTTTTGCGCCAGCCAGTTCCAGCACCGATGCCTAAGGTTGTAGCTTCTCACCTCGTTTGTCGTAACTTCTTTGCCATCTGGTTCCAGCACTAGCGACAGTTGCAGCTTCTTACATCAGGTTGCAACTTTTGTGCTAGCAGGTTCTAGCACCAACGATAAAGCAAAGGGAACTCCCGTGCGTCTCCTTCCCGAGCTGCCCCCCGCGTGGGCGACCGGAAGGCCCCAGATCTCATCGCCGCCGAACCTCCCCCACTCCTCCTCCTCCTCCCTCGCCGCCGCCCAAGGGCGCGGCCAGGCGAATCCTAGCCGTCGCCGGCGGCGGGGACTCGAGCCCTCTCGCTCGGGTGGGGCTGGCGCGGGCCGGTCGCCACGGTGGGTGGTGGCGGCGCCTTGGCGACGTCGATTCCCAACGGCAGAGGCCTTGCGATCTGGTGCGTTGCGGCCGCCAGGGACGGCGGCGGCGTGACCGGATCGGTTCGCGGCGGCGCGGCCGGATTGATCGTTGGTCGGCCGTAGGCACGGTGATGGGTGCGACTTGTCGGCAGCTGGGCAGATCCGCGGGATTCTACCCTTATGTCTCGCCCCTTGACAAATAGCGGGCAACTACGGGGAAACCCTAGATCTTCTTGGGATCGGCGATGGCGGCGCTTTTGCGTCGTAGTCCCTCTTTAGGGCATTGTTTTGGAGTTTTCTCCGGTCGAAGGACCCGATGGCGTCGGCGGCGCACGTCTGGTGGAGCAACTGCCGATGAAAATCACGCCGACTACGGTCATGGCGGACGATGGCGGCGTCTTAGATGTCGTTCCCTTGTCGAGGCATCGTCGTTGCAATCTGCGTCATCAGGCTCGGGATGCTCCGGGGGAAACCCTAGATTTGGGTCTTCCGGATCGGACGATGATGGCGTTTTATCGCTTTCCCTCCTGGGGCATCGTTTTGGAGTAAGTCTTTGGTGGGGATGGTGGAGCGGTGCTTCATCTCACACATCGATGGCGGCGGATATTGGCGGCATGGCGCTGTGGAGACTTCGGCGTCCGATGCACGGAGATGGACTTCGCGCAGAGGAGGTTCTTTGTCTAAGCGTCATGGTGGCGTCGATGACGAAGTGGCGGACAAGGTAGAAGCCTCAATATGATCTGAAGACGGACCTATAGAAGATGGCGGCGACGACACACGAGTGCGTCTGACCGGATTGTGCCCCAAACCCGGTATGTGGCTCGGCCGGGGCTTCCGAATATGTTTCGGCTTCCGGCTTTTGATGTTAGGCTTAGGTGAGTGGTTTGGGTCGTGGCCAAGATAGCACCCCTTCATCATTTTGGATAAGAGTAACGGCATGTGTTGCCAAGATGATGGATTCAGGCACATTGTTGTAATACTTTGTAAGGTCCTCAAGAATAATCAATAAAGTGGCCGTATGCATCTCCCAGATGCAGAGGCCGGCGGTTATCCTCCTTTTCTAAAAAAAGGTTCTAGCACCGACGACTAAGGTTACAACTTCTCCCGGTCACAAGTTCTTTCTCGTATGGTTCCAGCATCGGTGAGTGAGGTTGCATCTTCTCTGTTGGCTGATCCCAACACTACCAACCAGGGTCGCAACTTCTCACCCAGCAGGTTCCAGCACCGCCAACTAAAGTTGCAGCTTCTCGCTCGGCCGTTCACAACTTCTCCGCTGTCTGGTTTCCAGCATCCCTGAGTGAGGTTGCATCTTCTTGGACATACATTGTCCCTTACAACCAGAAACTTTTACGCTTGTTCCTTCACATACTTAAAACTGTCTTCTTTTGACTTGCTTACCACTTGTTTTGTGCAATACACTATTAGGTCACAACATCAACGATGTGTGTCTGCCCTGTTCATATACATTAAACAACATATTAATTTTATAGACTTAAGATCATACATATACGCGCATGACTAAGATAATAGCAAATGAAAAAAACATACATACAAATTAAATATCCTAAGTACATATATTTTTTTAAAAATAATTTTGTAAAATGTTAACCATGAATTTGAAAAATGTTAGCATAAAGTAAAAAAAAATGTTAGCGTAATTTAGAAAAGTTTTGATAGCATTCAAACAAAAAATTTATATTTAAAAAAGTTCATGAGTCTAAAAAAAATTCACAGGACATTTTTGAAAAGTTTTATTCTATGTAAAAAATGTTTGTTTAGTTAAAAATTATTTTGTCCATTCAGATGTACATTGCATTTTAAAAGATGTTACGAGTTTCAAAAGTATGTTCTTTAATTTTTTTTAAATGTTGACATAATTTGGAAAAATAATTTGTTTATTAAAAAAGGAAAACCAATGAAAACCTCTGCAACAGTGAAAAAACGATAAGGAAAACCAGAGGGAAAATAATCTCGCGCGTCGCAGCGCTAGTAATGGACTGGGCCAGCAGCGCGCTCGTCAGAGACAAGACTGAGCTCTTGCGAAGGGAAGCGAAGCGCATCGCCCCTCTGCTACCACCTCCACCGCTCAGAGCTCACAACCCTCGTGCTCCTCCGGCGGCGACAGCGGTCAGCGGCGGCCAGCGGAGGTGCGCACGTGAAACTCGTCATGGCGCACAAGCCCGCCACCGTCAGCCACTCCTGCGCCGTGGCGAGGAGTACGCACCCGCACAACCCTCTCTCCCCTCCCTCCCCCCGAATCCCCAGTCTAGTAGGGTTCAGCTCCCGCCCGGCTCGGCTTATTAATTCCTGCTACCCAGTTCTGCCTCGACCCTTCTGCGTCCGAATTCCCGGGGCCCTAGGGTTTTGCTCCCAGCTAGACGCGAGCGCCCGATTCATTCCTCTCCGTCGAGTTGTTTTTTCTGATTAGATTTCTGGGAGGATTCCTAGGTTATGAGTGCAGGTGTACAATATTTCTCTGGGTAATCAGTATCCTTCTGAAAGTCCTAGTGTACAGTATTTCTGAAAGTCCTTTTGCAGTCTGATCCCACCTTCCAGTTGGGTTCGGAGCTACCCTTGTCCCTATGTCATATACTACACACAATTGTGGTTTCTACAAAAATCGATGGACAAAGCTTCTGTTCCCAATGATTCACCAGATTGGAGCACCGATTGTGATTGGTTCCAGCTTCAGGCCGACATGCTCCTCCGGATCTTTGGCACACTTGAGATCCCAGATCTCTTCAGCTCCGGTGCTTCTGTCGATCCTGGCACCTCATTTATCTAGAGGCCCGTCGTTTCCGCCTGTGCTCGCCGAAACAGAGCCCCTGCCTTGTTTACTCATCTGGCGACCGTGATGCTGACACGGTCACTCTGCATAACATGTCCACCAACAAGCTTTACCACGTCACTCTATCGGAGCCTGCCTTTCGCACACGCCATGTCATGGGCTCCTCCCACGGCTGGCTCATCACCGCGGATGAGCGGTCAAATCTCATACTAGTGAACCCTGCAACCGGAGCTCAGATAGCTATGCCTCCACCTAAAACCATGAACAATATTAGACTGCGCTACACTGAAGAGAGTGCTAGATGGATATGATGTTCTTTACATGGATCTCTTATCTTCGGATTTTGACACAGAAACGGAGCCATACCATCTTACACTTGAAGAAGCCCGCTTCTTCTTTTATGAGAGGGTTGTTCTTTCTTGCGACCCCTCCCAAGGAAACTGCATGGTGCTCCGAATACAATTGCCCAATATTCAACTCTCTTATACTAGGGTTGGGGACACCAAATGGACTTGGATTGGTGGAAAAGGAAACTGCTGGGAATATCAAGATATTCTTCATAACAGTAATGATGGCTTGTTTTATGGTGTTCGTGGTAGGGGTGAGGTTGATTCTATTAATCTTAATGGACCTTCTGTTGAAGTAAAAGTCATTTTAAAGCCGATTATATCTTATCAAGCACATAGTAGATATATTGTTCAAGCACCATGGGGAGATTTTTTCCAGATATGGAGACATGATAAGTATAATAATGACAACGGAAAAAGAGAACGGGTTGCAGATAAGTTTTTCGTGTACAAGATTGATTTTGTTGAACAAAAGCTTGTTGTAATAAATAACCTCCAAGATCATGCAATGTTCACTGGTTTCAACAACTCATTCCTTCTCCCAGTGAAAGACTTTCCTGCATTGGTTCCCAATAGCATCTACCACACGGATGACTTGCTTGATTATATCTACAGTCACAGATTTAGTCTTAGGCAGGTTGTTATTTTTAATATGGAAGATGGCAGTTTCATCGAGTTATCGCCCCCTAGTTCAAATTCAAGATTGAACTGGCCGCCCCCGGTTTGGATTCAACCATCACTTACTTGAGGTAAGTGAAAATTACTAATATAAAATACATACATTATTTTATCTGTTTTATTACGTTTTGTGTTTTGGGTATGTATCCATGTTCTGTAAATGGCTAGTCAGACCTTTGTAATCGGCACAAGTGATCATGTATCCTCCATGTTCTTGTATAGCCATGCACTTATGCCACATGATAACTATTAAGTAATGGCTACAATTTCTTAGAATATTTCTACATGTAAATAAACGTTTCGGATGCAAACCATCTGTTCAGTAGGATAAGATTGCTACAGTTATTTTCGAGGAACACACTTAACCCAATACTGTCTTGTTTTAAGTGTATACCAGTACAATGTGTAGAACTTGGCGTGCTGCTAAAACATGCTTAAATGCTTACCCTTTTATGCTTATTATGGCTGCCAAACCACTTAAATCTAGATCGAAATCCTTCTGTTGTTTTTGGATAGTTTGTTCATGATATGTTGACAATTAAGGAGGCTTACCAATAAATATAAAGTGCCTTAACTAGCTTTGTTAATATCCTACTCTGAAATGTTTCATTCATCTGTCCCTAAAGCTTTATGTCAAATTATTTTCTCTTTCCTAAGGTACTAGTATACTGTTTTGGGTGATCCTAAAACTTATTCTAATTTTTTTAGGTGTTACAATATCGCTTTTCCAATTTCTTATCATCACTTCTTATGATGATTAGTACTCCCTCCGTCCCAAAATAACTGTCTCAACTTTGTACTAACTCTAGTACAAAGTTGTACTAAGCTTGAGACACTTATTTTGGGACAGAGGGAGTATTTACTTATCATATAAGGTTAGGTAATACTTTCTCCGTCCCAAAATAAGTGCAACGGCACTTATTTTGGTACGGAGGGAGTACATTTGATTTATTCAATACATGTATGATCAACTAACTGATACAAAGTAGTGAAAATAAATCCAAGCATGTAGGCACATCGATCTCTAATTCTCCACAAGTCCAATGATCACTGTAGAAATATAATCAGACTGCGTGAACCAGAAAACAAGAGTAGCAATTGTCTCGGACCATTAGGCCAAAGTCAACTCTAATATTTGTAGACAAAATCGTTTATTTCTTGCAAATATCCGGCGAATTGAACACTGTTTATCCAGGCCTTCAAATAGAGAGGCCTTACTTGGAATTTGCTGCCTAAATGGCACATAACTGACTCGTGCTTATTTGAAGGTCCTGCCAGTAATAAACCAGGCCTGTTTTCAAGGTCCTGCTCAGCAATTATGAAATGAATCATTTGTGTTCTGTCATCTAGCTACTTTTTAAAATGAACCAGTATGTTATTCCAAGGAATTATTAGCTTTGCATATATATGCTGATGCTGATACCGAGTATGCGTTGCCTCTGCTTAAGGAGTCTTAAAAGTGCTCGAGTGTCCAGGCAAGTTAAGAACTTATTGTGCACATTGTTCAGGACATCTTACAGGCCAGTTAAGACATATCAGTGGGAAAATATTTAGTTGTACCTTTGTACCATTTAATGTTTGATCTTTGAAACATAATGGATTTTGTTCTGATGAGTCATTTCTACTGGTTGTTGCGACAGGCACTAGAGCATTCACATCTGAAGGCTCACGTCTTGGAAAACAAACTTTTTTTTGAGAAGCTTCATCCCTTGGTCATGACAAACTTGTACAGTTCAAATAACAAGATTAGTGCCTCTGCTGCGTCTATTGTTTTAGTTGGTTCAAGTGAGGAACTTAGGATTATCAATAACTATTCATCAGGTAAGTGTAAGGAAACTTTTCGTTTGGACAGTCTGACCATTGCTAGTCCACTGTTTCGTCAAAGGTTTATTACTGATGGAATTGAAACTTTGGTCAGGATAGGTATCCCAGTTAACACTGCTATCTCCTTGTGGAACTGTTTGTTCTTTGGTTGGAACCTGATCTTATTCATTATAGGTGTACTTGTTGGAGGAAATTTTGACGTCAAGCGAATGTTTCCCTTGCTTAGGATTCTTGTTATAATCTCATGTATCGACTAGCAATCCAGATGAGTAATCCAGAGTCGCAACATAGTTGGAACTTCTTTGCTCTAATTGATGATGGCTCCAGCTGTGAGGCAATCTGCTGCAGAGAGGACCTGATGCCACAACTTCCTGGAGAAGACACCCTGTGAGCTGTGGCCTGGCCACAAAGCACCCTGGGAACGGTCGCGAGTTATCATTTCTCAAAATGATATGTATGTGTGCAAAGTTGTTCTACTGAAATAATACACCCTTAAACCTTTGCAGCGTGTTTGGCAATATTTAGGAAGGAGAATCGGAGTTTAGAGCATGGAGTTGTATTGAGATTAGACATGGGACGAGTCGTTTTATTCCCAATCCTTCGTTTGGCGCTTGATGGGAATTATGTGCGAGGATTTGTGGAGAAGCTGTATTCCGTTGTTTGGTTCGTGGGAATTGACAAGGGACTAGACAAGGGAAGTTATGATGAAGGATTAAGATTAACTCACTAAACCAATTCCTTTTTGACTCCCAGCCACAACCTCAAGTCCCAAGACTATTTCCTTATGAATTCTCAATCCCCTTAACCAAACAATAGATTTGAAATCTCGTATCCCTTTAATTCCCATTCCCTAGCTCTAAATACCCTCAACCAAACACACTGTTGAGAATTGAATTAATTCAGTTTCTTGAGCAACAATATTGTACAATTATCCATATAAAATTTTCTGTAGCTAATATCGTGTAGGAACAAAAATACCAAATGTATTGACAAAATTTTACCAATTACTTTTTTACTGTTATGAGTTGATGAGTCGGTGTTTCCATTGCTAATTGTACTGATTTGGCTCACTGCTAACTGCACAACTTTATCACTCGTATCATGATTCTGCCTCCTACTCCATTTGTACTCACAATTTCTCCGTAGATAGTAATACATGAGTATCTTTCCCTATTATGATAACGCTTCTTCTTAACAGAATTCGTTGGGCCTGAGGAAGTATTTATTGAGTGATGAGTTCTAGCAACAGAATGGCCATAGTGATCGCAAAATAAAAATAAAAAATAAAAACAGAATGGGTCATAGATTGAACAAAGCTTGGTGATTCAGTGGATGCTTGGAGGCAAGCTGTGAACACTTAATTTACTACTACTTCCGTCCCAAATAGATGGGGCATAAATTCAGTCAAATAGTCGATGTTTTCTAAATTTGACCAAGTATATAAAAAAATGAAGATAAAAAATATCAAATCTATGCCAATATATCCACCATTAGATATATTTTCTTAATATATTTAATCAGTATTGTAGTTGTTAATATTTTCTTCTATATATAATATATTTGGTCAAACTTGGAACAAATTGACTTTTTGACTGGATTTATACGCCGTGTATTTGGGGACAGAGAGAGCAAGTATTGTTCACATTTACATATAATATTTCAGAGAAAAAAGATAAATATGGTGATTAGAGAAAAACTCTAAACCCGGTTTCCTCACTGATAATCGTCGAGAATCAACTGCATTTGTAATATCTCGACACGAATGGCGTGTGTGTACCTCAATGGACTTTGCTAAATGATTATTTCAGTTTTCATTGTGTTCCATCATCTATGAATTTTTATACATGACCGGCTGTACACAAATTAAATAGTCGCTGCATCATTGGTTATATCATTAAAAAAATCGATACAAAATTTTCATTATATAGCAGCATGTAAGATAGGACAAGAAAAACAAAAGGCTTTATAGACACTAGTAAACTTGCACGTGCAACACACGATCTCAGCTAATCTATACCTAATATTAAAAGGAGAAAACTTTCATAGTTCTTCATACGTCATTCTTTTTTGACCGTTAATTTTATGTTACTCGTAAAGATTGACGGCTAAGATTTAATAGATCTGCATAACCGTTCGGACCATAACAGAACACTACGGACTCATATATATGCAAAAGTTATGCATCGCTGATCCAAAGAACCTGATGCGCCGAGTACGCACGATATGCCTTCTCTCCTTTGCTTTCCAACTCCAGGTCGAGCAATCCCTCTGAGCAGCTCGCTTCCTCCATGGCTTTCCTATGCCAGGTCTGGTCAGTGATGCGCACGACGCCTCTTCCTTCCCTTACGCGCCAGCCGCCGCGCTCCTCCCCACCGTGCCACACATCCGCGTCGTGCCGCTCCCCATCGATCCGCGCCGTCACAAGGAGGCTGATGCCATGAACCTACTGCAGCACCGCTTCGTCATCAAGGGAAGCAGGGAAGATACGAGAGGCGCTGGTCGTGGATTGTTGTCGTCTCGTCGGAGTGAACGAGTCGCGGCTGCTGAGTCGAGCAATGTTGCCGAATCAAACGGTCTCCCCGTAGAATAGCTCCATCTCGGGGTTAACGAGCTGTTGGGCGCGAAAGTGTGGGTCGGCCTCCGCGAGCGGCTAATTCCCCACGCGCTGACCCTCGCCTCCTGCAGATTTACGGGGCGCAGGGCCACCGGCGAGGTTGAGTAGGAGGACACCTCCACTCCTCCAGCTTCACATTGTCCGAGTCATTGAACAACGGCGACATTACGTAAAAAGGCTTTCGCCCCGCTTTAATAGATAAAGCAACTGCCTAAGCCAAACATTCAACAAGGTTCACCAACACACACACAGAGGTCTAGCACAAGCAAGTAGTCAAATAGGGTTAATGCTGAGGGCACAGCTCAACAAGCCCTGAAAAAGACAAAAAAGCATGCACACGCGAGGTGCGGCAAAGCATCTAGTCGGGCTCCGGGGGTGACGGGGGAAGCGGGGGCGCCAAGCGAAAGGCCATCGAACGAAGGTCGGCGATGAGGTTGTTGATGACGTCCCGATCCTGGAGGCGGCTGAGCGGCCGCCAGAGCTGTAAGTATCCACACATTTTAAACATGGCGTCAGTAGCACGTCGAAGAGGGACCTTCTGAATGACAAGCTTATTGCGAACGGTCCAGAGCGTCCAAGCAAGGACCCCAACGCAGAGCCATCTGATATGGCGATAGCGAGGGGGGGAGGCGTGGATTTCCGCAAGCAGGTCAGGGAAGTTGGTGTTACACCACTGGCCCCCAACCGTCTCGCGGAAACAGGACCAAAGGAACTGAGCCGTAGAGCACGAGAAGAAGATGTGGTTAGCATCCTCCACCGTGTCGCACAAGGGGCACATCCCGTTCCCAAGTCCATTACGCTTAAGGACCTCCACGCCGGACGGGAGGCGGCCGCGAATCCATTGCCACAGGAAGATCCTGATCTTCAAGGGCAAGCGGATATCCCAGATCAAACTAAAGGGCTCGGGGGCCGTCGAGGGGGCGATGGCCGCGTAGAGGGATTTGGTGGAGAAGCAGCCGGAGGACTCAAGCCGCCAAGAGGTGACAAACCGGGGTGCCAACACCGTCCATAGGGAGGAGGGTGATGTCCTGCATTAGGGCGTCCCAAGCGGCTACTTCAGGGGGGCCAAAGGGGCGGCGGAAAGCGAGGCACCCTAAGTCAATAAGGGCCGTCTCAACAGAGACCCGAGGTTCAACTGCAATTGCGAAGAGCTCCGGAAATCGCGCGGCCAAGGGGGAGTCGCCAATCCACTGATCAAACCAGAATAGGGTCGAGGACCCGGTACCAACCGCGATGGATGTGCCAATGCGAAGCACAGGAAGCAGCTGGACGACGGCCTGCCAAAACTGGGAGCCGCCCGAGCGCTGACAAAATGCAAGGGGTTGTCCTCGAAGATACTTGTTCTGGATGATGGTGAGCCAGAGACCTCCATCGCTATTAGCAATGCGCCAGAGCCAACGAGTCAAGAGAGCTATGTTCATGCAGCGGGAGGACAGGATCTCAAGACCTCCCTGGTCCTTGGGTTTGCAGATATCGGGCCAGCTAACCATATGGTACTTCTGCTTATCCCCCTCCCCAGCCCAGAAGAATCTGGATTGGTACTTGGCGATCTCCTGATGGAGGGTCTCATGGAGGCTATAGAAGCTCATGAGGAACCACAGAAGGCTAGCAAGCGAAGAGTTGATAAGGATCACACGAGCAGCCTTCGACAACCAACGCCCTTTCCAGGGTTCAACGCGATGTTGCATACGGGTCACCGTGGGGCGAAGGTCCGCCACGGTGAGGCGGGAGTCACTAATGGGGATCCCCAGGTATGTCATGGGGAAAGAACCCAACCGACAATTAAGCCGGTCCGCTATGGCCCGTGCTTCCTCCGGGGGGAACCCGAGAACCATCACTTCGCTCTTATCGAAGTTGATGGTTAGGCCTGACATCTGTTGGAAGCACAGGAGGAGAAACTTCAGGTTAGCAATGTCTTGGACGGAGCCCTCCACCATAATTATGGTATCGTCCGCGTATTGGAGGAGGGAGATCCCTCCCCCTCCGACTAGGTGGGGGACGATGCCGCGAATATGGCCAGCATCCTTGGCCTTATCAAGGATGGATGCAAGGGCATCAACCACCATGTTGAACAAGAACGGCGAGAAAGGGTCACCCTGGCGAACCCCACAGAGGGTGGGGAAGTAGGGGCCGATGTCCCCGTTGATGTTCACAGCGGTCCGGCCACAGGAGACAAGTTGCATGACCCTAGTCACCCACCGGTCGTCGAAGCCCTTGCGAAGCAACACTTCCCGCAAGAAGGGCCAGTGGACCGTGTCGTATGCCTTGTAGAAGTCTAGCTTCAAAAAGACCGTCCGCTGGTGTTTCATCCGGACCTCATGGAGGACTTCATGGAAAACCAGAACCCCATCCAGAATAAATCTGCCTTGTATGAAGGCGGATTGGTTCGTGGTGTCAGCGTCGGATCGGCCAGGTCACCCTATTGGCGTACCCTTTGGCGGGATCCGAATATCACATTAATCACCGTGATTGGCGAACTGGCGGATGTCGAGGCGCCCGGGACCTTGGGGATGAGGGTCACGATGCCATAGTTAAGACGCCCAAGATCCATAGCGCCCGAGTAGAATTCCTCAAACAGGGCCATGACCTCCAGCTTGATGGTCGACCAGAACGTCTTAAAGAACGTTACGGGCAGACCATCCGGTCCCGGGGCCGAG
Organism: Aegilops bicornis; assembly: GCA_021605145.1. Classification (NCBI taxonomy): domain Eukaryota; kingdom Viridiplantae; phylum Streptophyta; class Magnoliopsida; order Poales; family Poaceae; genus Aegilops; species Aegilops bicornis. The sequence continues at coordinate 157,976,051 of CM038671.1, read as the reverse complement.
GAGGTTCATCCTTTAATAGCCGCGAGAACCTCGTCCTCGGCGAAGGGGCCACTAAAGCGCATTGGCGCGCCGAGAGACCATTGATCACCCGACCAAATGTCGGGAGCGAGACTAGCCCCACCCCGAGGGGTGGGGGTAAATAGGGCTTTATAGAAGCCATCTACGTGGGCACGAATGGCCGAGGGGCGAACGAGAGGCGTATCTCCATCCCAAAGGCGGTGGATGGAGTTTCGGCGCTGGCGGCCGTTCGCCACCGTCTGGAAATAGGCGGTGTTGGCATCACCCCGAAGTACCCACCGCTGGGTACCACGCAAACGCCAGTAGGCCTCTTCATCAGTATAGATGGTTGAGAGCTGGTCTTCAAGGTCATATCGCAACATCCACTCATCCGGGGAGATTCCGGACGTGTCAGCACGGGCATCCAGAGCTTGGATAGCCAGCAGGAGGGCCTTTTTTCGCTCTCGGAGATCCCGGCCAAGGTTGGCACCCCAACCCTTTATGAATTGGCGGGCGAGCTTGGCACAGAAGTGCCACGAGTCAACTGCAGACATGGCGCGATGAGAGAAAGAGCGGGCAGAGATCCAGCGAGCTGCGACCGCCTACAATGGCGACATTGATGCGGAGTTCACGGTTGTTACCTTCGCGGGATTTGGAGAAGAAGGCCCTCACGACTAGAATTGATGGGAAGGGATATCAATTGGGTGGTCGTGGCGTGCTTTGGGAAGTAGGGGCGGGTCGAGCAGATGAACCCGGCGTCGGCGGTGAGGTAGGCGGGACAGAACCCCCGCGCGGTGCGGCGGCTGGGTGTTGGCCAAGGCAAAAGGCGTTGCTGGAGGCAGCTGCGCAGCTTGCCGGCGGCGGCGCGGCAGATCGGGTGAATGGAGTGTGGGCTGCCCCTGGGCAGGTATCGAGGGGATGGAGGAGATGTTGACTAGGCCTTTCTTTAGTTTTTTTAATGCTAATTAGTTTTTTGTTTAGGTTTTTTATGTTGACTAGGATTTTGACTTGTCAAAACCAGTCAAAACTGGGATGAAACTGGTTTGACTGTCTACACAGAGTTGGGGTTTGGCCGATTTTGAAAATTCTAGGTTGCAAAATAGATGGTCTTCAATTTCAGGGTCGTACATTACACCTTAATGGTAGTTCAGGGTTGTAATCTCTCTATAAGAGATGATAGAAGCAAGAGGTGTAGATTGTTGTATGGCCACATTGTACGTGGTGATTATTGTTACATATTGTTCGCATAGATACAACAATGGTGTAGATATAGTGGGTTTTCTTATATGTAGTAATTTTTCATAGAAATAATAATTATGTATGACTGTTAGATGGCGTACAAATCAGTCATGTACTCATGTATTGTGATGGCATACCGTGTTTGTGAAATGGGAGCAACAAACAACTTGAGTGGTTTTCTTCTTATTTGGCACGAAGTTCTACAAAAATCTTTAATTGAATTATTAAACTCTCGACGACTACATAACAATTTGACTATATGTTTTCCCTGCTCAAAGATTATTCCATGCACCACTACTCTACCATCAGTCGGGAGGTGAAATAGGCGCCGGCGAAGGACGTTAGTGTGGCTTCTTCACATACACTTCATGGACCGGAAATAGATAATTCTACGTTTTTTATAGTTAGATATAAGAAGTGGCATGTAGTGGCACGTGGAGCAGATTTCGCAAATTGAAAATATGATCTTAATAATTTTGATAGTAGGTCCACAAACCATCTTTTGTGAGCGTGTGTGTGGGGGGAGGGGATATGGAGTGGTTGGGGGTCTTGAGCGATTTCTCTCATCAGTCACCTGCTTGGGCCTCAGTCGGTCCAATCCGGCCGACCGACCCCACCCACTGTGAGGCTTTCCGACTGCATGTTGCATGATGCATTTCATCTGTGGTATAGCTCTAACTAAAGAAATTGTAGGCTCTAGATAGGGATAATTGGTACAAAACGTTGCCTGATTTGTACAAATTTCTTCTGTAGACCGTGGCCTGCACTTGTAGTGGTGGTCGGGGGCAAAGAATTTTTTTCGTAGCCAAGCACATGTCACTGTGATTGTATATACAATTCATACTAACTTTAAGTGTGTGACAATTTTCTTCTCCCGTTGCAACGCACGGGCATGTGTCCTAGTGCTCTTCTCAAAGATACATCTATTCCCAATCAAATATAGTTGTTGATGGTAGTGTAAGAAAATGACACACAAAAACAGTCAAGGTAACGTTCATCATATAGGCTCAAAACCATGTTTTCAGGCCCTTACATCTAGCGAGAGTTAGGTTTAAGGTTTTTGAATTTCATTTTTTTTTCATAATTTATCTCCATATAAACAAAGATCATTGATGGTGCTTTCAAAAACTCTGAACATTCTGGTTGATCACAAACTACATAAAATAGATATGTGTGAACACAATGTATTTTTGGATCAATGTTGCAACTTGCAAATTGCAAGTTATACTTTTCCTCCCCAAGAGAATTTACAAAGGTATGCTTAGCAAGGGAGCATCAATGTTTGATTCTGTCAGATGGCAAGAAGGCACTCATACATTTTCAAGGCAATATTATTTCCAACCAAACGTCACGCATGGCTTCTTTTACCCAGGAGATGAATTTATCCAGATAATCTTTTAGACCATCCATCACTTTGATTTGCCTGCAATTGCAATTCCAATATGTATACCATTCAACAGGGTGCACATGCACAGAAAAAGAAGTAAACAAGACAAGTTGGGAGGTGTACATTACTAACTGAAAATGATCTTTTAGCTTTATTCTTAAAAGATTCCTTTATTATTGATTCTTCTTGGTAAATAAAAGTAAGTAGGAAGACAAGATTGGAAGGTTTTCTTTCCTTGTCTCTGTCCCTATGGACTGTAGGAGTGATAAAAATGGTTTCTTTTCATTTAAGAACTTACATTTTACTTGAGTACACAAGCGATAATATTTGCATTTAGAATATATAAATATTGGCATTGTTTGCTTTGGGCAAAAAGATTGTGAAGTATTGGTTGAGCCACGATATGAGCATTCATTCATATGGTTCGACGAATGATACAAGCAAAAAAATCTCATTAATTGATGATCGGACTTCTTGGATTGAGGTTAGCTGGGGGAAAAACCAAGTGCACTCAATATTTAATATTTTGAAAAAAATGTTATCATTTAATGAGAGCAATCTCCCTTGCTCTCTAAGTGCTAAGAAGGCAATGAGACATGTGTGAATGAAAAATAAACATACATAGTAGATATAAACTTTAGCCCTTGGATATGTTGGTTCACTTATATGATCACAATAAGTAAATGTACCTTTTTGTCCATAATTAAAGCAAAACATATCATGTGCTCAAGTACATGCTAATTATGAAATAAATGCCAATTATGTCATCAGATACGATAAGCCCACAAGCAAAGATAAATGGAATGACATGCCATGAAATCTCTAGCGAGGTTCTCTTTTTAATACCTGGAAGAAGAATCTAGCTGGTCTCTTTCAATTGTGCCTCCAACTTTGTTCTGTGACAGCGATGTGGAGTTTGGACCAGATTCCCTGGGAGCATAAGAGAAGTCATGAAGAAATGATCTTTACGTATGCAGTAGTTCAAACATGGTCCTATTGAACAGTTCTAAGATGAAGCCATGCTACTTGGTGTTGCTGCCTAAAAGGACACCTAAAATGATTACCAAGAACATTCTATTGATCCTTCTATTTTCTAGAATGACATCAAGAAGCAACTTCCTGGAATGGTATGATAGTTGTAGTACTTAGGAATCTATCATCCCTTTCATTTTCTAGGCATATATATTATCACGTACAACCTCATCCTTCTGTTTTCTGTACAAGAAAACTGAATTCTAGTTTGAATCAGATGTATCATCATGTTCCAATAGTAAAAATGAATTTTGAACAAGCAGCAGGATGTTGGGGAACGTAGTAATTTCAAAAGAATTCCTATGCACACGCAAGATCATGGTGATGCATAGCAACGAGAGGGGAGAGTGTTGTCCACGTACCCTCGTAGGCCGTAAGCGGAAGCGTTATGACAACGCGATTGATGTAGCCGTACGTCTTCACGATCGACTGATCCTAGTACAGAAAGTACGGCACCTCCGCGATCTACACATGTTTGGCTCAGTGACGTCCCACGAACTCACGATCCAGCAGAGTGTCGAGGGAGAGCTTCGTCAGCATGATGGCGTGATGACGGTTATGATGAAGCTACCGGTGCAGGGCTTCGCCTAAGCACCTTTAGCGATATGGACCGAGGTGGATTATGGTGGAGGGGCACCGCTGCGGCTAAGAGATCAATGATCAACTTGTGTGTGTATGGGGTGCCCCCCTCCCCCGTATATAAAGGAGTGGAGGAGGGGGAGAGGGCTGGCCTCCTAAGCGCGCCCAAGGGGGGAGTCCTACTCCCGATGGGAGTAGGATTCCCCCTTTCCCTTGTTGGAGTAGGAGAGAAGGAAGGGGGAGAGAGAGGGAAGGAAGGGGGGGGCGGCCCCCACCCAATTCGGATTGGGCTAGGGGGCGCCCTCCACCTTGGCCTTCCTCTCCTCTATTCACTAAGGCCCAATAAGGCTCATATACTCCCCGCGGGGTTCCGGTAACCTCCCGGTACTCCGGTAAATGCCCGAACTCACTCGGAACCATTCTGATGTCCAAACATAGCCATCCAATATATCGATCTTTATGTCTCGACCATTTCGAGACTCCTCGTCATGTCCATGATCACATCCGGAACTCCAAACAACCTTAGGTACATCAAAACACATAAACTCATAATACCGATCGTCACCGAATGTTAAGCGTCATGGACCCTCTTTGGTTCGAGAACTATGTAGACATGACCGAGACACGTCTCTGGTCAATAACCAATAGCGGAACCTGGATGCTCATATTGGCTCCTACATATTCTACGAAGATCTTTATTGGTCAAGCCGCATAACAACATATGTTGTTCCCTTTGTCATCGGTATGTTACTTGCCCGAGATTCGATCATCGGTATCTCAATACCTAGTTCAATCTCGTTACCGGCAAGTCTCTTTACTCGTTCCGTAATGCATCATCCCGCAACTAACTCATTAGTCACGTTGCTTGCAAGGCTTATAGTGATGTCATTACCGAGAGGGCCTAGAGATACCTCTCCGACAATCGGAGTGACAAATCCTAATCTCGATCCATGCCAACTCAACAAGTACCATCGGAGACACTTGTAGAGCACCTTTATAATCACCCAGTTACGTTGTGACGTTTGGTAGCACACAAAGTGTTCCTCCGATATTCGGGAGTTGCATAATCTCATAGTCATAGGAACATGTATAAGTTAAGAAGAAAGCAATAGCGATATACTAAACGATCAAGTGCTAAGCTAACGGAATGGGTCAAGTCAATCACATCATTTTCTAATGATGTGATCCCATTAATCAAATGACAACTCATGTCTATGGCTAGGAAACTTAACCATCTTTGATTAACGAGCTAGTCAAGTAGAGGCATACTAGTGACACTCCCTTTTGTCTTTGTATTCACACATGTACTAAGTTTTCGGTTAATACAATTCTAGCATGAATAATAAACATTTATCATGATATAAGGAAATATAAATAACAACTTTATTATTGCCTCTAGGGCATATTTCCTTCAGTCTCCCACTTGCACTTGAGTCAATAATCTAGATTACAAAGTAATGATTCTAACACCCATGAAGTCTTGGTGCTGATCATGTTTTGCTCGTGAGAGAAGCTTAGTCAACGGGTCTGCAACATTCAGATCTGTATGTATCTTGCAAATCTTTATGTCTCCCTCCTTGACTTGATCGCGGATGGAATTGAAGCGTCTCTTGATGTGCTTGGTTCTCTTGTGAAATCTGGATTCCTTTGCCAAGGCAATTGCACCAGTATTGTCACAAAAGATTTTCATTGGACCCGACGCACTAGGTATGACACCTAAATCGGATATGAACTCCTTCATCCAGACTCCTTCATTTGCTGCTTCTGAAGCAGCTATGTATTCCGCTTCACACGTAGATCCTACCACGACGCTTTGCTTAGAACTGCACCAACTGACAGCTCCACCGTTCAATATAAACACGTATCCGGTTTGTGACTTAGAGTCATCCGGATCAGTGTCAAAGCTTGCATCGACGTAACCATTTACGGCGAGATCTTTGTCACCTCCATAAATGAGAAACATATCCTTAGTCCTTTTCAGGTATTTCAGGATGTTCTTGACCGCTGTCCAGTGATCCGCTGATAGATTACTTTGGTACCTCCCTGCTAAACTAATAGCAAGGCACACATCAGGTCTGGTACACAGCATTGCATACTGATAGAGCCTATGGCTGAAGCATAGGGAACACCTTTCATTTTCTCTCTATCTTATGCAGTGATCGAGCATTGAGTCTAACTCAACTTCACACCTTGTAACACAGGCAAGAACCCTTTCTTTGCTTGATCCATTTTGAACTTCTTCAAAACTTTATCATGGTATGTGCTTTGTGAAAGTCCAATTAAGTGTCTTGATCTATCTCTATAGATCTTGATGCCTGATGACCCACAAGTATAGGGGATATATCGTAGTCCTTTTGATAAGTAAGAGTGTCGAACCCAACGAGGAGCAGAAGGAAATGATAAGCGGTTTTCAGCAAGGTATTCTCTGCAAGCACTGAAATTATAGGTAACAGATAGTTCTGTGATAAGATAAATTGTAACGAGCAACAAGAAACAAAAGTAAATAAAGTGCAGCAAGGTGGCCCAATCCTTTTTATAGCAAAGGACAAGCCTGGACAAACTCTTATATAGAGAAAAGCGCTCCCGAGGACACATGGGAATTATCGTCAAGCTAGTTTTCATCACATTCATATGATTCGCGTTCGGTACTTTGATAATTTGATATGTGGGTGGACCGGTGCTTGGGTGCTGCCCTTACTTGGACAAGCATCCCACTTATGATTAACCCCTATTGCAAGCATCCGTAACAACAAAAGAAGTATTAAGGTAAACCTAACCATAGCATGAAACATGTGGATCCAAATCAGCCCCTTACGAAGCAACGCATAAACTAGGGTTTAAGCTTCATCACTCTAGCAACCCATCATCTACTTATTACTTCCCAATGCCTTCCTCTAGGCCCAAATAATGGTGAAGTGTCATGTAGTCGACGTTCACATAACACCACTAGAGGAGACACAACATACATCTCATCAAAATATCGAACGAATACCAAATTCACATGACTACTAATAGCAAGACTTCTCCCATGTCCCCAGGAACAAATGTAACTACTCACAAAGCATATTCATGTTCATAATCAGAGGAGTATTAATATGCATAAAGGATCTGAACATATGATCTTCCACCAAATAAACCAACTAGCATCAACTACAAGGAGTAATCAACACTACTAGCAACCTGCAAGTACCAATCCCAGGCTTGGAGACAAGAATTGGATACAAGAGATGAACTAGGGTTTGAGAGGAGATGGTGCTGGTGAAGATGTTGATGGAGATTGCCCTCTCCCGATGAGAGGAGCATTGGTGATGACGATGGCGATGATTTCCCCCTCCCGGAGGGAAGAGTCCCCAGCAGAACAGCTCTACCGGAGCCCTAGATTGGTTCCGCCAAGGTTCCGCCTCATGGCGGCGGAGTCTCATCCCGAAAGATTGCTTCTGATTTTTCTTCGGACGAAAGACTTCATATAGCAGAAGATGGGCATCGGAGGGCCATCAGGGGGCCCGTGAGGCAGGGGGCGTGCCCAGGGGGTAGGGCGCGCCCCCACCCTCGTGGCCAGGGTGTGGGCTGATACGTCTCCAACGTATCTATAATTTTTGATTGCTCCATGCTATATTATCTACTGTTTTGGACTATATTGGGCTTTATTTTCCACTTCTGTATTATTTTTGGGACTAACCTATCAACCGGAGGCCCAGCCGATTGCTATTTTTGCCTATTTCAGTGTTTCGAAGAAACGGAATATCAAACGGAGTCCAAACGGAATGAAACCTTCGGGAATTTGATTTTCTCACCGAACGTGATCCAGGAGACTTGGACCCTACGCCAAGGAACAAAAGAGGCGGTCACGAGGGTGGGGGGCACCCCCCCCTAGGGCGCGCCCCCTGCCTCGTGGGCCCCCTGTTGCTCCACCGACGTACTTCTTCCTCCTATATATACCTACGTACCCCCAAACGATCAGATACGGAGCCAAAAACCTAATTCCACTGCCGCAAATTTCTGTATCCACGAGATCCCATCTTGGGGCATGTTCCGGAGCTCCGCCGGAGAGGGCCATCATCACGGAGGGCTTCTACATCATCATATCCTCTCCGATGAAGTGTGAGTAGTTTACCTCATACCTTCGGGTCCATAGTTATTAGCTAGATGGCTTCTTCTCTCTTTTTGGATCTCAATACAATGTTCTCCCCCTCTCTCGTGGAGATCTATTTGATGTAATCTTCTTTTCCTGTGTGTTTGTTGAGACCGATGAATTGTGGGTTTATGATCAAGTCTATCTATGAATAATATTTGAATCTTCTCTGAATTCTTTTATGTATGATTGGTTATCTTTGCAAGTCTCTTCGAATTATCAGTTTGGTTTGGCCTACTAGATTGGTTTTTCTTGCCATGGGAGAAGTGCTTAGCTTTGGGTTCAATCTTGCGGTGTCCTTTCCCAGTGACAAAAGGGGCATCAAGGCATGTATTGTATTGTTGCCATCGAGGATAACAATATGGGGTTTTTATCATATTGCATGAAACTATCCCTCTACATCATGTCATCTTGCTTAAGGCATTACTCTGTTTTTAACTTAATACTCTTGATGCATGCTAGATAGCGGTCGATGAGTGGAGTAATAGTAGTAGATGCAGGCAGGAGTCGGTCTACTTGTCTCGGACGTGATTCCTATATACATGATCATACCTAGATATTCTCATAACTATGCTCAATTCTATCAATTGCTCAACAGTAATTTGTTCACCCACCGCAAAATACTTATGCTCTTGAGAGAAGCCACCAGTGAAACCTATGGCCCCCGGGTCTATTCTCATCATATCAATCTCCATCACTTTATTATTGCTTTGCTTTTACTTTGCCTTTTACTTTTCACTTTGCATCTCTATACCAAAAATACCAAAAATATTATCTATCATCTCTATCAGATCTCACTCTCGTAAGTGACCGTGAAGGGATTGACAACCCCTAATCGCGTTGGTTGCGAGGAGCTATTGTTTTTGTGTAGGTACGAGGGACTTGGCGTGGCCTCCTCTTTGGATTGATACCTTGTTTCTCAAAAGCGAGGGAAATACTTACGCTACTCTGCTGCATCATCCTCTCCTCTTCGGGGAAATCCAACGCAGTGCTCAAGAGGTAGCAAGAAGAATTTCTGGCACCGTTGCCGGGGAGTCTACACAAAAGTCAACATACCAAGTACCCATCACAATCCCTATCTCCCGCACTACATTATTTGCCATTTTCCTCTCGTTTTCCTCTCCCCCACTTCACCCTTGCCGTTTTATTCGCCCTCTCTTTTTCGTTCGCCTTCTTCCCGTATGTATCTTTGTTTGTGTTTCCTTGTGCCTTCTATATGCTTGCATCTTCACTTGCTAAAAATCTATTTATATGGATCCACTTAAAGTGTTCTACTTGGATCATCTTTGATCCTTATGCGCTCGTGCTGAAACCCCAACTAGCCTAGTTGATGGGAAATTTCTAGATGAGCATGCTCATTTTGTGCGTCATCGTTTGTCTTAAAAGGGGAAGCTCTTATGGTATCATATAAATAGTTTGCTATGCTATGCTTGGAATCTTTGTGAAATGTGTGATTTTACTTGTTGCTCTAAGAACCCTAAAAAACACCTTCCCGGCCTATGTGAGTTCAATGATAATGAAATCTTATCTTCTTATGCAAAGGGTGTTTATAGTTACTATGATATCGAACAAATTGAAGAATTTGTCGTTGTTAAGGGTGCTCATGAAGTTGCTTCTTTGATTGAAAAGTATAATTTTACTCTCAACAAATCTGAAAATTCCGTCATACTTAAATATTGCAATGAAAACCTTGCTCATAATGTCTATGTCCAAGAATTTATTGAAAGAATGACCGTTGCTTCGGAAGAAAATAATGATATGCATGAATCTATAGATAATTGTGATTCCGATGATTTTATTGAAATATCCCTTGATGAACATGATGCTTGCTATTCTTGTGGCCATGATGCCAATATTTATGAAGACGAAATTGCTATAGTTCCTTATGTTAAAAATGAGATTGTTGCTATTGCACCCATGCTTGATAGTTCCCTCGATGAAAAGCATGATTTCAATGATTTTACTATAAATTCTCTTGATGTCAATTGTGCTAATAATATGCAAGACCCTAAGATTCGGGATGCTAGTTTTGCTATGTCCACTACTGCTTGTTGCAATGATCATGATTGGGGTGATTCTTCTTATGATCTTGAAAATTTATTTAATCCCCATGATGAATATGAGATTGATAATATTGTTTTCAATTATATTGAAAGTGGGTTTGGAAGATTGTCAAATTTAGATCCCACATATTTGGAGAATATTTGATAAAAGTGGGTTTGGAGAGGTCATGACTTTAGTTAATGTTAATCCCACTATTTCGGAAGAGTGTCAACTTCGCATGCATGTGGATCATGTTGAGAATATGTTATGTGATAGCTATATTGTTTAATTTTCTTATGATCCTACATGCAATTATTATGAGAGAGGAAAATACGGTTATAGAAATTTTCATGTTACTAAATTACCTCTCGTTATGTTGAGATTGCTATCGTTCCTTTCCGCTTTCTTGCATATGCTAGTTTTTGCTTACTATGATAATTTGTTTTTCTATAAGATGACTATGCATAGGAAGTATGTTAGACTTAGATGTGGTTGTCACATGTTTTATGATGCTCCCTTTGTGCTTCAATTCTTGTCTTTTATGTGAGCATCATTGAAATCTCAATGCCTAGCTAGGGGCGTTAAACAATAGCGTTTGTTGGGAGGCAACCCAATTTTATTTTTAGTTTTTTTGTTTTTTCTTCTGTTTAGGAATAAATAATCCATCTACCTGCTGTTTAGATGTGGTTTTATGTTTTAATTAGTGTTTGTGCCAAGTTAGACCTATAGGATCTTCTTGGATGATAGTTATTTGATCTTGCTGTAATCCAGAAACTTTGTGCTTAGTGCCCGAATTGTTAAAAATCACCAGAACGTGATAAAATACTAATTCTAATTGCTGATGATCAATAAACAAATTGTCTAGGTCTTCCTATTTTGGTATATTTTTTGGAGTTCCAGAAGTTTCCGTTAGTTACAGATTACTACAGACTGTTCTGTTTTTGACAGATTCTGTTTTTCGTGTGTTGTTTGCTTATTTTGATGAATCTATGGCTAGTAAAATAGTTTATAATCCATAGAGAAGTTGGAATACAGTAGGTTTAACACCAATATAAATAAATAATCAGTTCATTACAGTACCTTGAAGTGGTCTTTTGTTTTCTTTCTCTAACGGAGCTCACGAGATTTCTATTGAGTTTTGTGTTGTGAAGTTTTCAAGTTTTGGGTGAAATCTTTTGATGGATTATGGAACAAGGAGTGGCAATAGCCTAAGCTTGGTGATTCCCATGGAACACCCAAGATAATCCAAGGACACCAAAAAGTCAAAGCTTGGGGATGCCCCGGAAGGCATCTCGTCTACTTCCATTGGTAATTTTACTTGGAGCTATATTTTTATTCACCACATGATATGTGTTTTGCTTGGAGCGTCTTGTATTATTTGTGTCTTTGTTTGTTAGTGTGCCACAATCATCCTTGCTGTACACACCTTTTGAGAGAGCCATACATGAATTGAAATTTGACAGAATACTCTATGCGCTTCACTTATATCTTTTGAGCTATGCAGTTTTGCTCCATGTGCTTCACTTATACCTTTTGAGCGTTACGATTTTGCTCTATTTGCTTCACTTAGATATTTTAGAGCACGGTGGTGGATTTTTTTTAAAGAAACTATTGATCTCTCATGCTTCACTTAGATTATTTTGAGAGACTTAATAGCATGGTAAATTTCTTAATAATAATATGTTTGGTATTCAAGATTTGTGAAACTTTCTTTTGAGTGCGTTGAATACTAAGAGAAGATTGATGCTTGATAATTGTTTTGAGATATGAAGATGGTGATATTAGAGTCATGATAGTTGAGTAGTTGTGAATTTGAGAAATACTTGTGTTAAAGTTTGTGATTCCCGTAGCATGCACGTATGGTGAACCGTTATGTGATAGTCGGAGCATGATCTATTTATTGATTGCCTTCCTTATGAGTGGCGGTCGGGGAATGACGATGGTCTTTTCCTACCAATCTATCCCCCTAGGAGCATGCGCGTAATACTTTGCTTTAATAACTTCTAGATTTTTGCAATAAGTATATGAGTTCTCTATGACTAATGTTGAGTCCATGGATTATATGCACTTTTTCCCATCCTTCCACCATTGCTAGCCTCTCTAATACCGCGCACCTTTCGCCGGTATCATACACCCACCATATACTTTCCTCAAAACAGCCACCATACCTACCTATCATGGCATTTCCATAGCCATTCCGAGATATATTGCCATGCAACTTTCCACCGTTCCGTTTATGACACGCTCCATCATTGTCATATTGCTAGCATGATCATGTAGTTGACATCGTATTTGTGGCAAAGCCACCATTCATAATTCTTTCATACATGTCACTCTTGATTCATTGCATATCCCGGTACACCGCCGGAGGCATTCATATAGAGTCATATTTTGTTCTAATTATTGAGTTGTAATTATTGAGTTGTAAGAAAAAATTAAAGTGTGATGATCATCATTTTTTAGAGCATTATCCCAAGTGAGGAAAGGATGATGGAGACTATGATTCCCCCACAAGTCGGGGTGAGACTCCGGACGAAAAAAGTAGGCCATAAAAAAAAGAAAAGGCCCAAAAAATGAGAGAAAAAGAGAGAAGGGACAATGTTACTATCCTTTTACCACACTTGTGCTTCAAAGTAGCACCTTGATCTTCATGATAGAGAGTCTCTCGTTTTGTCACTTTCATATACTAGTGGGAATTTTTCATTATAGAACTTGGCTTGTATATTCCAATGATGGGCTTCCTCAAATTGCCCTAGGTCTTCGTGAGCAAGCGAGTTGGATGCACACCCACTTAGTCTCTTTTGTTGAGCTTTCATATACTTATAGCTCTAGTGCATCCGTTGCATGGCAATCCCTACTCACTCACATTGATATCTGTTGATGGGCATCTCCATAGCCCGTTGATACGCCTAGTTGATGTGAGACTATCTTTCCCTCTTTTTGTCTTCTCCACAACCACCATTCTATTCCACATATAGTGCTATATCCATGGCTCATGCTCATGTATTGCGTGAAGATCGAAAAAGTTTTGAAAATGTTAAAGTATGAAACAATTGCTTGGCTTGTCATCGGGTTGTGCATGATTTAAATACTTTGTGTGGTGAAGATAGAGCATAGCCAGACTATATGATTTTGTAGGGATAACTTTCTTTGGCCATGTTATTTTGAGAAGACATAATTGCTTTGTTAGTATGCTTGAAGTATTATTATTTTTTATTTCAATATGAACTTTTGTCTTGAATCTTTCGAATATGAATATTCATACCACAATTAAGAAGATTTGCATTGAAATTATGCCAAGTAGCACTCCGCATAAAAAATCTCTTTTATCATTTACCTACTCGAGGGCGAGCGAGAATTAAGCTTGGGGATGCCCGATCGTCTCCAACGTATCTATAATTTTTGATTGCTCCATCTTATATTATCAACTGTTTTGGGCAATATTGGGCTTTATTTTCCACTTCTATAATATTTTTGGGACTAACCTATTAACCGGAGGCCCAGCCCAAATTGCTGTCTTTTCCCTATTTCAGTGTTTCGAAGAAACGGAATGTCAAACGGAGTCGAAACGGAATGAAACCTTCGGGAACGTGATTTTCTCACCGAACATGATCCACGAGACTTGGACCCTACGCTAAGGAACAAAAGATGCGGTCACGAGGGTGGGGGGCGCACCCCCCCTAGGGCGCGCCCCCTGCCTCATGGGCCCCCTGTTGCTCCAACGACGTACTTCTTCCTCCTCTATATACCTCATTGCCCCCAAGCGATCGAGATCTGGGCCAAAACCTAATTCCACCGTCGCAACTTTACGTATCCACGAGATCCCATCTTGGGGCCAGTTTCGGAGCTCCGCCGGAGAGGGCCGTCATCACGGAGGGCTTCTACATCATCATAGCCTCTTCGATGAAGTGTGAGTAGTTTACCTCAGACCTTCGGGTCCATAGTTATTAGCTAGATGGCTTCTTCTCTCTTTTTGGATCTCAATACAATGTTCTCCCCCTCTCTCGTGGAGATCCATTCGATGTAATCTTCTTTTTGCGGTGTGTTTGTTGAGATCGATGAATTGTGGGTTTATGATCAAGTCTATCTATGAATAATATTTGAATCTTCTCCGAATTCTTTTATGTATGATTGGTTATCTTTGCAAGTCTCTTCGAATTGTCAGTTTGGTTTGGCCTACTAGATTGGTTTTTCTTGCCATGGGAGAAGTGCTTAGCTTTGGGTTCAATCTTGCGGTGTCCTTTCCCAAAGGATGTAAGGGGCAGCAAGGCACGTATTGTATTGTTGCCATCGAGGATAACAAGATGGGGTTTTTATCATATTGCATGAAACTATCCCTCTACATCATGTCATCTTGCTTAAGGCGTTACTTTGTTTTTAACTTAATACTCTAGATGCATGCTGGATAGCGGTCGATGAGTGCAGTAATAGTAGTAGATGCAGGCAGGAGTCGGTCTACTTGTCTCGGACGTGATGCCTATATACATGATCATACCTAGATATTCTCATAACTATGCTCAATTCTGTCAATTGGTCAACAGTAATTTGTTCACCCACCGCAAAATACTTATGCTCTTGAGAGAAGCCACCAGTGAAACCTATGGCCCCTGGGTCTATGCTCATCATATCAATCTCCATCACTTTATTATTGCTTTGCTTTTACTTTGCCTTTTACTTTTCACTTTGCATCTCTATACCAAAAATACCAAAAATATTATCTATCATCTCTATTAGATCTCACTCTCGTAAGTGACCGTGAAGGGATTGACAACCCCTAATCACGTTGGTTGCGAGGAGCTATTGTTTTTGTGTAGGTACGAGGGACTTGCGTGTGGCCTCCTACTGGATTGATACCTTGGTTCTCAAAAACTGAGGGAAATACTTACGCTACTTTGCTGCATCATCCTCTCCTCTTCGGGGAAATCCAACGCAGTGCTCAAGAGGTAGCATTGGCCCCCTCTGGTATTTCTTCCGCTCGGTATTTTTTATTATTTCCAAAAATAACTTTCGTGGAGTTTCAGGACTTTTGGAGATGTGCAGAATAGGTCTCTAATATTTGCTCCTTTTCGACCAAGAATTCCAATTGCCGCATTCTCCTCCTTATGTAAACCTTGTAAAATAAGAGAGAATAGGCATAAGTATTGTGACATAATGTGTAATAACAGCCCATAATGCAATAAATATCGATATAAAAGCATGATGCAAAATGGACGTATCAACTCCCCCAAGCTTAGACCTCGCTTGTCCTCAAGCGGAAGCCGATGATGATAAATATGTCCACATGTTTAGAGGTAGAGGTGTCGATAAAATGAAATACGAACATGAGGGCATCATGATCATTCTCATAACAACAACATATATGGATATTGTCATATGATCGCTTATGCTCAAGTAATAATCTATTCACAATGCAAAGTATGAATCTGAAACTTTATTGAGAACCAACAAACTATAATCTCAGTCATTGAAGCAATTGCAATTTATCATAACATTAGAAAGAGTCTATGTCAGAGCTTTTCAGCAAGTCCACATACTCAACTATCATTTAGTCTTTCACAATTGCTAACACTCACGCAATACTTGTGGTTACGGAGTTTTAATCGGATACAGAGAAAGATAGGGGCTTATAGTTTCGCCTCCCAACCTTTTACCTCAAGGGTACTGTCAACAATAATAAGTCACGCTAACTTACATCCAATTAGATATATATATATATATATATATATATATATATATATATATATATATGGATCTTTCCAATCATACTGTGCTTGCCAAAGGATAAAATGTAAAAAGGAAAGGTGAAGATCACCATGACTCTTGCATAAGGTAGAAGGTAATAATAAAAGACAGGCCCTTCGCAGAGGGAAGCAGAGGTTGCCATGCACTTTCAGGGTTGGATGCACAAAATCTTAATGCGAAAGAATGTCACTTTATATTGCCACTTGTGATATGAACCTTTATTATGCAGTCCGTCGCTTTTATTTCTTCCAAATCACAAGATCGTATAAAGCTTATTTCCTCCACACCAATCAATCATACATATTTAGAGAGCAATTTTTATTGCTTGCACCGATGAACTTACTTGAAGGATCTTACTCAATCCATAGGTAGATATGGTGGACTCTCATGGCAAAACTGGTTTAAGGGTTTTTAGAAGCACAAGTAGTATCTCTACTTGGTGCAAAAAATTTAGCTAGCATGAGGGGGAAAGGCAAGCTCAACATGTTGGATGATCCATGACAATATACTTTATCTCAGATATAAGAAAACATAACCCATTACGTTGTCTTCCTTGTCTAACGTCAACTCTTTAGCATGTCATATTTTAATGAGTGCTCACAATCATAAAAGATGTCCAAGATAGTATATTTATATGTGAAACCCCTCTTTCTTTATTACTTCCTATTAATTGCAACGATGACCAAAACTATGTTTGTCAACTCTCAACAACTTTTAATCATCATACTCTTTCTATGTGAAGTCATTACTATCCATAAGATCAATATGATCTCTTTGTTTCTTTTTATTCTTTTCTCTTTTCTTTTATTCACTCAAGATCATGGCAAGACAATCAAGCCCTTGACCCAACACTAATCTTTATTATATATATAGCTTACAGACTCGATTACATAGAGGGATCATAAAGCAAAACTCACAATTAGATCATACTAAAACTTTATTCTACTAGATCAAAATACTACTAAAAGGATCGAACTAAGAAAAACGGTAAAGATAGGAGTGTGATGGTGATACGATGCCGGGGCACCTCCCCCAAGCTTGGCAGTTGCCAAGGGGAGTGCCCATACCCATGTGATCATGTCTCCTTCTTCGGGGATGATGATGTGATATTCTTAGCGATGATGGCCCTCAGGATACGATTCTCCTCCTCGAGCTTATTGAGTTGCTGCTTGAGATCCATTATCTCCTTACGAAGCTTTCATGTAACGGCCAAAGCTCCTTGCACCCAAGGGTGTCGCATAGCTACGGGAGAACAAGTGACGCTCTTCTTCATATTTTCATAAGAAAGAAATCTAACATTGGAAGGGATAACCGAGTTTGGAATAGCCGAGCTCTGTAGTTCCCCCATTGTGAATCCAGCTCGGAAGCGAGAAGTGGCTTCTTGATCCTCCTCCATGGCATCTATCCTCTTCAAATCAGCCTCCATCTCTTCCTCCGTTGCTGGCCCAAAGTGGTCAGCATCGCTGTTTGTCCTTGATGTCGATGCCGGATGAGACACCCGGCTCTCCCCGACTGACTCTTGAGAAGACATCTTGCTCAAATCTGCAGTAGCAACAACTCGAAACAAAAACAGAGGATATTTGCGTGATACAGGAGTCAAAACCTTCGGGAGATTATATAATGAATTTTACCGACCAAAATACGTATCGTGCAAGAAAACGAAGTCCGGAGAGCGCACGAGGTGCCCACGAGGCAGGGGCCGCGCCCTCCACCCTCGTGGAGGCCTCGTGTCCTTCCCGGACTGCTTCTTATTTTTCTATTTTTCTAAATTTTCCAAAATGGAGAAAAATTGCCATTAGAACTGTTTTGGACTCGGATTACTTACCGTACCACATACCTATTCCTTTTCGGAGTCTGAAACGTTCCGGAAAGTGTCCCTTATGTATTCCTCCGGGGTTACGGTTTCAATAACATTGGTTTCAACATTTATAGAATTACCTGAGATATAATGTTTAATTCTTTGACCGTTCACCACCTTTGGATTTGTGCCTTCGAAGTTGTTGATTTTTATGGCACCGGAACGATAAACCTCCTCGATAACATACGGACCTTCCCATTTAGAGAGAAGTTTTCCTGCAAAAAATCTTAAACGAGAGTTGTATAATAACACATAGTCACCTACATTAAACTCATGCTTTTGTATCCTTTTGTCATGCCATCTTTAAACAATTTGGCATTCTCATAGGCTTGGGTTCTCCATTCATCCAGTGAGCTAATGTCAAATAACCTCTTCTCACCGGCAAGTTTGAAATCATAGTTGAGCTCCTTAATAGCCCAATAAGCCTTATGTTCTAGTTCGAGAGGTAAGTGACATGTTTTTCCATCAACCATTTTATACGGAGACATACCCAAAGGATTTTTATATGCAGTTCTATAGGCCCATGATGCACATCATCAAGTTTCTTGGACCAATTCTTTCTAGATCTATTAGTAGTCTTTTGCAAAATTAATTTGAGCTCTCTGTTTCTCAATTCTACTTGACCACTAGACCGCGGGTGATAAGGAGATGCAATTCTATGATTAACATCATACTTAGCAAGCATTTTATGGAAAGCACCATGAATAAAATGTGAACCACCATCAGTCATTAAATATCTAGGGACTCCAAACCTCGGAAAAATAACTTCTTTAAGCATTTTTATAGAAGTGTTATGATCAGCACTACTAGTTGGAATAGCTTCTACCCACTTAGTAACGTAATCAACATCAACTAAAATATGTGTATATCCATTAGAGGCAGGAAACGTTCCCATATAATCAAAGCCCCAAACATCAAATGGTTCAATAACAAGTGAATAATTCATAGGCATTTCTTAACGTCTACTAATATTACCAATTCTTTGACATTCATCACAAGATAAGACAAACTTACGGGCATCCTTGAAGAGAGTAGGCCAATAAAAACCGGATTGCAATACCTTATGTGCAGTTCTATCTCCAGCATGGTGTCCTCCATAAGCTTCGGAGTGACACTTGCGTACGATCTATTCCTGTTCATGCTCAGGTACACAACGTCTAATGACACCATCTACTCCTTTATAAAGATATGGGTCATCCCAAAAGTAATGTCTCAAATCATAGAAGAACTTTTTCTTTTGCTGGTATGTGAAACTAGGTGGTATGAATTTAGCAACAATGTAATTAGCATAATCAGCATACCATGGAGCAATGCGAGAAGCATTGATGGCATTTAATTGTTCATCAGGAAAGCTATCATCAATAGGTAGTGGGTCATCAAGAACATTCTCTAACCTAGACAAGTTGTCTGCAACGGGGTTCTCAGCTCCCTTTCTATCAATAATATGCAAATCAAATTCTTGTAGCAAGAGAACCCATCGAATAAGTCTAGGTTTAGCATCTTTCTTTTCCATAAGATATTTAATAGTAGCATGATCAGTGTGAATAGTTACTTTAGAATCAACAATATAAGGTCTAAACTTATCACAAGCAAATACAATTGCTAAGAATTCTTTTTCAGTAGTAGCATAATTTCTCTGAGCATTGTCTAGAGTTTTACTAGCATATTGAATAACATTTAATTTATTATTAACTCTTTGCCCTAGAACAACACCTACAGCATAATCACTAGCATCACACATAATTTCAAAAGGTAAATTCCAATCAGGTGGCTGAACAATAGGTGCAGAGATCAATGCTTTCTTAAGTATTTCAAATGCTTCTACACAATCATCATCGAAGACAAATGGTATATCTTTTTGCAATAAATTAGTCAGAGGCCGAGAAATTTTTGAGAAGTCCTTAATGAACCTCCTATAAAAACCAGCATGACCAAGGAAACTTCGTATACCTTTAATGTCCTTGGGACATGGCATCTTTTCAATAGCATCAACCTTGGCTTTATCAACTTCAATACCTCTTTCAGAAACTTTATGCCCCAAGACAATACCTTCATTAACCATAAAGTGGCACTTCTCCCGATTCAAGACAAGATTAGTTTCTTCACATCTCTGCAAAACTCGATCAAGGTTGCTCAAGCAATCATCAAAGAGGATCCATAGGCGGAGAAATCGTCCATGAAAACCTCACAAATCTTTTCACAAAAGTCAGAGAATATAGCCATCATGCATCTTTGAAAGGTAGCAGGTGCATTACATAAACCAAAAGGCATATGTCTATAAGCAAAAGTACCGAAAGGGCAAGTAAAAGTGGTCTTTGATTGATCATCAGCTGGCACAAGTATTTGAGAGAAACCAGAATAACCATCTAGAAAGCAAAAATGTCTATGTTTGGATAATCTTTCTAGCATTTGATCAATAAAAGGTAAGGGGTAATGATCTTTTTTAGTAGATTTATTTAATTTGCGGAAATCAATTACCATCCTATAACCTGTAATAATTGTTTGCGGAATCAATTCATCTTTATCATTAGGAACGACGGTAATACCTCCTTTCTTAGGAACACAATGGACAGGACTTACCCACTGACTATCAGCAACGGGATAAATTATACCTGCCTCAAGGAGCTTTGGTATTTACTTTCTTACCACTTCTTTCATCTTAGTATTCAACCGTCGTTGGTGATCACGAACTGGTTTGGCATCTTTCTCCAAATTTATTTTGTGTTTACATAGAGTGGGACTAATGCCCTTAAGATCATCAAGAGTATAACCAATAGCAGCACGGTGCTTCTTCAGAGTTTTCAATAATCTCTCTTCTTCATGCTCTGAAAGGTTAGCACTAATAATAACAGGATATACCTTTTTCTCATCATGATAAGCATATTTAAGAGTATCAGGTAACGGTTTAAGCTCAAACACGGGATCACCCTTGGGTGGAGGAGGATCCCCTAGGATTTCAACAGAAAATTGTGTTTCGTGATGGGTTCTTGTTTAAAGAATACTTCATCTATTTCCCTTCTTTCATTCATAAACATATCATTTTCATGGTCTAGCAAATATTGTTCTAAAGGATCACTAGGAGGTACGGCAATAGAAGCAAGACCAATAATTTCATCCTTACTAGGCAATTCCTCTTCATGGTGTTGTCTATGAAATTTAGAGAAATTAAACTCATGAGACATATCACCCAAACCAATAGTAACAACATCCTTTTCATGATCTATCCTAGCATTAACAGTGTTCAAGAAGGGTCTACCAAATATAATGGGACAAAAACTATCTTGTGGGGAACCAAGAACAAGAAAATCAGCAGGATATTTAGTTTTCCCACACGAGACTTCAACATCTCTAACAATTCCAATGGGTGATATGGTATCTCTATTGGCAAGCTTGATGGTAACATCAATATCTTCTATCTCAGCAAGTGCAATATCATGCATAATTTCTTTGTATAAGTCATGAGGTATAGCACTAGCACTAGCACCCATATCACATAAGCCATGATAACAATGATCTCCTATTTTAACAGAAATAACAGGCATGCCTACCACATGTCTATGTTTATCTTTAGCACAAGGTTTGGCAATTCTAGCAGTTTCATCTCGGAAATGAATAACATGCCCATCAATATTATCAGACAAGATATTTAACAATAGCAATATTAGGTTCAACTTTAACTTGCTTAGGAGGTGTATAATTTCTAATATTGCTTTTACGAACCACAGTTGAAGCTTTAGCATGATCCTTTATTCTAACAGGGAA
The DNA here is from genome assembly GCA_021605145.1 of Aegilops bicornis. Classification (NCBI taxonomy): domain Eukaryota; kingdom Viridiplantae; phylum Streptophyta; class Magnoliopsida; order Poales; family Poaceae; genus Aegilops; species Aegilops bicornis. Next base: position 157,954,280 of record CM038671.1, on the reverse strand, counting down.
AGGTGGTTTCTCAACATAAGTAGTAGGAACAATAGGATCATTATAAGTGATAGTCTTTTCTTCAACTTTAATAGGTGCAACCACTTTTACTTCTATGGGAGGATGATATTTAAACCACTTCTCCTTAGGGAGATCAACATGAGTAGCAAAAGATTCACAGAAAGAAGCTACTATCTCAGAGTCAAGTCCATATTTAGTGCTAAATTTACGGAAAACATCGGTATCCATAAAAAATTTAACACAATCGTACTTAGGTGTCATACCCGACTCCTTACCTTCGTCGAGATCCCAATCTTCAGAGTTGCATTTAATTCTTTCCAATAAATTCCATTTGAATTCAATAGTCTTCATCATAAAAGAGCCAGCACAAGAAGTATCGAGCATGGTGCGATTGTTATCAGAAAGCCGAGCATAAATTTTTTGAATAATTATTTCTCTTGGGAGCTCATGATTGGGGCACGAATATAACATTGATTTAAGCCTCCCCCAAGCTTGAGCGATGCTTTCTCCTTCACGAGGCCAAAAATTATATATATAATTGCGATCACGATGAACAAGATGCATAGGATAAAACTTGATGAAATTCCAATTTCAATCGTTTGTAGTTCCATGATCCCATATCATCACATAGCCTATACCTTGTCAATGCATCTCCCTTCAAAGATAAAGGGAAGACCTTCTTATTAATAACATCATCGGGTATACCTGCAAGCTTAAATAATCCACGAAACTTCATCCACATGTATTAGGTGCTCATCAGGATGCATTGTTCCGTCTCCTGCATAACGATTAGCTAGCAGTTTTTCTAGCATACCCGAAGGAATCTCAAAGTAGACATTTTCATCTTGATGGGTTCGATGGGTTGAGGAGCAACTCTTTTCTACTGGTCGGGTGAAGATACCCGAACAAGCCCCTCAAGGATTACTTTCCATAGTAATAAGTGACAAGTAAATTTCAGCACACTATATAAATTTTCCCTTACCAAATTCCACCTACCAAAGGCGCTTCACTTCCGGCAACGGCTTTAAAATAGTCTTGATGACCCACAAGTATAGGGGATCTATCGTAGTCCTTTCGATAAGTAAGAGTGTCGAACCCAACGAGGAGCAGAAGGAAATGATAAGCGGTTTTCAGCAAGGTATTCTCTGCAAGCACTGAAATTATAGGTAACGGATAGTTTTGTGATAAGATAAATTGTAATGAGCAACAAGAAACAAAAGTAAATAAAGTGCAGCAAGGTGGCCCAATCATTTTTATAGCAAAGGACAAGCCTGTACAAACTCTTATATAGAGAAAAGCGCTCCCGAGGACACATGGGAATTATCGTCAAGCTAGTTTTCATCACATTCATATGATTCACGTTCGGTACTTTGATAATTTGATATGTGGGTGGACGGTGCTTGGGTGCTGCCCTTACTTGGACAAGCATCCCACTTATGATTAACCCCTATTGCAGGCATCCGCAACTACAAAACAAGTATTAAGGTAAACCTAACCATAGCATGAAACATGTGGATCCAAATCAGCCCCTTACGAAGCAACGCATAAACTAGGGTTTAAGCTTACATCACTCTAGCAACCCATCATCTACTTATTACTTCCCAATGCCTTCCTCTAGGCCCAAATAATGGTGAAGTGTCATGTAGTCGACGTTCACATAACACCACTAGAGGAGAGACAACATACATATCATCAAAATATCGAACGAATACCAAATTCACATGACTACTAATAGCAAGACTTCTCCCATGTCCTCAGGAACAAACGTAACTACTCACAAAGCATATTCATGTTCATAATTAGAGGAGTATTAATATGCATAAATGATCTGAACATATGATCTTCCACCAAATAAACCAACTAGCATCAACTACAAGGAGTAACTCAGCACTACTAGCAACCTACAAGTACCAATCCCAGACTTGGAGACAAGAATTGGATACAAGAGATGAACTAGGGTTTGAGAGGAGATGGTGCTGGTGAAGATGTTGATGGAGATTGCCCTCTCCCGATGAGATGAGCGTTGGTGATGATGATGGCGATGATTTCCCCCTCCCGGAGGGAAGTGTCCCCAGCAGAACAGCTCTGCCGAAGCCCTAGATTGGTTCCGCCAAGGTTCCGCTTTGTGGCGGCGGAGTCTCGTCCCGAAAGCTTGCTTCTGATTTTTCTTCGGACGAAAGACTTCATATAGCAGAAGATGGGCATCGGAGGGCCAACAGGGGCCTGACGAGGCGGGGGCGCGCCGGTAGGGCGCGCCCCACCCTCGTGGCCATGGTGTGGGCCCCTCCGTATTTCTTCCGCTCAGTATTTTTATTATATCCAAAAATAACTTTCATGGAGTTTCAGGACTTTTGGAGTTGTGCAGAATAGGTCTCTAATATTTGCTCCTTTTCCAGCCCAGAATTCCAGCTGCCGACATTCTCCCTCCTTATGTAAACCTTGTAAAATAAGAGAGAATAGGAATAAGTATTGTGACATAATGTGTAATAACATCCCATAATGCAATAAATATCGATATAAAAGCATGATGCAAAATGGACGTATCAATGCCCAATATATAAGCAGCTTCACCGAGGTCTTTCATTGAAAAAACTCGTGTTCAAGTATCCTTTTATGCTATCCAGATATTCTATATCATTTCCAATCAACAATATGTCATCCACATATAATATTAGAAATGCTACAGAGCTCCCACTCACTTTCTTGTAAATACATGCTTCTCCAAAAGTCAGTATAAAACCATATGCTTTGATCACACTATTAAAGCGTTTATTCCAACTCCGAGATGCTTGCACCAGTCCATAAATGGATTGCTGGAGCTTACACACTTTGTTAGCATCCTTTGGATCAATAAATCCTTCGGGTTGCATCATATACAACTCTTCTTCCAGAAATCCATTCAGGAATGCAGTCTTTACATCCATTTGCCAAATTTCATAATCATAAAATGCAGCAATTGCTAACATGATTCGGACAGACTTAAGCATCGCTACGGGAGAGAAGGTCTCATCGTAGTCAACTCCTTGAACTTGTCGAAAACCTTTCACAACAAGTCGAGCTTTGTAGACAGTAACATTACCGTCAGTGTCAGTCTTCTTCTTGAAGATCCATTTATTCTCGATGGCTTGCCGATCATCGGGCAAGTCAATCAAAGTCCACACTTTGTTCTCATACATGGATCCCATCTCAGATTTCATGGCCTCAAGCCATTTCGCGGAATCTGGGCTCATCATCGCTTCCTCATAGTTCGTAGGTTCGTCATGGTCAAGTAACATGACCTCCAGAACAGGATTACCATACCACTCAGGTGCGGATCTTACTCTGTTTGACCTACGAGGTTCGGTAGTAACTTGATCTGAAGTTACATGATCATCATCATTAGCTTCCTCACTAATTGGTGTAGGAGTCACAGGAACAAATTTCTGTGATGAACTACTTTCCAATAAGGGAGCAGGTACAGTTACCTCATCAAGTTCTACTTTCCTCCCACTCACTTATTTTGAGAGAAACTCCTTCTCTAGAAAGGATCCATTCTTAGCAACGAATGTCTTGTCTTCGGATCTGTGATAGAAGGTGTACCCAACAGTCTCCTTTGGGTATCCTATGAAGACGCATTTCTCTGATTTGGGTCGAGCTTATCAGGTTGAAGCTTTTTCACATAAGCATCGCAGCCCCAAACTTTAAGAAACGACAACTTTGGTTTCTTGCCAAACCACAATTCATAAGGTGTCGTCTCAACGGATTTAGATGGTGCCCTATTTAATGTGAATGCAGCCGTCTCTAAAGCATAACCCCAAAACGATAGCGGTAAATCAGTAAGAGACATCATAGATTGCACCATATCTTCTAAAGTACGATTACGACGTTCGGACACACCATTACGCTGTGGTGTTCCGGGTGGCGTGAGTTGCGAAACTATTCCGCATTGTTTCAAATGAAGACCAAACTCGTAACTCAAATACTCTCCTCCATGATTAGATGGTAGAAACTTTATTTTCTTGTTACGATGATTTTCCACTTCACTCTGAAATTCTTTGAACTTTTCAAATGTTTCAGATTTATGTTTCATCAAGTAGATACACCCATATCTGCTCAAATCATCTGTGAAGGTGAGAAAATAACGATACCCGCCGCGAGCCTCAATATTCATCGGACCACATACATCAGTATGTATGATTTCCAACAAATCTGTTGCTCGCTCCATTGTTCCGGAGAATGGAGTTTTAGTCATCTTTCCCATGAGGCATGGTTCGCAAGTACCAAGTGATTCATAATCAAGTGATTCCAAAAGTCCATCAGAATGGAGTTTCTTCATGCGCTTTACACCAATATGACCCAAACGGCAGTGCCACAAATAATTTGCACTATCATTATCAACTCTGCATCTTTTGGCTTCAATATTATGAATATGTGTGTTACTATTGAGATTCAACAAAAATAGACCACTCTTCAAGGGTGCATGACCATAAAAGATATTACTCATATAAATAGAACAACCATTATTCTCTGATTTAAATGAATAACCGTCTCGCATCAAACAAGATCCTGATATAATGTTCATGCTTAACGCTGGCACCAAATAACAATTATTCATGTCTAAAACTAATCCCGAAGGTAGATGTAGAGATAGCGTGCCGACTGCGATCACATCGACTTTGGAACCATTTCCCACGTGCATCGTCACCTCATCCTTACCCAATCTTCTCTTAATCCGTAGTCCCCGTTTCGAGTTGCAAATATTAGCAACAGAACCAGTATCAAATACCCAGGTGCTCCTGCGAGCATTAGTAAGGTACACATCAATAACATGTATATCACATATACCGTTGTTCACCTTGCCATCCTTCTTATCCGCCAAATACTTGGGGCAGTTCCACTTCCGGTGACCAGACCCTTTGTAGTAGAAGCACTCAGTCTCAGGCTTAGGTCCAGACTTGGGCTTCTTCACTTGAGCAGCAACTTGCTTGCCGTTCTTCTTGAAGTTCCCCTTCTTCCCTTTACCCTTTTTCTTGAAACTAGTGGTCTTGTTGACCATCAACACTTGATGCTCCTTCTTGATTTCTACCTCCGCAACCTTTAGCATTGCGAAGAGCTCGGGAATTGTCTTATTGCTACCTCTTGGGCACTCCGTTGGATTTCCCCGAACAGGAGAGGATGATGCAGCAAAGTAGCGTAAGTATTTCCCTCAGTTTTTGAGAACCAAGGTATCAATTCAATAGGAGGCCACGCACAAGTCCCTCGTACCTACACAAAAACAATAGCTCCTCGCAACCAACGCGATTAGGGGTTATCAATCCCTTCACGGTCACTTACGAGAGTGAGAGCTGATAGAGATGATAGATAATATTTTTGGTATTTTTGATATAGAGATGCAAAGTGAAAAGTAAAAGGCAAAGTAAAAAAGCAAAGCAATAATAAAGTGATGGAGATTGATATGATGAGAATAGACCCGGGGGCCATAGGTTTCACTAGTGGCTTCTCTCAAGAGCATAAGTATTTTACGGTGGGTGAACAAATTACTGTTGAGCAACTGATAGAATTGAGCATAGTTATGAGAATATCTAGGTATGATCATGTATATAGGCATCACGTCCGAGACAAGTAGACCGACTCCTGCCTGCATCTACTACTATTACTACACTCATCGCTGCTATCCAGCATGCAACTAGAGTATTAAGTTAAAAACAGAGTAACGCCTTAAGCAAGATGACATGATGTAGAGGGATAGTTTCATGCAATATGATAAAAATGCTATCTTGTTATCCTCGATGGCAACAATACAATACGCGCCTTGCTGCCCCTTCTGTCACTGGGAAAGGACACCGCAAGATTGAACCCAAAGCTAATCACTTCTCCCATGGCAAGAAAACCAATCTAGTAGGCCAAACCAAACTGATAATTCAAGAGACTTGCAAAGATAACCAATCATACATAAAAGAATTCAGAGAAGATTCAAATATTATTCATAGATAGACTTGATCATAAACCCACAATTCATCGGTCTCAACAAACACACCGCAAAAAGAATATTACATCGAATAGATATCCACGAGAGAGGGGGAGAACATTGTATTGAGGTACAAAAAGAGAGAAGAAGCCATCTAGCTAATAACTATGGACCCGAAGGTCTGAGATAAACTACTCACACTTCATGGGATAGGCTATGATGACGTAGAAGCCCTCCGTGATGACGGCCCTCTCCGGCGGAGCTCCGGAACAGGCCCCAAGATGGGATCTCGTGGATACAGAAATTGCGGCGGTGGAATTAGGTTTTTGGCTCCGTATATGATCGTTTGGGGGTACGTAGGTATATATAGGAGGAAGAAGTACGTCGGTGGAGCAACAGGGGGCCCACGAGGCAGGGGGGCGCGCCCTAGGGGGGGGCGCCCCCACCCCCGTGACCACCTCTTTTGTTCCTTGGCGTAGCGTCCAAGTCTTATGGATCACGTTCGGTAAGAAAATCACGTTCCCGAAGGTTTCATTCCGTTTGGACTCCGTTTGATATTTCGTTTCTTCGAAACACTGAAATAGGCAAAAAACAGCAATTCTGGGCTGGGCCTCCGATTAATAGATTAGTCCAAAAAATAATATAAAAGTGGAAAATAAAGCCCAATATAGTCCAAAACAGTAGATAATATAGCATGGAGCAATCAAAAATTATAGATACGTTGGAGATGTATCAGGCATCCCCAAGCTTAATTCCTGCTCGTCCTCGAGTAGGTAAATGATAAAAAGAGAATTTTTTATGCGGAGAGCTACTTGGCATAATTTCAATGCAAATCTTCTTAATTGTGGTATGAATATTCAGATTCGAAAGATTTAAGACAAAAGTTCATATTGACATAAAAAATAATAATACTTCAAGCATACTAACAAAGCAATTATGTCTTCTCAAAATAACATGGCCAAAGAAAGTTATCCCTACAAAATCATATAGTCTGGCTATGCTCTATCTTCACCACACAAAGTATTTAAATCATGCACAACCCGATGACAAGCCAAGCAATTGTTTCATACTTTAACATTTTCAAAACTTTTTCGATCTTCATGCAATACATGAGCGTGAGCCATGGATATAGAACTATATGTGGAATAGAATGGTGGTTGTGGAGAAGACAAAAAGAGGGGAAGATAGTCTCACATCAACTAGGCGTATCAACGGGCTATGGAGATGCCCATCAATAGACATCAATGTGAGTGAGTAGGGATTGCCATGCAACGGATGCACTAGAGCTATAAGTATATGAAAGCTCAACAAAAGAGACTAAGTGGGTGTAAAAGGCCCAACTCGCTTGCTCACGAAGACCTAGGGAAATTTGAGGAAGCCCGTCATTGGAATATACAAGCCAAGTTCTATAATGAAAAATTCCCACTAGTATATGAAAGTGACAAAACGAGAGACTCTCTATCATGAAGATCAAGGTGCTACTTTGAAGCACAAGTGTGGTAAAAGGATAGTAACATTGTCCCTTCTCTCTTTTTCTCTCATTTTTTTGGGCCTTTTCTTTTTTTATGGATTCTTTTTTTTCGTCCGGATTCTCATCCCGACTTGTGGGGGAATCATAGTCTCCATCATCCTTTCCTCACTTGGGACAATGCTCTAAAAAATGATTATCATCACACTGTAATTTTTTCTTACAACTCAACAATTACAACTCAATACTTAGAACAAAATATGACTCTATATGAATGCCTCCGACGGTGTACCGGGATATACAATGAATCAAGAGTGACATGTATGAAATAATTATGAATGGTGGCTTTGCCACAAATACGATGTCAACTACATGATCATGCTAGCAATATGACAATGATGGAGCGTGTCATAAACGGAACGGTGGAAAGTTGCATGGCAATATATCTCGGAATGGCTATGGAAATGCCATGATAGGTAGGTATGGTGGCTGTTTTGAGGAAAGTATATGGTGGGTGTATGATACCGGCGAAAGGTGTGTGGTATTAGAGAGGCTAGCAATGATGGAAGGATGGGAAAAGTGCGTATAATCCATGGACTCAACATTAGTCATAAATAACTCATATACTTATTGCAAAAATCTAGAAGTTATCAAAGCAAAGTATTAAGCGCATGCTACTAGGGGGATAGATTTGTAGGAAAAGACCATCGCTCGTCCCCGACCGCCACTCATAAGGAAGACAATCAATAAATAAATCATGCTCCGACTTCATCACATAACGGTTCACCATAATGCATGCTACGGAATCACAAACTTTAACACAAGTATTTCTCAAATTCACAACTACTCAACTAGCATGACTCTAATATCACCATCTTCATATCTCAAAACAATTATCAAGCATCAATATTCTCTTAGTATTCAACGCACTCAAAAGAAAGTTTCACAAATCTTGAATACCAAGCATATTATTATTAAGCAAATTACCATGCTATTAAGACTCTCCAAATAATCTAAGTGAAGCATGAGAGGTCAATAGTTTCTTTAAAACAAATCCACCATCGTGCTCTAAAAGATCTAAGTGAAGCACATAGAGCAAAATTATAACGCTCAAAAGGTATAAGTGAAGCACATAGAGCAAAACTACATAGCTCAAAAGATATAAGTGAAGCACATAGAGTATTCTATCAAATTCCAATTCATGTATGGCTCTCTCAAAAGGTGTGTACAGCAAGGATGATTGTGGCACACTAACAAATAAAGACACAAATAATACAAGACGCTCCAAGCAAAACACATATCATGTGGTGAATAAAAATATAGCTCCAAGTAAAATTACCGATGGAAGTAGATTTAAAGAGGGGATGCCTTCCGGCATCCCCAAGCTTTGAATTTTTGGTGTCCTTGGATTGTCTTGGGGTGCCATGGGCATCCCCAAGCTTAGGCTCTTGCCACTCCTTGTTCCATAATCCATCAAAAGATTTCACCCAAAACTTGAAAACTTCACAACACAAAACTCAATAGAAATCTCATGAGCTCCGTTAGAGAAAGAAAACAAAAGACCACTTCAAGGTACTGTAATGAACTCTTTTTTTATTTATATTTATGTTAAACCTACTGTATTCCAACTTCTCTATGGATTATAAACTATTTTACTAGCCATAGATTCATCAAAATAAGCAAACAACACACGAAAAACAGAATCTGTCAAAAAACAGAACAGTCTGATGTAATCTGTAACTAACGCAAACTTCTGGAACTCCAAAAATCTACCAAAATAGGAAGACCTATCAAATTTATTTATTTATCAGCAGCAATTGGAATCAGTATTTTATCACATTCTGTTGATTTTTAACAATTCGGTCACTGAGCACAAAGTTTCTGGAAATTACAGCAAGATCAAATAACTATCATCCAAGAAGATCCTATAGGTCTAACTTGGCACAAACACAAATTAAAACACAAAACCACATCCAAACAGAAGGTAGATGGATTATTTATTCCTAAACAGAAGAAAAAAACAAAAAAAACTAAAAATAAAATTGGGTTGCCTCCCAACAAGCGCTATTGTTTAACGCCCCTAGCTAGGCATTGAGATTTCAATGATGCTCACATAAAAGACAAGAATTGAAGCACAAAGGGAGCATCATAAAACATGTGAAAACCACATCTAAGTCTAACATACTTCCTATGCATAGGCATCTTATAGAAAAACAAATTATCATAGCAAGCAAAAACTAGCATATGCAAGGAAGCGGAAAGGAACGATAGCAATCTCAACATAACGAGAGGTAATTTAGTAACATGACAATTTCTATAACCGTATTTTCCTATCTCATAATAATTGCATGTAGGATCATAATAAAATTCAACAATATAGCTATCACACAACATATTCTCAACACGATCCACATGCATGCGAAGTTGACACTCTTCCGAAATAGTGGGATTAACATTAACTAAAGTCATGACCTCTCCAAACCCACTTTCAATATAATTGAAAACAATATTATCAATCTCATATTCATCATGGGGATTAAATAAATTTTCAAGATCATAAGAAGAATCACCCCAATCATGATCATTGCAACAAGTAGTAGACATAGCAAAACTAGCATCCCCAAGCTTAGGGTCTTGCATATTATTAGCACAATTGACATCAAGAGAATTTATAGTAAAATCATTGAAATCATGCTTTTCATCGAGGGAACTATCAAGCATGGGTGCAATAGCAACAATCTCATTTTTAACATAAGGAACTATAGCAAACTCGTCTTCATAAATATTGGCATCATGGCCACAAGAATAGCAAGCATCATGTTCATCAAGGGATATTTCAATCAAATCATCGGAATCACAATTATCTATAGATTCATGCATATCATTATTTTCTTCCGAAGCAACGGTCATTCTTTCAATAAATTCTTGGACATAGACATTATGAGCAAGGTTTTCATTGCAATATTTAAGTATGACGGAATTTTTAGATTTGTTGAGAGTAAAATCATACTTTTCAATCAAAGAAGCAACTTCATGAGCACCCTTAACAACGACAAATTCTTCAATTTGTTCGATATCATAGTAACTATAAACAGCCTTTGCATAAGAAGATAAGATTTCATTATCATTGAACTCACATTTGTAGGGAAGGTGTTTTTTAGGGTTCTTAGAGCAACAAGTAAAATCACACATTTCACAAAGATTTCAAGCATAGCATAGCAAACTATTTATATGATACCATAAGAGCTTCCCCTTTTCAGACAAACGATGACGCACAAAATGAGCATGCTCATCTAGAAATTTCCCATCAACTAGGCTAGTTGGGGTTTCAAAGACGAAAGATAAGGATCGAAGATGATCCAAGTAGAACACTTTAAGTGGATCCATATCAATAGATTTTCAGCAAGCGAAGATGCAAGCATATAGAAGGCACAAGGAAACACAAACAAAGATACATACGGGAAGAAGACGAACGAAAAAGAGAGGGCGAATAAAACGGCAAGGGTGAAGTGGGGGAGAGGAAAACGAGAGGCAAATGGCAAATAATGTAATGCGGGAGATAGGGATTGTGATGGGTACTTGGTATGTTGACTTTTTAAGTAGACTCCAACAGCGGCGCCAGAAATTCTTCTTGCTACCTCTTGAGCACTGCGTTGGATTTCCCAAGAGGAGAGGATGATGCAGCAAAGTAGCGTAAGTATTTCCCTCAGTTTTTGAGAACCAAGGTATCAATCCAGTAGGAGGCCACGCACAAGTCCCTCGTACCTACACAAAAACAATAGCTCCTCGCAACCAACGCGATTAGGGGTTGTCAATCCCTTCACGGTCACTTACGAGAGTGAGATCGATAGAGATGATAGATAATATTTTTGGTATTTTGGTATAAAGATGCAAAGTGAAAAGTAAAAGGCAAAGGTAAAAAGCAAAGCAATAATAAAGTGATGGAGATTGATATGATGAGAATAGACCCGGGGGCCATAGGTTTCACTAGTGGCTTCTCTCAAGAGCATAAGTATTTTACGGTGGGTGAACAAATTACTGTTGAGCAATTGATAGAATTGAGCATAGTTATGAGAATATCTAGGTATGATCATGTATATAGGCATCACGTCCGAGACAAGTAGACCGACTCCTGCCTGCATCTACTACTATTACTCCACTCATCGATCGCTATCCAGCATGCATCTAGAGTATTAAGTTAAAAGCAGAGTAACGCCTTAAGCAATATGACATGATGTAGAGGGATAGTTTCATGCAATACGATAAAAACCCCATCTTGTTATCCTCGATGGCAACAAATACAATACGTGCCTTGCTGCCCCTTCTGTCACTGGGAAAGGGCACCGCAAGATTGAACCCAAAGCTAAGCACTTCTCCCTTGGCAAGAAAAACCAATCCAGTAGGCCAAACCAAACTGATAATTCAAAGAGACTTGCAAAGATAACCAATCATACATAAAAGAATTCAGAGAAGATTCAAATATTATTCATAGATAGACTTGATCATAAACCCACAATTCATCGGTCACAACAAACACACCGCCAAAAACAAGATTACATCGAATAGATCTCCACGAGAGGGGGAGAACATTGTATTGAGATCCAAAAGAGAGAAGAAGCCATCTAGCTAATAACTATGGACCCGAAGGTCCGAGGTAAACTACTCACACTTCATCGGAGAGGCTATGATGATGTAGAAGCCCTCCGTGATGACGGCCCTCTCCCGTGAAGCTCCTAACAGGCCCCAAGATGGGATCTCGTGGATACAGAAAGTTGCGGCGGTGGCATTAGGTTTTTGCTCCGTATCTGATCGTTTGGGGGTACATAGGTATATATAGGAGGAAGAAGTACGTCGGTCGAGCAACAGGGGGCCCACGAGGCAGGGGGGCGCGCCCTAGGGGGGGGGGCGCCCCCACCCTCGTGACCACCTCTTTTGTTCCTTGGCGTAGGGTTCAAGTCTCCTGGATCACGTTCGGTGAGAAAATCACATTCCCGAAGGTTTCATTCCGTTTGGACTCCGTTTGATATTCCGCTTTCTTGAAACACCAAATAGGCAAAAAACAACAATTCTGGGTTGGGCCTCTGGTTAATAGGTTAGTCCCAAAAATAATATAAAAGTGGAAAATAAAGCCCAATATAGTCCAAAACAGGAGATAATATAGCATGGAGCAATCAAAAATTATAGATACGTTGGAGACGTATCACTTATCCATCCCTTGCATATTATAGTTCATCACGAAGCTCTTGTAGCTTGGTGGCAGTGATTGAAGAATTCTGTCAATGGCACTATCATCAGGAAGATTAACTCCCAGTTGAATCAAGTGATTGTTATACCAGCACATTTTGAGTATATGCTCACCGATAGAACTATTCTCCTCCATCTTGCAGCTATAGAACTTATTGGAGACTTCATTTCTCTCAATCCGGCATTTGCTTGAAATATTAACTTCAACTTCTGGAACATCTCATATGCTCCATGACGTTCAAAACGTCGTTGAAGTCCCGGTTCTAAGCCGTAAAGCATGGCACATTGAACTATCGAGTAGTCATCAGCTTTGCTCTGCCAGACGTTCATAACATCTGGAATTGCTCCTGCAGCGGGTTTGGCACCTAGCGGTGCTTCCAGGACGTAATTGTTCTGTAGAAATGAGGATAATCCTCAAGTTATGGACCCAGTCCGTGTAGTTGCTACCATCATCTTTCAACTTAGCTTTCTCTAGGAACGCATTAAAATTCAACGGAACAATAACACGGGCCATCTATCTACAACAACATAGACATGCAAAATACTATCAGGTACTAAGTTCATGATAAATTAAAGTTCAATTAATCAAATTACTTAAGAATTCCCACTTAGATAGACATCCCTCTAATCATCTAAGTGATCACGTGATCATCACTTGAGATGGAGTAGTTTTCAATGGTGAACATCACTATGTTGATCATATCTACTATATGATTCACGCTTGACCTTTCGGTCTCAGTGTTCCGAGGCCATATATGCATATGCTAGGCTCGTCAAGTTTAACCCGACTACTCTGCGTGTGCAAAACTGGCTTGCACCCGTTGTACGTGAACGTAGAGCTTATCACACCCGATCATCACGTGGTGTCTCGGCGCGACAAACTTTCGCAACGGTGCATACTCAGGGGAACACTTGTACCTTGAAATTTAGTGAGAGATCATTTTATAATGCTACCGTCGAACTAAGAAAAATAAGATGCATAAAGGATAAACATCACATGCAATCAATATAAGTGATATGATATGGCCATCATCATCTTGTGCCTTTGATCTCCATCTCCAAAGCACCGTCATGATCACCATCGTCACCGGCGCGACACCTTGATCTCCATCATAGCATCGTTGTCGTCTTGCCAACTATTGCTTCTATGACTGTCGCTACCGCTTAGTGATGAAGTAAAGCAATTACATGGTGATTGCATTTCATACAATAAAACGACAACCATATGGCTCCTGCCAGTTGCCGATAACTCCGTTACAAAACATGATCATCTCATACAATAAAATTTAGCATCATGTCTTGACCATATCACATCACAACATGCCCTGCAAAAACAAGTTAGACGTCCTCTACTTTGTTGTTGCAAGTTTTACATGGCTGCTATGGGCTGAGCAAGAACTGTTCTTACATACGTATCAAAACCACAACGATTTTTCATCAAGTATGTGATGTTAACCTTCAACAAGGACCGGGCGTAGCCACACTCGATTTAACTAAAGTTGGAGAAACTGACACCCGCCAGCCACCTGTGTGCGAAGCACGTCGGTAGAACCAGTCTCGCGTAAGCGTAAGCGTAATGTCGGTTCGGGCCGCTTCATCCAACAATACCGCCGAATCAAAGTATGACATGCTGGTAAGAAGTATGACCATTATCGCCCACAACTCACTTGTGTTCTACTCGTGCATATAACATCTACGCATAAACCTGGCTCTGATACCACTGTTGGGAACGTGGTAATTTCAAAAAAATCCTTCGCACACGCAAGATCATGGTGATGCATAGCAACGAGAGGGGAGAGTGTTGTCCACGTACCCTCATAGACCGTAAGCGGAAGCGTTATGACAACACGGTTGATGTAGTCGTACGTCTTCACGATCGACCGATCCTAGTACCGAAAGTACGGCACCTCCGCGATCTACACACGTTCGTCTCGGTGACGTCCCACGAAGTCACGATCCAGCAAAGTGTCGAGGGAGAGCTTCGTCAACACGATGGTGTGATACCAGTGATGATGAAGCTACTGGCGCAGGGCTTTGCCTAAGCACTGCAACGATATGACCTGGTGGATTATGGTGGAGGGGGGCACCGCACACGGCTAAGAGATCAATGATCAACTTGTGTGTGTATGGGGTGCCCCCCTCCCCCGTATATAAAGGAGTGGAGGAGGGGGAGAGGGCCGGCCTCCTAAGCACGCCCAAGGCCAAGGGGGGAGTCCTACTCCCGGTGGGAATAGGATTCCCCCTTTCTCTTGTTGGAGTAGGAGAGAAGGAAGGGGGAGAGAGAGGGAAGGAAAGGGGGCCCACCCAATTCGGAATGGGCTAGGGGGGGGCACGCCCTCCACCTTGGCCTTCCTCTCCTCTATTCCACTAAGGCCCAATAAGGCCCATATACTCCCCGAGGGGGTCCGGTAACCTCCCGGTACTCCGGTAAATGCCCGAACTCACCCGGAACCATTCCGATGTCCAAACATAGCCATCCAATATATCTATATTTATGTCTCGACCATTTTGAGACTCCTCGTCATGTCCATGATCACATCCGGAACTCCGAACAACCTTCGGTACATCAAAACACATAAACTCATAATACCGATCGTCACCGAACGTTAAGCGTACGGACCCTACGGGTTCGAGAACTATGTAGGCATCACCGAGACACGTCTCCGGTCAATAACCAATAGCGGAACCTGGATGCTCATATTGGCTCCCGCATATTCTACGAAGATCCTTATCGGTCAAACTGCATAACAACATACGTTGTTCCCTTTGTCATCGGTATGTTACTTGCCCAAGATTAGATCGTCGGTATCTCAATACCTAGTTCAATCTCGTTACCGGCAAGTCTCTTTACTCGTTCCGTAATGCATCATCCCGCAACTAACTCATTAGTCACATTGCTTGCAAGGCTTATAGTGATGCGCATTACCAAGAGGGCCCAGAGATACCTCTCCGACAATTAGAGTGACAAATCCTAATCTCGATCTATGCCAACTCAACAAGTACCATCGGAGACACTTGTAGAGCACCTTTATAATCACCCAGTTACGTTGTGACGTTTGGTAGCACACAAAGTGGTCCTCCGGTATTCGGGAGTTGCATAATCTCATAGTCATAGGAACATGTATAAGTCATGAAGAAAGCAATAGCAATACACAAAACGATCAAGTGCTAAGCTAACGGAATGGGTCAAGTCAATCACATCATTCTCTAATGATGTGATCCCATTAATAAAATGACAACTCATGTCTATGGCTAGGAAACTTAACCATCTTTGATTAACGAGCTAGTCAAGTAGAGGCATACTAGTGACACTCCCTTTTGTCTATGTATTCTCACATGTACTAAGTTTCCGGTTAATACAATTCTAGCATGAATAATAAACATTTATCATGATATAAGGAAGTATAAATAACAACTTTATTATTGCCTCTAGGGCATATATATATTTCCTTCATAGGAAAGCAAGCACATCTAAAAGGTATTTTTGAAATAGCATGACCAGAAACCTTGTACACACAGACATCAGAAACCTTCCAAATTGCACTACAACCATAATGTTAACATCATTTATGATTTCCAAAAATAAAAATTACCAAAAAGGAAACCTACATGTATACCTTCATAACATAAAAAGGAGATATTGGGGCAATGATCATGGTGCCCAGCTGCACGTACCTGCAATATTGTCTGTTGTCCCATCTATGACCTCTAAGAATTTTCCATAAGTAACTATTCTAAAATATACCTAGCAAGCTACATGTGTAATATCACTCGAATTTAAACAAATGATAACACAATCTTCAGATGGATAATATCACATCACCGTTGGATAAAAGAATGTTGCTGTCTGAGAGCGTGGAAAGTCCACGACTTGTCTAGAATCATTGAATACTAACAGATGTTTCAGGAAGCAAACCCTCATTTCATTAGTATTTTCAAAGCATGCAGATCGGAGTCCTTCTCTCTATCATAACAAATTCTAAAAATCAGCATAAGTCTAAAAGCTTTCGAGGTGGTATGTTAAAAAGAGGGAGAGAGAGAGAGAGAACAAGGTAATAAACAAAGGATAGTTGTGGTTTTTCCTATAGTCAAATGTAGGGAAAATATAATGAAGAGCATTCACTACTAAATCCACGGTGGCGATATCTATTACAGAAGTATCCACCAAGTGGTCATGTTGAACCTGTAAGCCAAAATAGGTGTCAAAAAAGTGAAAGACACACAACAAGCTGGTTAAATTTGAACTATAATGACATAATTTAAGAGTTCAAAGTTAATGTAAGTGAACTCAAAATGAACTGCAGTATTTTCTTGTATAACAACAACCTTGACAGCGATTTTTTTCCCATCATGTGTTGTGGCGGCATGAACTTGCACAAGAGAAGCACTTGCAAGCGGGAAAAGGAAGAATTGTGCAAAAAGGTACACCACCATGAATAGGGGGAAGCAAAATTTTATGTCAGAGTTTCTTCTAAACTAAAAATAGGCTGAGCATAAATCCAGGTTCTGATTCAAGGTGAATACTCTGTTGTCCAACAACTGAACTAAGAATGCTCAGTCTGATTGTTTGGTTTTGCTAATCAATACAACAACCAAGTTACTTCAGCAGGGTGTAGGAAAATGTTGTAATGCAATGAATGAACTAACAGTTTGTGGCAATTCTCCAATCTCTTTATTGAAGACTCCGCAAACATCCTCGTATGAGGAAACTGGGCACCTCTTTCGCATCAGCGCCCTCATCGTGTGCACATACACCTGTGGTAGTACAAGCAAACAAGCAGTTGTTCCTC
Organism: Aegilops bicornis; assembly: GCA_021605145.1. Lineage (NCBI taxonomy): Eukaryota > Viridiplantae > Streptophyta > Magnoliopsida > Poales > Poaceae > Aegilops > Aegilops bicornis. Next base: position 157,936,831 of record CM038671.1, on the reverse strand, counting down.
AGCCACAAAATTATGCAGTCTTACAATAGATGAATCCAAAGTGAATTCAGGCGTGTCCACACAGAGTTAGGATTTCGTTTTCGTACCAGTTTGCGATGTGCTGGCCGACTTGATGTAGATGCCGCCTTTGCGGAAGCAGAGCTCCTGGAGGCGGTTGGCGGAGAGTCCGCCCTGCGTGCACCCACTTCGTAGGAAGGGAGGAGACGTGCGGTCGGAGAGGCGTGGGATGTGGGCGCCGCCGGGCCGCTGGATCGTGCGCGGCCGCGTTCGCCGGATCTCACCCCGCGTGCGCCCAATTTGTGGTTAGGGAAGCGACTTGCGACCGGAGAGGTACGGGATGCGGGCGCCGCCGGGCCGTTGGATCGCATGCGGCCGCGTTCGCCGGAGCCTGCACCGCGGGCTGGAGCGCGGCATCCTTCGCCGGTGGCCGCCCACGCTCGAGGGGTGAGATTAGGAGCAATAGATGGGTGGTTAGCGTTAATTTCGGGCTGGGATTACTCGTGGGTGCGGCACTTCTGCGTGGCAGAGTTTTCGTCCGCCCTGTGGATGTGTTTTCTTGTTTAATAGTAATATAGAAAAATATAGATGGATCGCATGCGGCCGCGTTCGCCGGAGCCTGCACCGCGGGCTGGAGCGCGGCATCCTTCGCCGGTGGCCGCCCACGCTCGAGGGGTGAGATTAGGAGCAATAGGTGGGTGGTTAGCGTTAATTTCGGGCTGGGGTTACTCGTGGGTGCGGCACTTCTGCGTGGCAGAGTTTTCGTCCGCCCTGTGGATGTGTTTTCTTGTTTAATAGTAATATAGAAATATAGAAATATAGAAATATAGATATAGATTAATAGTAGTATAGATATAGATAAACAAAACACTCTCTGGTCTCAATTTAGCACTGCAGGGCATTATTGCATTTCTCCTTGATTGGAAATACATATCATCAAAGTAGAAAATGAAAAGCTTTGTGCACATAAACACAAGCACTTGCTGTTCACGTATTAAAGTTGCGAGGTAGAGTAATATTTTTTTATGTTGGATCAGAAGGCACAAAACACCAAAAAAAGGCTCTACTATGAAAATGATCCCTCGTTACCTGTTTTTCAACTATGTAAAGTTGAAGTTGTAGTACGTGATCCAAATCCAAACACGCGCATGCACCAGTCCCAACAATGCCAGCTCTACCCATGCTATCGTACAGTGGGCGAGGATGACACCCAGCGCACGGTTTGTTACCACCGCCGAGGACGGATGATGATCCCAGGACCGTAGCACGATTCAATGACATGATCAAATACCCGAGTGGTGGGATAAAGGGGATGAGCTGTGGTGGTCTGAGCCATCGCGCAGGGGAATAGTCGAAAAGAGATAGCTTTGTCGTTCGGGGCTCTAGATAATTGCGCAGGGTGGGCGCGTGGCAACCTTTTACCCACATCCACGTGGAAAGATCTCATACATCACAAGACTTGATTTGGCGGCCAGTGACTCTTGGATTTGCCAATTCTTAGCCGTCTGATAGAACAAATCCAACAAACAGTAGTGAAAGTTATTCCCATACTATATAGGAGTATATAAGTATAGATAATGTCATGTTTCGCCGGCAGTAGTGCCTTCCCAACATTTCTCAGCCGCTTTGAATTAAACCGTAGTTCGAATCGCAAAGATTTTCTGGAGCCTCCTTGTTCTCGCTCGTAGTTCCTGTGGCAAAAAGGGAAGTGAGAAACGCATTGCATTGTACTGTAACATGGAAACAGTGCTAGAAAAAAGATAAAATATCAACCAACTATGTAAAAGGTGCTACACCAAAGGGCTTGCTGCATAAAAACCATAGCAAAAACACACAATGCCTCCATGTTACATTTTTTAAACCATAGCATGAACCAACACAATACCTCCATGTTACAATTTTTAAACCATGGCATCAATACATTAAAAATAGTTGCATGGACCTTATATAGCAAACAATAACAAACACTAGCAACAACACAGGCAAAAACAGGTTGTGCAACATAAACACTAGATGATCTCTGCACATTTTCACATTTTAAACACTAGCAAACAAAAACACAGGCTGCAGCAAAGTTTTTGAAGTCCCTAGGCAACATAAACAAAAAATCTACACTGTTAACTATCTACTCTTCTCTTCTCCTAGGAACAGGCAACAAAACAACAAATCCATAAAACGACGCTAAAATATTGGAAAAGAACATTAATATTTTTTCGTGAATACGTAAAGCTTGCGTATCATTTCATTGATAAAAGGATTAGAATGAGTACACATGGATACAACACATGGCACGAACGCAGGCAGGCGTGTACATGGTGCCCGGAGCAGAGAGACAAGGGATGCTCAGCCCGTACAGAGGATACAACACAGCCAAACCTACCAAACCCGAGCCAAGGGCGGCAATGCCAAGTCAACGATAACTCCAACATCGTCCGAGCCAAAACCGGGGACACCGCGAGCGATCAAGATAGTGCCTTCAAGAAGGAATACGACGCCGAGACACCGTCACTATCCGGTCTGAGGAACCCAGACATAGGGTTTCCCCTGAGCTCGAAGAGGGGTGCAGCTGAAGGCCTTGGCAACGTCTCCAAAAAGGAAAACGACACCCGCGAGCGCCATCGCTACCAGCACCGGCAAGTCGAGCGATCTCTCCCTGGCCTGAAGCTGAGCGATTTCGTAGTCGCCGAGTCTGGAATCGAAGATGGGGAGGCCAACGCTGGTCTGACCCACCATGTCAGTAAGGGGTTGGGGGCTGCACCTATCGTCATAGGATGGCATCGCCTCCAAACCCACGAGCATAGGATCTGGCAAAAGGGGGGACTTTGAGGCGTACAGGGTAGGGCGGGCGGCAAGGCGAACCAAGCGGGGATCTTGGGGCGACGGTGTCCAGCAATGCTGGCAAGCGAGGACTAGAGGGACGCAGATCCGAGCTGCTGTGGCCTTAGCCGCTGGGGCATCGGCGATCAAGGTAAGCTGGAAGGAACGCAGCTACCTAGTCGATGAGGCCGAAGCTGCCTGGTTGGATACGCCGGCAGCGGGGGACACCGGAGAGACACGGGCCCGAGGCCGCCGGGACTGAAACAGCACCAGCCCGAGACCACCGTGGGAAGCCCTGTGCCAGCCACAACGGCATAAGTATTTCCGTCTCGACGCAAGAGCCATCACCATGGCTCGGGGTGGAGGGCCGCCGGAGACCGTGGTAGCGGCCATGATCGCCGGATCTGCTGCCGTCCGGCAGGCTCGAGCAGCAGCTGGTAGGAGAGCGCTCGAGGATCGCCGGGAGGGTCCCGGGGTTGCGGGCCGAGGGGCGGAGGTGCGTGAGGGGGACGCCCGCGGCGGCAGAGGATGGTGGGGAAGGAGTGGCTCGCCGGAGGCGGGGGCCAGGCCGACGGGGGGACTGGATCCACCGCCGCCGGACCAGCGGGAGGGGGTGGTCGGGGTGGGGGTTGGGGCGAGAGGGACGCAGATCTTCCCGCCGCCACCTTCCTCGGTTCCGGCGCGACTTCACCGACCGGCCCTTCGGTGGTGGGGGCTGTACCGGTGGCGGCTAGGGTTCCCGTCGTGTCAGCAGAGGAGGGCGACCGGGGGGGGGGGGGGGTGCAAGCATGAACCCGGTGTGCATAATCATAGCAAAAAGTTGAACCTATCAAACACAATATTGCAATAATATCCATTTTAGAACCCCCTATAAACATCACAAAATATTGCACCAAAATGAACCTACATCACATTACTATAGGAAATTTCATTTTAAACCCCCCTATAACATCATACAAATATTGCAACAATTTGGCCCTCTATCAACACAAAAATGTAAATCTCCTAAACCTAACGCCAACCAAACACCGAATCTGGCACCCCTAGCATGAACCAACACAATCTCCATGAGAACCTAGCCCAGTTTGAGGAACCATCGTCACCCCCTGCCAAACGTTGGTCGAGGAACACCGACGACCTCCCACATGGCGACCCCCAACCAGACACAAGTTAACCGCATTGCAGGATCAAGGAGGAGGAAGGAAGGGTGCGGGGCTAAGATCTATACCTTTCGGGGGGTGCCATTTGTCGCCAGACACCTAAGCTCCCTCCCGGGGCGCCGCTCCCGAGCTCCCATTGTCGCTCTCTGGTCGTCCCCTCTCCTCTTTCTCCCTCCACCCAAAATGGATGCACAGTCTCAATGAAACGGTCGTAACAAATCACCGAAAACGACGATACATGAAAAAAGACTTGTTGGTCTCAATGATAAAAGAGTTGTTGGTTTTCGGGCGACATGGCACAATAAGAAGCTTTGAATCGCCCTCGCAAAAAGAGAGAGAGAGAGTGCTTTGAATCGAGACAGATCCAACGTTCCCCGCGCGACTGTCTGGATAGAATAATGCCAAGGCCCAGGCCGAGATCCAGCTTGCACGTAGCGCGCGCGGGCTGAAATGAGGCCCACTCAATCGACGCCTAAACGAAGAGAAGTTGAGCGATCAATATTCCGAAAAAAAACACACAAAGGGAAGCGCAGCGCATCGCCCCTCCACCGCTCAGACCCCTTCTGCTCCTCCTCCAGCGGCGACAGCGGCGGGCGGCGGAGATGAGCACGTGGAGCTAAGTCGCGACGGCGCACAAGCCCACCAGCGCTCACCAGCTCAACCTCGCCCTGGCGTACGCACCCGCACAACCCCTCTCTCCGCTCCCTCCCTCGAATCCCCAGCCTAGTAGGGTTCAGCTCCCGCCCGGCTCCGCGTATTAATTCCTGCTACTCAGCTCGGCCTCGACCCTTGTGCGTTCGAATTCCCGGGGCCCTAGGGTTTTGCTCCCAGCTAGAGGCGGGCGCCTGATTCATTCCTCTCTGGCGAGTTGTTTTTTTTCTGATTGGCTTTCTGGGAGGATCTGAGGTCATGAGTGCAGGTGCACAGCACTACTGCACACAATATTTCTCTGGGTAATCCGTATCCTTCTGAAAGTTCTTCTGTAGTCCGATTCCACCTTCCAGTCTGGTTCGGAGCTACCTATATATATATATATATATATATATATATATATATATATATATATATATATATATATATATAGGACAAATTTTATCTACAATCAGTGGTAGTTACCTCCTAAGTATTTGGCCTCCACGTGTCCCCTGCTAGAGCACCCGGCCAGGCGCGTAGAGGGATTTGGGTTAACGGGTGTAGTCCAATCATTTATGGGCATGAATTCATATTTTGTAATAAAATAATCCGGCAACTGACGTGGTGGTTCAGTCGTTGTCTCCTTAATTTTTGGCTAAGTGCATGGAACAAACTCTATCGGATAAGCATCAGGATGGACGCTTGTTATTCTTGTTAGACGCAAGAAAACTTAGTTCTCTAAGTACGTATATAGTCTTTGTTAGAAAGAGGTAGTATGTAGTGTGAACTTTATAATCCTTTTTAGGTTTTCCATGCATAATATCCTACAAGAAATATTGTTTGTTTTAAAGTTCACGGAGTATACTTCTCAATTTTTCGAGTATGGAGTATTAGCATATAATTATTGGAGTATGGAGTATGGAGTATGGAGTATGGAGTATGGAGTATGAAGTATGAAGTATTAACATAAAATTAGAGTATCCCCTATTAACATTTTTTTGCTACAAATATGTTAGAAAAAAATCTATGACCCAAAAAAATGGTGTTTAGTATGTAGTATATAGTTTGTTTTTGAAGTATGGAGCACATGCAAGTACTCTTCTTTGTAGTATGTAGTATATCTGTAAATTTAAGTACTGAGTGTGTGTGTGTATCTTCTTTGAAATGGGAGTATATCACCCCGCAAAAAAAAGCGGGAGTATATAATTTTTTCTTCTACAAAGAAACCTTTATATGTAGTTTTGTTTGAACCTAAAAATTGAGTGTGCAAGAATGCACTTAATTATTAAGCAGTGGCTTGAACCTTTTTTTAAGCTCGTGGGAGTATGTGGAAGATATGGTTTTGAAGAAGGGAGTATGTGGTCTATATACTTTGTTTGAAAAAGTAGTATGAAGAATGTTATTTGCAGCAGGGTACATCTAGTTTGAGACACTCCATATACATTATAAAGAACATGATATCTACATACGTGAATCATACGTGATGACATGTATGCGTCACAGATTCACAGGGAGGTCGCAAGCATCGATCATGGCCACAAGCATCAAGCATGCATGCGTCTTGCTACGGCGCCGTCGTCGACAGTGCCTGGCGTGCATGCCTACCTTGGATGGCTGCTCTGCAATCACATGGTGGGAGAGGCATGAAAAATCACACCAGCAGATCTACGCTTGAGTCTGTTGCCCGATCTCCATTGATGTACCATCAGATGCTTATGATCCACCGCGGCCGCACGGCAAAAATTCCTGAACAGATCCCACTGAGAAAATCCATTAATTATACATAACCTGGCAATCTAGATCTTGTATGTAGTTACATAAACTGATTAACCTTGTTTCTTAGTGAACGATGGATCGGAAGATTGAATTATTAGATAACTAACCTGGAGAAATTTGTCAAGCGATTGTGATCCATCCAAATGTGTGACGGCGGCAACGCGACCATGCGATTATTTAATTCATGCTTTCAGCTGTTGGTTCAACCAACTAGAGGATAATATACCCGCTGTTCGTGCAAATAAAAAAAACTAGAGGATAATATACCTGTTGTTCGTGCAAATAGCAAAGTTTGGTACGGCCAATCGGGTTGGTAAAGAAACATTGGTTCGGCAACCCGTTTAGAAACGCACGGATCTAAAAGAATCCTGTGGTGGAAAAGGTGGAGGTAACTACCACTAAATGGTTGTATGCATTTTCCCTATATATATATATATATATATATATATATATATATATATATATATATATATATATATATATATATCATACACACAATTGAGCTCAAGTATCTCCTGCGAAAATTGATGGATAAAGCTTCTGTTTCGGATGATCCACCAGATTGGAGCACCGATTGTGATTGGTCCCAGCTTCAGGCCGACATGCTCCTCCGGATCTTTGGCACTCTTGAGATCCCAGATCTCTTCAGCTCAGGTGCGGTCTGTCGATCCTGGCACCTCATTTATCTAGAGGCCCGTCGTATCTGCCTGTGCTCGCCGAAACAGAGCCCCTGCCTTGTTTACTCATCTTGCGACCGTGATGCTGACACGGTCACTCTGCATAACATGTCCACCAACAAGCTTTACCACGTCACTCTATCGGAGCCTGCCTTTCGCACACGCCATGTCATGGGCTCCTCCCACGGCTGGCTCATCACCGCGGATGAGCGGTCAAATCTCATACTAGTGAACCCTGCAACCGGAGCTCGAGATAGCTATGCCTCCACCTAAAACCATGAACAATATTAGACTGCGCTTACAATCAAGAGAGTGCTAGATGGATATGATGTTCTTTACATGGATCTCTTATCTTCGGATTTTGACACGTAAACGGAGCCATACCATCTTACACTTGAAGAAGCCCGCTTCTTCTTTTATGAGAGGGTTGTTCTTTCTTGCGACCCCTCCCAAGGAAACTGCATGGTGCTCCGAATACAATTGCCCAATATTCAACTCTCTTATACTAGGGTTGGGGACACCAAATGGACTTGGATTGGTGGAAAAGGAAACTGCTGGGAATATCAAGACATTCTTTATAACAACAATGATGGTTTGTTTTATGGTGTTCGTGGTGAGGGTCAGGTAGATTCTATTAACCTTAATGGAACTTCTACTGAAGTAAAAGTCATTTTAAAGACAATCATATCTTACCAAGCACATAGTAGATATATTGTTCAAGCACCATGGGGAGATTTTTTCCAGATATGGAGACATGATAAATATAATAAGGAGAATGGGAGAACAGAATGGGTTGCCGACAATTTTTGTGTGTACAAGATTGATTTTGTTGGACAAAAGATAATCGAAACAAATAACCTCCAAGATCATGCAATGTTCATTGGTTTCAACAACTCGTTCCTTCTCCCAGTGAAAGACTTCCCTGCATTGGTTCCCAATAGCATCTACCACACGGATGACTTGCTTGATTATATCTACTGTCACAGATTTAGTCTTAGGCAGGTTGTTATTTTTAATATGGAAGATGGTAGTTTCATCGAGTTATCGCCCCCTAGTTCAAATTCAAGATTGAACTGGCCACCCCCAGTTTGGATTCAACCATCACTTGCTTGAGGTTAGTGAAAATTTCTAATATAGAATATATATACATTATTTTATCTGCTTTATGTTTTGGGTATCTATTCATGTTCTGTAGTTGGCCAGTTAGACCTTTGTAATCGGCACAAGTGATCATGTTCTTGTGTAACTATGCACTTAGGCTGCATGATCCTATTAAGTAATGGCTATTTTATAATATTTATACTTTTATATAGATGTTTCGGGTATAAACCTATCTGTTCAATAGGATAAGATTGCTATGGTTGTTTTCAAGGAGCACGCTTAACCGAGTACTGCCTTGTTTAAAGTGTACTAATATAATGTCTAGAACTTGTAGTGTTGCTAAAACACGCTTAAATGCTTAGCCTTTTATGCTTATTATGGAGGCCAAACCAAATATTTATACTTAACTCTAGATTGAATTCCTTTTGTTGCTCTTGGATGGTTCGGTACGTGATATATTAACAATTAAGGAGGCTTACCAATGAATATAAAGTGCCTCAACTAGCTTTGTTGATATCCTACTCTGAATTGTTTCATTCGTATGTCCCTAAATCTTTATGTCAAATTATTATCTCTTTCCTAAGGTACTAGCATAATGTTTTGAATGATCCTAAAACAGATTCTAAATTTTTCTAGGCGTTACAATATCACTTTTCCAATTTATTATCATCACTATTTTTGATGATTAGTACTATTACTTCCTCGGTTCCCAAATATAAGATGTTCTAACTGTTTTCTGAATCGGATGTATGGAGACACGTTTTAGTGTTTTTGTTCACTCATTTCAGTCCTTATGTAGTCCATATTGAAATATCCAAAACATCTTATATTTGTGAATGGAGGGAGTTCATATATCATATAGGGTTAGGTAATGAATATGTCCACGTGCCAGAACCATGACTAGGTTTGGAGATCTTATGAGTTTCAACTATATCCTACCCCAACTTATTTGGGGCTAAAAGGCTTTGTTGTTTTTCAATACATGTATGATCAACTAGCTGGTACAAAGTAATGAAAATAAATCCCGTCATGTAGCACATCAATCTCCAATTCTCCATACAAGTTCAATGAGAACTGTAGAAATTTAATCATATTGCGTGAACCCTAAAACAAGAGTAGCAGTTGTCTCGGACCATTAGCCCGAAGTCAACTCTAAATTTTGTGGACACAATCATTTATTCATTGTAAATAAGTAATAATCATGTCTTTTGTGCTTGCGAAATATTGTACTAAATACTTGCAACACGATGTCCCGGATGCAAAATAGCGAGGGCTTTCTAGGAATTAGCTGCCTAAATGGCACATAACTGACTCGTGCCTATTTTAAGGTCCTGTCAGTAATAAACCAGGCCTGTTTTCAAGGTCCTTCTCAGCAATTATGAAACGGATCATTTGTGTTCTGTGTATGTTCATCTAGTTACTTTTAAAATGAACCAGTATGTTATTCCAAAGAACTATTAGTTTTGCATATATGCTGATACTGAGTACGCGTTGTCCCTGCTTAAGGAGTCTTAGAAGTGCTTGTATCCAGGCAAGTTAGGAACTTATTGTGCACTTTGTTCAGGAGATCTTACAGGCCAGTTAAGACATATCAGTGGGGAAATATTCAGTTGTAGCTAGTACCATTTTATGTGTGATATTTGAAATATAATGGATTTTATTCTGATGATTCGTTTCTACTGGTTGTTGCTGACAGGCGCCAGTGTTTACACATGAAGGTTTCCTCCTTCAAGATTCTTTTGTTAGAGAGTTGTGGGGAAAATTGGAAAGCAAAGTTATCTTGAGAAGGTGCATCCCTCCGTCATCACGAACTTATACAGTTCACATAACAAGATTACTGCCTCTGCTGCATCCATTGTTTTAGTTGGTTCAAGTGAGGAACTTGGGATATCAGTAATTGTTCAACAAGTCTACCCTGATACCATCCATACTGATGAATGTCTCTACTTTGATAGTTTGACCACTATGCTCACGAAACAACAAGTTCACTGTTTCGGCAAAGGTTTATTGATGTTGAATGGCTTACCTATGTTGATGATGTTGTGACTGTGTATAAAATGGAAGAAAATTGCACATTTTTACTGAATGATAAGCCCATCCATTGTAGCATCATCAGGTGCATGAACAAGTAAATGCTGTGAAAGATGGAAGACAACAAAGCATAATCAGGTGCACAATATTATGACCAAATGCATGTTGTAACAGTACTAGCATCATCCGGCAGAAAATGCATGATGCATCATCATCTTCATAACAAAAGAGAAACTGTAATAGTACTAGAATCTGTGAAAGAGAAATTTAGCCATTGTTGTAACAGAACCATATTTTACAGGCTATCATTCATTCATACAAGCACTTGACATCACAAAACACGGACTTGGCTGTTTTTGTTCATGCAACGACACCAAAACAATATGGATAAATTGTAACCATTCGAAGCATCCAAAGCATGACAGTTGACAGGGGAACAAAGCTCAACATCACAACCAGTGGCGAATCCAGTGGCGTGGGGGATGGCTTTAACATGCTTAAGCTCCCCTGGCGTGGGGTCGTCACTTGTCAGCCCAGCCCAACACATGTTCACACGATACAGGCTTGCATAAAATTTGAGCCCACCCTTCATTTTCTGTCTAGACTCGCCACTGATCACAACCGCATGTATTCCTTGTCTCTAAAGATATCAAACATGGATGTTTTCATGGCCATTATTTTTGCTACACTATGACATCACTTGATGGTTTCTCACTCTCGGCATGTCTCTTTGCTTCCCTTCTCATATCTTCCTTCTCTGCAACAGCAATTTTTCTCTCTGTTGACCTTTTTGCAGCAACAACTTGTCTCTCCGCTTTATGGATGGAATTGCCTTGTAGGACTTGGGGCCAGTTGAACCAATGAAATTATAAAATCCTTCACTATCTTAGTACTAATCACTATTCAATTATGGAAGATGACCCCACTACCATTGATATGACCCCATCAAAGTTTATTCTAGCTTTGTCTCTGCTCTGCTTCCCTTCGTGCTGCAGCAACTTGTCTCTCTTATCTTTCTCTGATCAGCTATAACCTTTTGTCTCTAGTATTGTCTGTTTGGTTCTTGATTGTGATTTCTTGTTGATTGCTTCTTCTTTTCTCCTCTTCCTCTTCTCAGTAGTTTCCCGCCTCTTCCTCTCTGCATCTTGTGTTTTTTCTCTGGTTGCTCATGTCGCCTCCTAGCAGCATCTTCCATTTTCTTAGGTCTTGCTCCTCTCTTTGTTCATATCAAAGCTTGTTTCTTGTCTTCTAGTTCTTTGTCTCACTGCCTCTTCAAAGATAGCAACTTCTTAGCTAGTTCACCATGGCTGATTGTACTTGTACTTCTCTGCAGGGGTGGAGCCAGGCTAACACAGCGCCCCAAGCCTTCATAGCTACAGTGTTCAACAATGCTCAACAGTGTAAAACGCTACAGTCACTGAAGAAACAAATCCTCATGCCCCGGGCTCAACAGTATGGAGTTGTTTTGATTAGACATGGGACGAGTCGTTTTATTCCCAATCCTTCGTTTGACGCATGATGAATGAAAGAACATGTGGTGCTCCCATGTTTGGTTTTGGTAATTAATGACAATCTCTATGGAATAATGGTTGCCTTGAGTTATATTTGAAGAATTTGTCCATAGGCATTTCTTGAAGTCCATGTGTTGGTTTCAAGTAGTTTATGAGTTGACCAAGGTGCTATTAAGGAATTATTCTAAGATTGGTCATGTGAGTGTTGAGCTTATTGCAAGCATGTCTTGAAGAAGAAGATTGTGTGATCATGCATGTTTACCTTTAAGACATCATCCAAATGAAGAGAGTTGGAAAGATTCAAGGTTGATCAAGACTAAGTCAAGAGTGAATCAAGTTGATCAACACACAAAGCGCACAAGTTGTACCGAGAGGGACCAAGTGATCCCATGGTATGGTAAGCATTGTCCATTACGCTTTGTGTACTAACCCATAGTCTACGTGAGAGTTCTTTGTGGAGTTAGGTATGTTTCCATGGTTTTGCGTCAAGAGGAAGATCTCATACAACCCATGGAGGATGACATCAAGTGGTGATCGTCATCAAGTTTGCAGTGTGCAAGTTCAAGTGGAGCAACACGAAGAGTGGCTCACCCATAATGGAGTATGGGGAGCAATCAAGCTTGAAGTTTGCCGTCCATTGTGGTGTCAATGGAATTGTGAAGATGTGTCAAGAGTGGCTCATCCATAGTGGAGTATGGGGGAGCAATCAACTAGTCTTCATCGAGCCAACACAATCAAGAAAGGTGGTCCAACTTGAGGAAGTCAAGATCGTCATCATCTAGCTCAAGTGGACTATGTGCAAGGCAAACGTTTGCCCTTGACAGGTTTTCTATTTTACCGTTCTCATAGTGGTAGTTGGGAGACCGGGTTGTAGGATCGATTGCCGTACTATCAAGGGGGGCTCTCTAGTGAGTAGCTTGATCGTATCGTTCGTCGAGAGCTCAAACCACTGCATCATTGCATCATCTCTCCTGGTGCTTGTTTGGTTCTTCTCCTTGTGAGATTTGGATCTCATGGTCATCTTCTTGACAAGCTCGAGTTTATCGAAAACCGATTTCATATGCATCTTGTTTTGTGTTTTCGGTGTTGGAGATTTTACCGGTCTTAATTGAGAAAGGGTTCTCACCATTTTATTTTGGGTATTTTCTCAATTACTATTTCTTGATATTTCTATCAAGATTGTGTTTGCTCTTGTCCTTAGCTTTCCAACAAACTTGATTTCGTCGAATTCAGAGCTCGTATGCGAAAGTTGTGGCTGTTTTGATATTGCATGTTTTACATAGAGAGGTTGTACCGCCCCATAGAGAGGTTGTACCGGTTGACCGGTACAACCGGTGTTTGGAGCGGCTATACCGCTCCAGAATTGGTCCGGAGGTTGTACCGGCCGTGTACCGCTCTACCACCGGACTAGTTTCTGTTGTGGTGCGGTTGTGGGCCGATTGTACCGCTTATTGCCTGTTGTTGGGGAACGTAGTAATTTCAAAAAATTTCCTACGCACACGCAAGATCATGGTGATGCATAGCAACGAGAGGGGAGAGTGTTGTCCACGTACCCTCGTAGACCGACAGCGGAAGCGTTATGACAACGCGGTTGATGTAGTCGTACGTCTTCACAGCCCGAACGATCAAGCACCGAAACTACGGCGCCTCCGAGTTCTAGCACACGTTCAGCTCGATGACGATCCCCGGACTCCGATCTAGCAAAGTGTCGGGGAAGAGTTCCGTCAGCACGACGGCGTGGTGACAATCTTGATGTTCTACCGTCGCAGGGCTTCGCCTAAGCACCGCTACAATATTATCGAGGATTATGGTGGACGGGGGCACCGCACACGGCTAAGAGAACGATCACGAAGATCAACTTGTGTGTCTAGAGGTGCCCCCTGCCCGTATATAAAGGAGCAAGGGGAGGCCGGCCGCCCTTGGGGCGCGCCAAGGAGGGGGAAGTCCTCCTCCTAGTAGGCGTCGGACTCCCCTTTCCTAGTCCACCTAGGAAGAGAGAAGGGGGAAGGAAAGAGAGGGAGAGGGAGAGGGAAAGAGGGCCGCCCCCTCCCTAGTCCAGTCGGACTTCTCATGGGAGGGGGCGCGCCACCTCCTGGGCTGCTGCCCTCTCTCTCCCCTCAGGCCCACTAAGGCCCAATACTTCCCCGGGGGGTTCCGGTAACCCTTCCGGCACTCTGGTTTTCTCCGAAATCACCCGAAACACTTCCGGTGTCCGAATATAGCCGTCCAATATATCGATCTTTAAGTCTCGACCATTTCGAGACTCATCGTCATGTCCCCGATCTCATCCGGGAATCCGAACTCCTTCGGTACATCAAAACTCATAAACTCATAATATAACTATCATCGAAACCTTGACGTGCGGGCCCTACGGGTTAGAGAACAATGTAGACATGACCGAGACACGTCTCCGGTCAATAACCAATAGCGGAACCTGGATGCTCATATTGGCTCCCACATATTCTACGAAGATCTTTATCGGTCAAACCGCATAACAACATATGTTGTTCCCTTTGTCATCGGTATGTTACTTGCCCGAGATTCGATCGTGGGTATCTCAATACCTAGTTCAATCTCGTTACCGACATGTCTCTTTACTCGTTCCGTAATACATCATCCCACAACTAACTCATTAGTTACAATGCTTGCAAGGCTTAAGTGATGTGCATTACCGAGAAGGCCCAGAGATACCTCTCCGACAATCGGAGTGACAAATCCTAATCTCGAAATATGCCAACCCAACATGTACCTTCGGAGACACCTGTACAACACCTTTATAATCACCCAGTTACGTTGTGACGTTTGGTAGCACACAAAGTGTTCCTCCGTTTATCGTGAGTTGCATAATCTCATAGTCATAGGAACATGTATAAGTCATGTAGAAAGCAATAGCAACATACTAAATGATCGTGTGCTAAGCTAACGGAATGGGTCAAGTCGATCACATCATTCTCCTAATGATGTGATCCCGTTAATCAAATGACAACTCATGTCTATGGCTAGGAAACATAACCATCTTTGATCAACGAGCTAGTCAAGTAGAGGCATACTAGTGACACTTTGTTTGTCTATGTATTCACACATGTATCATGTTTCCGGTTAATACAATTCTAGCATGAATAATAAACATTTATCATGAAATAAGGAAATATATAATAACTTTATTATTTCCTCTAGGGCATATTTCCTTCAGTCTCCCACTTGCACTAGAGTCAATAATCTAGTTCACATCGCCATGTGATTTAACATCAATAGTTCACATCTTTATGTGATTAGTTCACATCTCCATGTGACTAACACCCAAAGGGTTTACTAGAGTCAATAATCTAGTTCACATCGTTATGTGATTAACACCCAAAGAGTGATCATGTTTTGCTTGTGAGAGAAATTTAGTCAACGGGTCTGCCACATTCAGAGTCGTATGTATTTTGCAAATTTCTATGTCAACAATGCTCTGCACGGAGCTACTCTAGCTAATTGCTACCACTTTCAATATGTATCCAGATTGAGACTTAGAGTCATCTAGATCAGTGTCAAAAATTGCATCGACGTAACCCTTTACGATGAACCTTTTGTCACCTCTATAATCGAGAAACATATCCGTATTCCACTAAGGATAATTTTGACCGTTGTCCTGTGATCTACTCCTAGATCACTATTGTACTTCCTTGTCAAACTCAGTGTAGGGTATACAATAGATCTGGTACACAGCATGGCATACTTTATAGAACCTATGGCTGAGGCATAGGGAATGACTTCCATTCTCTTTCTATCTTCTGCCGTGGTCGGGCTTTGAGTCTTACTCAATTTCACACCTTGTAACACAGGCAAGAACTCTTTCTTTGAATGTTCCATTTTGAACTTACTTGAGAATCTTGTTAAGGTATGTACTCATTGAAAAAACTTATCAAGCGTCTTGATCTATCTCTATAGATCTTGATGCTCAGTATGTAAGCAGCTTCACCGAGGTATTTCTTTGAAAAACTCCTTTCATCACTCCTTTATGCTTTGCAGAATAATTATACATTATTTCCGATCAACAATATGTCATTCACATATACTTATCAGAAATGTTGTAGTGCTCCCACTCACTTTCTTGTAAATACAGGCTTCACCACAAGTCTCAGATAAAACTATATGCTTTGATCAACTTATCAAAGCGTGTATTCCAACTCCGAGATGCTTGCACCAGTCCATAGATGGATCGCCGGAGCTTACATATTTTGTTAGCACCTTTAGGATTAACAAAACCTTCTGGTTTCATCATATACAACTCTTCTTTAAGAAATCCATTAAGGATTGAAGTTTTGTTATCCATTTGCCAGATTTCATAAAATGCGGCAATTGCTAACATGATTCGGACAGACTTTAAGCATCGATATGAGTGAGAAAATCTCATCGTAGTCAACACCTTGAACTTTGTCAAAAACCTTTTTCGACAAGTCTAGCTTTGTAGATAGTAACACTACTATCAGCGTCCGTCTTCCTCTTGAAGATCTATTTAATCTCAATGGCTTGCCGATCATCGGGCAAGTCAATCAAAGTCCATACTTTGTTCTCATACATGGATCTCATCTCAGATTTCATGGCCTCAAGCCATTTCGCGGAATCTGGGCTCATCATCGCTTCCTCATAGTTCGTAGGTTCGTCATGGTCAAGTAATATGACCTCCAGAACAGGATTACTGTACCACTCTGGTGCGGATCTCACTCTGGTTTACCTACGAGGTTCGGTAGTAACTTGATTTGAAGTTACATGATCATCATCATTAGCTTCCTCACTAATTGGTGTAGTAGTCACAGGAACAGATTTCTGTGATGAAGTACTTTCCAATAAGGGAGCAGGTACAGTTACCTCATCAAGTTCTACTTTCCTCCCACTCACTTCTTTCGAGAGAAACTCCTTCTCTAGAAAGGATCCATTCTTAGCAACGAATATCTTGCCTTCGGATCTGTGATAGAAGGTGTACCCAACAATAACTTTTTGGGTATCCTATGAAGACGCACTTTTCCGATTAGGGTTTGAGCTTATCAGGATGAAACTTTTTCACATAAGCATCGCAGCCCCAAACTTTGAGAAATGACAACTTTGGTTTCTTGCCAAACCATAGTTCATAAGGCGTCGTCTCAACGGATTTTGACGGTGCCCTATTTAACGTGAATGCAACTGTCTCGAATGCATAACCCCAAAACTATAGTGGTAAATCGGTAAGAAACATCATAGATTGCACTATATCCAATAAAGTACGGTTATGACGTTCGGACACACCATTATGCTGTGGTGTTCCAGGTGGCATGAATTTGTGAAACTATTCCACATTGTTTTAATTGAAGACCAAACTCGTAACTCAAATATTCGTCTCCGCGATCAGATCATGGAAACCTTATCTTCTTGTTACGATGATTTTCCACTTCACTCTGAAATTCTTTGAACTGTTCAAATGTTTCAGACTTATGTTTCATCAAGTAGATATACCCATATCTACTTAAATCATCTGTGAAGGTCAGAAAATAACGATACCCGCCGCGAGCCTCAACACTCATCGGATCGCATACATCAGTATGTATTATTTCCAATAAGACAGTTGCTTGATCCATTGTTCCGGAGAACGGAGTTTTAGTCATCTTGCCCATAAGGCATGGTTCGCAAGTATCAAGTGATTCCAAAATCCCATCAGCATGGAGTTTCTTCATGCGCTTTACACCAATATGACCTAAACGTCAGTGCCACAAATAAGTTGCACTATCATTATTAACTTTGCATCTTTTGGCTTCAATATTATGAATATGTGTATCACTACGATCGAGATCCAACGAACTATTTTCATTGGGTGTATGACCATCGAAGCTTTTATTCATGTAAACAGAACAACAATTGTTCTCTAACTTAAATGAATAACCGTATTGCAATAAACATGATCAAATCATATTCATGCTCAACGCAAACACCAAATAACACTTATTTAGTTTCAACACTAATGCCGAAAGTATAGGGAGAGTGTGATGATGATCATATCAATCTTGGAACTACTTCCAACACACATCGTCACCTCGAATTTTACTAGTTTCTGTTTATTCTGCAACTCCCGTTCGAGTTACTACTCTTAGCAACTGAACCAGTATCAAATGTCGAGGGGTTGCTATAAACACCAGTAAAGTACACATCAATAACATGTATATCCAATATACCTTTGTTCACATTGCCATCCTTCTTATCCGCCAAATACTTGGGCCAGTTCCGCTTCCAGTGACCAGTCCCTTTGGACCAGACTTGGGCTTCTTCACTTGAGCAGCAACTTGCTTGCCGTTCTTCTTGAAGTTCCCCTTCTTCCCTTTGCCCTTTCTCTTGAAACTAGTGGTCTTGTCAACCATCAACACTTGATGTTTTTCTTGATTTCTACCTTCACCGATTTTAGCATCGCGAAGAGCTTGGGAATTGTTTTCGTCATCCCTTGCATATTATAGTTCATCACGAAGTTCTACTAACTTGGTGATGGTGACTAGAGAATTCTATCAATCACTATTTTATCTGGAAGATTAACTCCCACTTGATTCAAGTGATTGTAGTACCCAGACAATCTGAGCACATGCTCACTGCATGAGCTATTCTCCTCCATCTTTTAGCTATAGAACTTGTTGGAGACTTCATATCTCTCAACTCGGGTATTTGCTTGAAATATTAACTTCAACTCCTGGAACATCTCATGTGGTCCATGACGTTCAAAACGTCTCTGAAGTCCCGATTCTAAGCCGTTAAGCAGGGTGCACTAAACTATAAAGTAGTCATCACATTGAGCTAGCCAAACGTTCATAACGTGCGCATACGCTCTGCAATAGGTCTGTCACCTAGCGGTGCATCAAGGACATAATTCTTACGTGCAGCAATGAGGATAAACCTCGGATCACGGATCCAATCCGCATCATTGCTACTAACATCTTTCAACATAGTTTTTCTCTAGGAACATATCAAAATAAACATAGGGAAGCAACAACACGAGCTATTGATCTACAACATAGATATGCTAATACTACCAGGACTAAGTTCATGATAAATTAAAGTTCAATTAATCATATTACTTAAGAACTCCCACTTACATAGACATCCCTCTAATCCTCTAAGTGAGCACGTGATCCAAATCAACTAAACCATAACCGATCATCACGTGAAATGGAGTAGCTTTCAATGGTGAACATCACTATGTTGATCATATCTACTATATGATTCACGCTCGACCTTTTGGTCTCAGTGTTCCGAGGCCATATCTGCATATGCTAGGCTCGTCAAGTTTAACCTGAGTATTCTGCGTGTGCAAAACTGGCTTGCACCCGTTGTAGATGGACGTAGAGCTTATCACACCCGATCATCACGTGGTGTCCGAGCACGACGAACTTTGGCAGCAGTGCATACTCGAGGAGAACACTTATACCTTGAAATTTAGTGAGAGATCATCTTATAATGCTACCGTCAAACAAAGCAAGATAAGATGCATAAAAGATAAACATCACATGCAATCAATATATGTGACATGATATGGCCATGATCATCTTGTGCCTTTGATCTCCATCTCCAAAGTACCGTCATGATCTCTATCGTCACCGGCACGACACCATGATCTCCATCATCTTGATCTATATCAATGTGTCGTCACGTGGTCGTCTCGCCAACTATTGCTCTTGCAACTATTGCTATCGCATAGCGATAATGTAAAGCAATTATTTGGTGCTTGCATCTTATGCAATAGAGAGACAACCATAAGGCTTTTGCCAGTTGCCGATAACTTCAACAAAACATGATCATCTCATACAACAACTTATATCTCATTACGTCTTGACCATATCATATCACAACATGCCCTGCAAAAACAAGTTAGACGTCCTCTACTTTGTTGTTGCAAGTTTTACGTGGCTGCTACGGGCTTAGCAAGAACTGTTCTTACCTACGCATCAAAACCACAACGATAGTTTGTCAAGTTGGTGATGTTTTAACCTTCGCAAGGACCGGGCGTAGCCACACTCGGTTCACTTAAAGTTGGAGAAACTGACACCCGCTAGTCACCTGTGTGCATAGCACGGCGGTAAAACCAGTCTCGCGTAAGCATACGTGTAATGTCGGTCCGGGCCGCTTCATCCAACAATACCGCCGAACCAAAGTACGACATGCTGGTAAGCAGTATGACTTATATCGCCCACAACTCACTTGTGTTCTACTCGTGCATATTACATCAACGCATAAAACCTGGCTCGGATGCCACTGTTTGGGAACGTAGTAATTTCAAAAAAATTCCTACGCACACGCAAGATCATGGTGATGCATAGCAACGAGAGGGGAGAGTGTTGTCCACGTACCCTCGTAGACCGACAGCGGAAGCGTTATGACAACGCGGTTGATGTAGTCGTACGTCTTCACGGCCCGACCGATCAAGCACCGAAACTACGGCACCTCCGAGTTCTAGCACACGTTCAGCTCGATGACGATCCCCGGACTCCGATCCAGCAAAGTGTCGGGGAAGAGTTCCGTCAGCACGACGGCGTGGTGACGATCTTGATGTTCTACCGTCGCAGGGCTTCGCCTAAGCACCGCTACAATATTATCGAGGATTATGGTGGAGGGGGGCACCGCACACGGCTAAGAGAACGATCATGAAGATCAACTTGTGTGTCTAGAGGTGCCCCCCTGTCCCCGTATATAAAGGAGCAAGGGGGGAGGCCGACCGGCCCTTGGGGCGCGCCAAGGAGGGGGGAGTCCTCCTCCTAGTAGGAGTAGGACTCCCCTTTCCTAGTCCAACTAGGAAGAGAGAAGGGGGAAGGAAAGAGAGGGAGAGGGAGAGGGAAAGAGGGGCCGCACCCCCCTCCCCTAGTCCAATTCGGACTCCTCATGGGAGGGGCGCGCCACCTCCTGGGCTGCTGCCCTCTCTCTCCCTCAGCCCACTAAGGCCCAATACTTCCCGGGGTTCCAGAACCCTTTCGGCACTCCGGTTTTCTCGAAATCACCCGAAACACTTCCGGTGTCCGAATATAGTCGTCAATATATCGATCTTTATGTCTCGACCATTTTGAGACTCCTCGTCATGTCCCCGATCTCATCCGGGACTCAACTCCTTCGTACATCAAAACTCATAAACTCATAATACAACCGCCATCGAAACCTTAACGTGCGGACCCTACGGGTTCGAGAACAATGTAGACATGACCGAGACACGTCTCCGGTCAATAACCAATAGCGGAACTTGGATGCTCATATTGGCTCCCACATATTCTACGAAGATCTTTATCGGTCAAACCGCATAACAACATACGTTGTTCCCTTTGTCATCGGTATGTTACTTGCCCGAGATTCGATCGTCGGTATCTCAATACCTAGTTCAATCTCGTTACCAGCATGTCTCTTTACTCGTTCTGTAATACATCATCCCGCAACTAACTCATTAGTTGCAATGCTTGCAAGGCTTAAGTGATGTGCATTACCGAGAGGGCCCAGAGATACCTCTCCGACAATCGAAGTGACAAATCCTAATCTCGAAATACGCCAACCCAACATGTACCTTCGGAGACACCTATAGAGCACCTCTATAATCACCCAGTTACGTTGTGACGTTTGGTAGCACACAAAGTGTTCCTCCGGTAAAAGGGAGTTGCATAATCTCATAGTCATAGGAACATGTATAAGTCATGAAGAAAGCAATAGCAACATACTAAATGATCGTGTGCTAAGCTAACGGAATGGGTCAAGTCAATCACATCATTCTCCTAATGATGTGCTCCCGTTAATCAAATGAAAACTCATGTCTATGGCTAGGAAACATAACCATCTTTGATCAACGAGCTAGTCAAGTAGAGGCATACTAGTGACACTTCGTTTGTCTATGTATTCGCACATGTATCATGTTTTCGGTTAATACAATTCTAGCATGAATAATAAACATTTATCATGAAATAAGGAAATATATAATAACTTTATTATTGCCTCTAGGGCATATTTCCTTCACCTGTTACCGGTTGTACTGGTGCTCATAGCGGTTGTACCGCTCCTATGTTTTTCTGCACATAACGGGCAGATTCATGGGGACATATTTAAGGGGGTCTTCTTCCCCAATGCTTGCTAACTCTCAATCCCTCCATGGATTCTTGCTAGTTTTTGAGGGATAAAAGAGAGGAGATCTAGATCCACACTTCCACCAATCACTTTCTCCTCTATTTGAGGGGAACCCCTTGGATCTAGATCTTGGAGTTCTTGATGTTCTCCTTGTTCTTCCTCTCATTTTCCTCCCTAGCATTAGTTGCTTTGGTGGGATTTGGGAGAGAAGGAATTGGGCACTCCGTGTGCCCTTGCCATTGCATTTGTGTAACACCCCAAAAATTTAACCATGATTTATAAATTAAAATTTTGCCATGGTAAATTAAAATTTTATTGTCTGGATTTTTCTTTGGATTCAGAACCACTCTTTTCTTCTGAATTGTGGAATTTTCCCTCCAAGTGGAAACTTTTCAAAAACATTGTTGGACTTGCATATTTTCCCAAGATCTTTTTTTTTTATCGGAGGAATTTTATTTCTACAATTTATTTCTTTCTGAGCTTTATTCTTTTAAAATGATTTTTCATTAGTTTTGGAGCTCTATTTGCACTACAACCATTTGATAAATGCATTTAAAATTTTCACCAAAATTTGGAGATGTCATGTGATGTTCCTAAATCACTTTTATGCAAAAATATCTTTTAGTCATTGGAGATTTTGAGCCCTACCTCAAGTTTTCAAATCTGGTCCAGTTTGTAATTTTTCACTACAACCCATTTAAATACTTCATTATAATTCCCACCAAAATTGGGGGATGTTAGTAGTAGTATATAATTCAACTATATTCAAAAACCCACTGGTATTGTTTTAAAAATTTGAGCAAATCATCCTCTTTTGCTCTCTGGTCCAGTTTGGCATTTTCTACTGCAAACCTAATTTATTTTGCTCTAGTGCCCATGAGCTTTTTCCTGCTTATAGTCCTCCCTACCAAACCCTTAAGTCCAGGAGAATGGGCCCATTGGAGTATTGTTGGTACATGCAATACCCTTTAGTTTATGTCCAGATTTGGTTTTCTCAAAATCTTGCAGTAACAAGTTTCTGTTTTTGCCCAACTAACCTTGCCACCCTCTTTATCATCCAAAGAGACTATGATCTGGAGTTTTTGGCCACCCCAAGAGTTGCCTAGATGCCCTTGGCATTATGTCAAGCACCTTGTGTGCATGGTCAGTTTTGACATAGTTTTTAGTTTGCACATTGGACCTGCTTGCTTTGCCTAACCAACATGTCTCATGGCTCTACCTTAGTCTATAGCCCCACCCTGCTAAACCTCATGTGGATTGGAGCCACCTGGCATGCCTTGGCATTTTGCTGTACACGTAGCGTGCGTGCTCTGGGCACGCCCAGAGCGCACGTTTTGCACGCGCGTGCAGCCGAGCCGCCGCGTCGTGCCCCTGGCCTTTGCTCGCCCGCAGGGCCGCGCCCGGCCTCGCCCGCTCACCAGTACCGTCAAGGCCGCCCCTGGAGCCCCACAGTGTCGCCGTCAGATCGGCCATGGCAGCTAGCGGCTGGCCACAGCAGGCTCCTGCCATGAACGGCGCCGCCCGAGCCACTCTCGCTCGCCAGCTCGCCCCTGAAGTAGTGCCCGCTCGTCTGCTAGCCTCTGCCGCCATCCCCAGCCTCGACACGTCGCGCTGCAAACTACAGAACGACGGTTCGCCATTCCTATCCACGACCATAGTGGAACCGACCTTGACCACCTATAAAAGGAAACCCCGAGCTCGTCTAGGCCCTCAAGCAACCTCAAGCCATCCCCCTAGAGATCCCTTAGCCGACAATCGATGGAGGAAGGCCGTCTTCCCCATCTCTGGTCAGTTCGGCCACCGCCACGCTCCGGTGTCGTGCGTCGCAAGTAGAGCCTCCCCTGCCCTTCCAACGCCACCGTTCGACTGCCCTCGACCGTGCGGAGCCACCCAACGCCTCAGCCTCGACCGGGAACCACCGTAGCCCAAACCCCCAAATCCTCTCGAAGCCACCTCCGCCGCGGAGCTCGCCGCCGGCGACTCCCTCCACCCCCGCCAACCTAGCAACCACTGGGAGGACCACCCGGGACTGGCGGATCCATCCCTGCCCTCGGGACCCCGTGGGGAGCCGCGGTTTGTCAACGGCGATCGCCGGAGCCCCGCCACCGCTCAGACAGAGGAGGAAGGAGGCGCCAAGGCGATCGTCAGTCTGACCGGTGGGCCCAAGGGACCCATCACCGCGACCCGAGCCGGCCCGCGTGGTTTAAGTGAAAGCGTAAACACAGAAGTACGTCTCCTCCGTCTCGAAAACGTATTCTTAATCGAACCGTTTTCTTTTTCTGTTTTATTTAAAAACAAAGTTTTGACTGAACTTTGACTGGCTATAACTTTTAAAATATAAGTCAAATTGATTTGATTCTTTCTATGTTGTTTCTCAAATTTGGTCTAGTTTAATTTCATATTTATTTGAAAATTTTCCAAATAACTTTTTTGTACCGTTTTGAAACTATGTGTTAATTCAAATTTTCTTAAATCGGATTTTTGAAGAAGAAGGCAAGTTTCAAAAAGTGCACCCCATTTGCATACTCTTGAAGGCAAGCATTCTGAACCCTGGCATAATATTGTTGGGTGTTATTTGATACGATTACAACACCACCTTGACATGGAGTATTCGTTATCTTATGTGATGATATGACCATACTTATGAGTGCATAATGAAGGTTCTTTGCTATTGGAAATTGATATGCTTGTGATAGTAATGATCCTCTTATGCCTCTCATGCCTACCGGAAGGAGCCCGGGAAAGTCTCTGTCTTGGGTGGACATGAGCTTGTCTCTGGTTCGTCGTCGGGACGGTTGTGTCCGGTAAGGCATGGTGAGGTATGGTGAGTGGTGATTTTGTCTGACAGGTGTGAAACATATTTCTTATGCTAATCATGCAGGAAATGCTTTAACCTCCTGAGTCGACCATAGATCGAGTCTTGTTCCAGTAACCCCCATACTTGTTTCGTACTACCACTCGTCCCACACTTAGGGTAAGTGCAGTTCGATAAGTTGTCAATCCCTCCCTTAGCACACACCATACAGAGAGGCCATGGTGGAAGATACCGGCTGCATCCGGTAGGCATGCCACCTGGTCCGGGGGCATGGGTGTTTCCGATTGGTACCAAGAGGGGGGCACCCCTCAGAAGCGCGTGGTATACATTTGATCCCATGCTAATCGAGGCTGTAGCCTCCCCACTTAGAGTTTTGCTTAACAAGTGTCGTGGGTGATTCCAGACATCGGTGAGCTAAGTTGGTGTGTGCGGGTCAGGCGTGTTTTCAATCAAAAGACCGTAAGCAGAATTAGTCCCGGTGGACTAAAGAAATCCGTTATTCGTGGGTAAAGAGTACACCCTCTGCGGAGATTATATCTATTCGAATAGCCGTGCCCATGGTTAAGGACTACAGTTTGGGATGGGTCAAGTGTCGGTCTTAGCGTCGGTCTTCGGAGGAGAAACTTCCAAACCAGAATATTGATCATGACTTGTGACTTATGATGATTGTGATTACTATTATTATGGACTAACCATTTATATTATCCGAATTGTTGAGTATCCCTGGGACGGTCCTACCTCCTGGATATTCACTGTGATTATCCTTTTATAAGCCCTTTGTGTGGTGTCGCTGAGACGCCTGACCGTGGCATGCTTGTTATTTATTTACTTTATAAGCCCTTTATGTGGTGTCGCTGAGACGCCCGACTGTGGCATGCTTGTTATTTATTTACTTTATAAGCCCTTTATGTGGTGTCGTTGAGACGCCTTGATCGTGGCATGCTTGTTATTTATTTACTTTATAAGCCCTTTATGTGGTGTCGCTCGACGCCTTATCGAGGCATGCTTTATATTATTGTCCTTTCGAGGCGTCGCTCGGACACCGATCGGTGCATTCTATTTCTACTCTCTGATTGCATATTCATGTTTTGTATGAACAACCTGCTTGCGTGCATCATGGATTTTTATTTTGTGACTGACGACGTGATCATAGAATATTTCAGAGCATGATTATCTTTTGTTATATTATACCCGTGTTCATAATGTTTGCGAGTACATTCAAAGTACTCACCGGCTTGTCCCTGGCTATTGTCTTGGCCAGATGTCTTGCATGGAGAGGAGCGTTGCGATGACAGCCCAGGAACCTACATAATGGTGATAGCAGCCTCGCGAAGATAGGAGTTATCCTGGTCAGTTGTTCCCGTGGGAAATGGAGTCCCATAGACGCTGATGAACCACAAACCGCTTCCGCCATCAACCACTAGAAACCAATTGTTGTACTCATAGGCCAGAATGGTCTTGTACTACATATTTTGTATTTTGCTTGGAATTTCTGTATCAAGTTGGTGCCTCATCAGCTAACGGTAATCCTGGGGCTGGTGAGCACAAGGACCATTTTCTAGGAAATATATCCTGGAAAACCGGCCCTGACAACCTTGGTATCAGAGCCAGGCTGACCATTGCCTAATCATATCTTAGCCAGGTCGATAAACCTAGGTTAACCAACCCACCAGACCTTAGCGTAACCCCGGCCAAGCTTCTCGTGTTAGATAGCCACACAGTGACCCGACACCTTTTGGCAGTCGATGCCTAACCTATCAACCTAGCCTGTCAATCACACGCCAATGACCGACACCTAAACAGTCTCTTTCGCAAGCGTACGAAGGAAGACTCCGTCCCCTTTTTCTATAAAAAGGGCACACTAGCCTCAACCCAGCACAACACAACCTCTACCCCAAACCGAGCTATAATGCCTGGCCCCATTGGTCACAATGAGACCACAGCAACCAACCTTGGAGGTTTTGTGACCGTGCTAGCAAACCTCACTCGTCGTGCCTTTGCATTAGAGGAGCCCCCAGAGTATGTTGTGTACCAAGGGCCCATGAGCGGTGAGAGCCGTCAATTTTGGGCCACTGTGCACGTCTATGGTAGGGGTCTATCGCTGTAATGCCCCTCTGAGTTCACCGGAAGGACAACTTCCTTTGATCCACATGCTATCCAACTAGCTGCTCGAGAGGCTATAGTTCAACTCCGGCACTTGTTGCCCAGAGTTAACTGTCGCTCGTTCTACTACTACCCCAGCCGTGACGGGTATGGTAGGCCACCCACGGTTGCCAACGGAGATCACGAGACGGATCCTGCATTGTTGCATCTGGTGCGCTATGTAAGTGCACTAGAGGAACTGTTCGATCAAATCACCCTTGATCTGATCGCAGCTCGTGGAGAGCTGGTTCGCCGAGCCCCGGCAAGAGGAGAATATGAGCCCGACACTGACAACCCAGTCGTGCTGTTCGGACAACCGATCGAGTCCTTGAGGTCTGCCCCAACCATCGATCAAAATACTTTGGTGTCCCCAGAAGTGCTTCGTCGCCTTTTGGGAACACGCTCCAACGGGATTGTGGCCAACAACCCCCGCGATGGTCATCATCGCTACCCCGACCCTGCAGCTCTTCAACCCCCTCCAGCTAACCCCGACGGTGAAACCCGTGGAGAAGCCTCAACATCCACAAGGCACGCCCGCTTAGATATAAACGAGGTAGGCTAAGTCACTCGAGTAGTACCGATTCTTAGTATGTCCACGCCCTGTAATTGTGTGATCTTGTATCACCATAATTAAATGTTGTCTGCTTGTGCGCCCCTATTTTAATAGTAGCCATGCATAAGTATGTTGGTGTACGATTGCATTTTTAATTCCGGGCGTAGCCACCAAAAACTACCCCGACGACACCCACAGTAATACGTCACTTTTGTGAGATATGTGTATCTGTGGCTTTGACCCCGACCCCATAGAACAGAACCGACAAACTAGTTGCCCCTCACCGCGATAAATAACCCAGCCCCAATGCTATATAAAATGCCACCTCGTGACCTTACCAAGTACCCCTCACCTTGTGCACGACTCTCATAGCTATTCCTTTGCCATGCCAAGCCCTAGTATTTATCTGAGAACCCCAGATGCCACCCCAGGTAGTTTTGTTAAAATATTGTGGGACTTTATGTTGGAAATATGCCCTAGAGGATATAATAAAATGGTTATTATTATATTTCTTTGTTCATGATAATTGTCTATTATTCATGCTATAACTGTGTTATCCGGAAATCGTAATACACGTGTGAATACATAGACCACAACATGTCCCTAGTAAGCCTCTAGTTGACTAGCTCGTTGATCAACAGATAGTCATGGTTTCCTGACTATGGACATTGGATGTCATTCATAATGGGATCACATCATTAGGAGAATGATATGATGGACAAGACCCAATCCTAAGCATAGCTCAAAGATCGTGTAGTTCGTTTAGCTAGAGCTTTTACAAATGTCAAGTATCATTTCCTTAGACCATGAGATTGTGCAACTCCCGGATACCGTAGGAGTGCTTTGGGTGTGCCAAACGTCACAACGTAACTGGGTGACTATAAAGGTACGCTACGGGTATCTCCGAAAGTGTCATTGGGTTGGCACGAATCGAGACTGGATTTGTCACTCCGTATGACGGAGAGGTATCTCTGGGCCCACTCGGTAATGCATCATCATAATGATCTCAATGTGACCAAGTGTCCGTCACGGATCATGCATTACTGATCTGAGTAAAGTGACTTGCCGGTAACGAGATTAAACGAGGTATTGGGATACCGAGTCTCGGGCAAGTAACGTACCGATTGACAAAGGGAATTGTATATGGGGTTGATTGAATCCTCGACATCGTGGTTCATCCGATGAGATCATCGAGAAGCATGTGGGATCCAACATGGGTATCCAGATCCCGTTGTTGGTTATTGACCGAAGAGACGTCTCGGTCATGTCTGCATGTCTCCCGAACCCGTAGGGTCTACAAACTTAAGGTTCGGTGACGCTAGGGTTGTAGAGATATTAGTATGCAGCAAACTGAAAGTTGTTCGGAGTCCCGGATGAGATCCCGGACATTACGAGGAGTTCCGGAATGGTCCGGAGGTAAAGAATTATATATGGGAAGTCGAGTTTCGGCCATCGGGAAAGTTTCGGGGGTCACCGGTATTGTACCGGGACCACCGGAAGGGTCCCGGGGGTCCACCGGGTGGGGCCACCTATCCCGGAGGGCCCCATGGGCTGAAGTGGGAGGGGACCCAGCCCCTGGTGGGCTGGTGCGCCCCCCCTTGGGCCCCTCCTGCGCCTAGGGTTGGGAACCCTAGGGGTGGGGGCGCCTCCACTTGCCTTGGGGGGCAAGGCACCCCCTTGGCCGCCGCGCCCCCTTGGAGATTCAATCTCCTAGGGCCGGGCGCCTGGGACCCTATATATAGAGGGGGAGGGAGGGCAGCCGCACTTTGCACTTGGCTCCTTCCTTCCCCTTGCTACACCTCTCCCTCCCGCAGACGCTTGGCGAAGCCTGGGATCCTGCTGCATCCACCACCACGCCGTCGTGCTGCTGGATCTTCATCAACCTCTCCTTCCCCCTTGCTGGATCAAGAAGGAAGAGACGTCATCCACTCCGTATGTGTGTTGAACGCGGAGGTGATGTCCGTTCGGCACTTGGTCATCGGTGATTTGGATAACGGCGAGTACGACTCCATCATCCCCGTTCTCTTGAACGCTTCTGCTCGCGATCTACAAGTGTATGTAGATGCACTCCCCTCTCTCGTTGCTAGATGAAATCATAGATAGATCTTGGTGAAACCGTAGGAAATTTTTTATTTTCTGCAACGCTCCCGAACAGTGGCATCATGAGCTAGGTCTATGCGTAGTTCTCTTTGCACGAGTAGAACACAAATTTGTTGTGGGCGTAGATGTTGTCAACTTTCTTGCCACTACTAGTCTTATTTTGCTTCAGCGGTATTGTGGGATGAAGCGGCCCGGACCTACCTTACACGTACGCTTACGTGAGACAGGTTCCACCGACTGACATGCACTAGTTGCATAAGGTGGCTAGCGGGTGTCTGTCTCTCCCACTTTAGTTGGAGCGGATTCGATGAAAAGGGTCCTTATGAAGGGTAAATAGAAGTTGGCAAATCACGTTGTGGCTTTTACGTAGGTAAGAAAACATTCTTGCTAGAACCCTATTGCAGCCATCAGAAAAACTTGCAACAACAATTAGAGGACGTCTAACTTGTTTTTGCAGCAAGTGTTTTGTGATGTGATATGGCCAAAAGTTGTGATGAATGATGAATGATATATATGTGACGTATGAGATCATGTTCTTGTAATAGGAATCACGACTTGCACGTCGATGAGTATGACAACCGGCAGGAGCCATAGGAGTTGTCTTTATTTTTTTTGTATGACCTGCGTGTCATTGAGAAACGCCATGTAAATTACTTTACTTTATTTCTAAACGCGTTAGCCATATTAGTAGAAGTAATAGTTGGCGAGCAACTTCATGGAGACACGATGATGGAGATCATGGTGTCATGCCGGTGACGAAGATGATCATGGAGCCCCGAAGATGGAGATCAAAGGAGCTATATGATATGGGCCATATCATGTCACTATTTGATTGCATGTGATGTTTATCATGTTTTTCATCTTGTTTACTTAGAACGACGGTAGTAAATAAGATGATCCCTCATAATAATTTCAAGAAAAGTTTTCCCCCTAACTGTGCACCCTTGCGAAGGTTCGTTGTTTCGAAGCACCACATGATGATCGGGTGTGATAGATCCTAACGTTCGAATACAACGGGTGTAAGCCAGATTTACACACACAATACACTTAGGTTGACTTGACGAGCCTAGCATGTACAGACATGGCCTCGGAACACGGAGGACCGAAAGGTCGAGCATGAGTCGTATAGAAGATACGATCAACATGGAGATGTGCACCGATGATGACTAGTCCGTCTCACGTGATGATCGGACACGGGCTAGTCGAGTCGGATCATGTTTCACTTAGATGACTAGAGGGATGTCTATCTGAGTGGGAGTTCATTGAATAATTTGATTACATGAACTTAATTATCATGAACTTAGTCTAAAATCTTTACAATATGTCTTGTAGATCAAATGGCCCACGTTACCCTCAACTTCAACGCGTTCCTAGAGAAAACCAAGCTGAAAGATGATGGCAGAAACTATACGGACTGGGTCCGGAACCTGAGGATCATCCTCATAGCTGCCAAGAAAGATTATGTCCTAGAAGCACCGCTAGGTGAAGCACCAGTCCCACGTAACCAAGACGTTATGAACGCTTGGCAGTCTCGTCTTGATGATTACTCCCTCGTTCGGTCGCGGCATGCTTTACAGCTTAGAACCGGGCTCCAAAAGCGTTTTGAGCAACACGAAGCATATGAGATGTTCGAGGAGCTGAAAATGGTTTTCCAAGCTCATGCCCGGTCGAGAGATATGAAGTCTCCGACAAGTTCTTCAAATTGTAAGATGGAGGAAAATGGTTACATGTCGGTGAGCACATACTCAAGATGTTCAGGTTGCACAACCGCTTGACTCACTGGAGTCAATCTCGGATGACGCGGTCATTGACAGAATCCTCCGCCGCTTCCAAAGAAGCTACAAGAGCTTTGTGATGAACTTCAATATGCAGGGGATGGAAAAGACCATTCCTGAGGTATATTCAATGCTGAAATCAGCGGAGGTTGAGATCAAAAAGGAACATCAAGTGTTGATGGCGAATAAAACCACTAAGTTCAAGAAAGGCAAGGGTAAGAAGAACTTCAAGAAGGACGGCAAGGAAGTTGCCGTGCCTGGTAAGCCAGTTGCCAGGAAGAAGTCAAGCAATGGACCCAAGCCTGAGACTGAGTGCTTTTACTGCAAGGGAAGTGGTCACTGGAAGCGGAACTGCCCCAAGTACTTAGCGGACAAGAAGGCCGGTAAAACCAAAGGTATATGTGATATACATGTAATTGATGTGTACCTTACCATTACTCGTAGTAGCTCTTGGGTATTTGATACCGGTGCAGTTGCTCATATTTGTAACTCAAAGCAGGAGCTGCGGAATAAGCGGAGACTGGCGAAGGACGAGGTGACGATGCGCGTCGGGAATGGTTCCAAGGTCGATGTGATCGCCGTCAGCACGCTACCTCTACATTTACCTACGGGATTAGTTTCAAACCTCAATAATTGTTAATTAGTACCAGCTTTGAGCATGAACATTGTATCTGGATCTCGTTTAATACGAGATGGCTACTCATTTAAATCTGAGAATAATGGTTGTTCTATTTATATGAGAGATATGTTTTATGGCCATGCCCCGATGGTCAATGGTTTCTTCTTAATGAATCTCGAACGTGATGTTACACATATTCATAGTGTGAATACCAAAAGAAGTAAAGTTGATAACGATAGTCCCACATACTTGTGGCACTGCCGCCTTGGTCACATTGGTGTCAAGCGCATGAAGAAGCTCCATGTTGATGGACTTTTAGAGTCTCTCGATTATGAATCATTTGACACATGCGAACCATGCCTCATGGGCAAAATGACCAAGACTCCGTTCTCGGAACAATGGAGCGAGCAACCAACTTATTAGAAATCATACATACCGATGTGTGCGGTCCAATGAGCGTTGAGGCTCATGGAGGATATCGTTATGTTCTCACTCTCACTGATGACTTGAGTAGATATGGTTATGTCTACTTGATGAAACACAAGTCTGAGACCTTTGAAAAGTTCAAGGAATTTCAGAATGAGGTGGAGAATCAACGTGACCGAAAGATAAAGTTCTTATGATCAGATCGTGGGGGAGAATATTTAAGTCACGAATTTGGTACGCACTTAAGGAAATGTGGAAACGTTTCACAACTCACGCCGCCTGGAACACCTCAGTGTAACGGTGTGTCCGAACGTCGTGTCGCACTTTATTGGATATGGTGCGATCTATGATGTCTCTTACCGACTTACCGCTATCATTTTGGGGATACGCTCTAGAGACAGCTACATTCACATTAAATAGGGCACCGTCTAAATCCGTTGAGACGACACCGTATGAATTATGGTTTGGGAAGAAACCTAAGCTATCGTTTCTAAAAGTTTGGGGATGCGATGCTTATGTCAAGAAACTTCAACTTTGAGAAGCTTGAACCCAAGTCGGAAAATGCGTCTTCATAGGATACCCTAAGGAAACCATTGGGTATACTTTCTACTTAAGATCCAAGGGCAAGATCTTTGTTGCTAAGAACGGATCCTTTCTGGAGAAAAAGTTTCTCTCGAAAGAATTAAGTGGGAGGAAAGTAGAGCTTGATGAAGTACTACCTCTTGAAACGGTAAGTAGCGCAACTCAGGAAGATGTTCCTGTGGTGCCTGCACCGACCAGAGAGGAGGTTAATGATGATGATCAAGATACTTCAGATCAAGCTCCTACTGAACTTCGAAGGTCCACAAGGACACGTTCCGCACCAGAGTGGTACGGCAACCCTGTCCTAGAAATCATGTTGTTAGACAACGGTGAACCTACGAACTATGAAGAAGCGATGGCGGGCCCAAATTCCAACAAATGGCTTGAAGCCATGCAATCCGAGATAGGATCCATGTATGAAAACAAAGTATGGACTTTGACAGACTTGCCCGATGATCGGCGAGCAATAGAAAACAAATGGATCTTTAAGAAGAAGACGGACGCGGATGGTAATGTTACCATATATAAAGCCCGACTTTTCGCTAAGGGTTATCAACAAGTTCAAGGGATTGACTACGATGAGACATTCTCTCCCGTAGCAAAGCTGAAGTCCGTCCGAATCATGTTAGCAATTGCCGCATACTATGATTATTAGATATGGCAAATGGACGTCAAAACGGCATTCCTTAACGGCCATCTTAAGGAAGAATTGTATATGATGCATCCGGAAGGTTTTGTCGACCCTGAGAACGCAAACAAGGTATGCAAGCTCCAGCGATCCATTTATGGGCTGGTGCAAACATCTTGGAGTTGGAACATTCGCTTTGATGAGATGATCAAAGCGTTTGGGTTTATCTTGAGACTTATGGAGAAGCCTGCGTTTACAAGAAAGTGAGTGGGAGCTCAGAGCATTTCTCATATTATATGTAGATGACATACTTTTGATGGGAAATGATATAGAACTTTTGGACAGCATTAAGGCCTACTTGAATAAGTGTTTTTCAATGAAGGACCTTGGAGAAGCTGCTTACATATTAGGCATCAAGATCTATAGGGATAGATCGATACACCTCATAGGTCTTTCACAAAGCACATACCTTGATAAGATATTGAAGAAGTTCAATATGGATCAGCCCAAGAAAGGGTTCTTGCCTGTATTGCAAGGTGTGAGATTGAGCTCGGCTCAATGCCCGACCACGGCAGAAGATAAAGAAGAGATGAGTGTCTTCCCCTATGCCTCAGCCATAGGGTCTATTATGTAGGCCATGCTGTGTACCAGACCTGATGTAAACCTTGCCGTAGTTTGGTAGGAAGGTACCAAAGTAATCCCGGCAAGGAACACTGGACAGCGGTAAAAAACATCCTGAAGTACCTGAAGAGGACTAAGGATATGTTTCTCGTTTATGGAGGTGACGAAGAGCTCGTCGTAAAGGGTTACGTTGACGCTAGCTTCGACACAGATCTGGATGACTCTAAGTCACAGACCGGATACGTGTATATTTTGAATGGTGGGGCGATGGTAGTGCAGTTACAAGCAAAGCGTCGTGGCGGGATCTACATGTGAAGCAGAGTACATGGCAGCCTCAGAGGCAGCGCATGAAGCAATCTGGGTGAAGGAGTTCATCACCGACCTAGGAGTCATACCCAATGCGTCGGGGCCGGTTGCACTCTTCTGTGACAACACTGGAGCTATTGCACTTGCCAAGGAGCCCAGGTTTCACAAGAAGACCAGGAACATCAAGCGTCGCTTCAACTCCATACGTGAAAATGTTCAAGATGGAGACATAGAAATTTGTAAAGTACATACGGATCTGAATGTAGCAGATCCGTTGACAAAACCTCTCCCTAGAGCAAAACATGATCAACACCAGAACGCTATGGGTGTTCGATTCATCACAATGTAACTAGAATATTGACTCTAGTGCAAGTGGGAGACTGTTGGAAATATGCCCTAGAGGCAATAATAAAATGGTTATTATTATATTTCTTTGTTCATGATAATTGTCTATTATTCATGCTATAACTGTGTTATCCGGAGATCGTGTCTGGCGTGTGAATACATAGACCACAACATGTCCCTAGTAAGCCTCTAGTTGACTAGCTCGTTGATCAACAGATAGTCATGGTTTCCTGACTATGGACATTGGATGTCATTGATAACGGGATCACATCATTAGGAGAATGATGTGATGGACAAGACCCAATCCTAAGCACAACTCAAAGATCGTGTAGTTTGTTTAGCTAGAGCTTTTCCAAATGTCAAGTATCATTTCCTTAGACCATGAGATTGTGCAACTCCCGGATACCGTAGGAGTGCTTTGGGTGTGCCAAACGTCACAACGTAACTGGGTGACTATAAAGGTACGCTACGGGTATCTCCGAAAGTGTCTGTTGGGTTGGCACGAATCGAGACTGGGATTTGTCACTCCGTATGACAGAGAGGTATCTCTGGGCCCACTCGATAATGCATCATCATAATGATCTCAATGTGACCAAGTGTCTGGTCACGGGATCATGCATTACGGTACGAGTAAAGTGACTTGCCGGTAACGAGATTAAACGAGGTATTGGGATACCGACGATCGAGTCTCTGGCAAGTAACGTACCGATTGACAAAGGGAATTGTATATGGGGTTGATTGAATCCTCGACATCGTGGTTCATCCGATGAGATCATTGTTGGGGAACGTAGTAATTTCAAAAATTTCCCTACGCACACACAGGACCATGGTGATGGCATAGCAACGAGAGGAGAGTGTACGTCACGCGTACCCTCGTAGACCGAAAGCGGAAGCGTTATAACAACGCGGTTGATGTAGTCGTGCGTCTTCACGATCCGACCGATCCAAGTACCGAACGTCACGGCACCTCCGAGTTACGCACACGTTCAGCTCGATGGCGATCCCGGACTCCGATCCGGAAAGTGTCGGGGATGAGTTCCGTCGGCCGACGGCGGCGTGGTAGCGATGATGATGCTCCACCGACGCAGGCTTCGCCTAAGCTCCGCGACGATATGACTTCACCGGCGCGAGGGCTTCGCCTTAGCTCCGCGACGATATGACTTCACCGGCGCAGGGCTTCGCCTAAGCTCCACGACGATATGACTGAAGTGGAATATGGTGGAGGGGGGCACCGCACACGGCTAAGGAACGATCCGTAGATCAACTTGTGTGTCCTGGGGTGCCCCCCTGCCCCCGTATATAAAGGATGGAGGAGGAGGAGGCCGGCCAAGGCAATAGGTGCGGCCAGGGTGTGGAGTCCTACTAGGACTCCAAGTCCTAGTAGGAGTCCACCAAGAGGGGAGGAAGGGAGAAGGAAGTGGAGGAGAAGGAAAGGTGGCGGCCCCTTTTCCCTAGTCCAATTCGGACTAGAGGGAGGGGCGCAGCAGCCCCTTGGCCCTTTCTCCTCTTCCCACTAAAGCCCATCAAGGCCCATTGCTTCTCCCGTAACTACCCGGTACTCGAAAAATACTCGAATCATTCGAACCTTTCCGATGTCCGAATATAGTCGTCAATATATCGATCTTTACGTCTCGACCATTTCGAGACTCCTCGTCATGTCCCCGATCTCATCCGGGACTCCGAACTCCTTCGGTACATCAAAACTCATAAACTCATAATATAAGCATCATCAAAACCTTAAGCGTGCGGACCCTACGGGTTCGAGAACTATGTAGACATGACCTAGAACCATTCTCGGTCAATAACCAATAGAGGAACCTGGATGCCCATATTGGTTCCTACATATTCTCTGAAGATCTTTATTGGTCAAACCGCATAACGATATCGTTGTTCCCTTTGTCATCGGTATGTTACTTACCCGAGATTCGATCGTCGGTATCCAATACCTAGTTCAATCTCGTTCTTGGTAAGTCTCTTTACTCGTTCGTAATACATCATCTCACAACTAACTCATTAGTTGTAATGCTTGCAAGGCTTATGTGATGTGTATTACCGAGAAGGCCCAGAGATACCTCTCCGACAATCGGAGTGACAAAACCTAATCTCGAAATACGCCAACCCAACATGTACCTTTGGAGACACCTGTAGTACTCCTTTATAATCACCCGATTACGTTGTGACGTTTGGTAGCACCAAAGTGTTCCTCCGTAAACGGAGTTGCATAATCTCATAGTTACGGGAACATGCATAAGTCATGAAGAAAGCAATAGCAACATACTAAGCGATCAAGTGCTAGGCTAACGGAATGGGTCATGTCAATCAGATCATTCTCCTAATGATGTGATCCCGTTAATCAAATGACAACTCATGTCTATGGTTAGGAAACATAACCATCTTCGATTAACGAGCTAGTCAAGTAGAGGCATACTAGTGACTATCTGTTTGTCTATGTATTCACACATGTATTATGTTTCCGGTTAATACAATTCTAGCATGAATAATAAACATTTATCATGATATAAGGAAATAAATAATAACTTTATTATTGCCTCTAGGGCATATTTCCTTGATCTCCCACTTGCACTAGAGTCAATAATCTAGTTCACATCGCCATGTGATTTATCATCAATAGTTCACATCTATATGTGGTTAACAGCCATAGTTCACATCGACATGTGACCAACACCCAAAGGGTTTACTAGAGTCAGTAATCTAGTTCACATCGCTATGTGATTAACACCCAAAGAGTACTAAGGTGTGATCATGTTTTGCTTGTGAGATAATTTTAGTCAACGGGTCTCTGTCACATTCAGAGCCGTAAGTATTTTGCAAATTTCTATGTCTACAATGCTCTGCATCGGAGCTACTCTAGCTAATTGCTCCCACTTTCAATATGTATCCAGATTGAGACTCGAGTCATCTAGATTAGTGTTAAAACTTGCATCGGCGTAACCCTTTACGATTTAACCCTTTTTTTCACTTCCATAATCGAGAAACATATCCTTATTCTACTAAGGATAATTTTGACCGCTGTCCATTGATCTACTCCTAGATCACTATTGCACTCCTTGCCAAGCTTAGTGGTAGGGTATGCAATAGATCCGTACATAGCATGACATACTTTATAGAACCTATGGCTGATGCATAGGGAATGACTTTCATTCTCTTTCTATCTTCTGCCGTGGTCGGGTTTTGAGTCTTACTCAATCTCACACCTTGTAACACAGGCAAGAACTCTTTCTTTAACTGTTCCATTTTGAACTACTTCAAAATCTTGTCAAGGTATGTATTCATTGAAAAACATATCAAGCGTCTTGATCTATCTCTATAGATCTTGATGCTCAATAAGTAAGCAGCTTCACCGAGGTCTTTCTTTGAAAAACTCCTTTCAACCACTCCTTTATGCTTTGCAGAACAATTCTACATTATTTCTGATCAACAATATGTCATTCACATATACTTATCGAAATGTTGTAGTGCTCCCACTCACTTTCTTGTAAATACAGGCCTTTCCAAAAGTCTCAGATAAAATCATATGCTTTGATCAACACATCAAAGCGTATATTCCAACTCCGAGATGCTTGCACCAGTCCATTGATGGATCATTGGAGCTTGCACATTTTGTTAGCTCCTTTAGGATTGACAAAACCTTCTGGTTGCATCATATACAACTCTTCTTTAATAAATCCATTAAAGAATGTAGTTTTTACATCCATTTGCCAGATTTCATAGAATGTGGCAATTGCTAACATGATTCAGACAGACTTAAGCATCGCCACAGATTGAGAAAATCTCATTGTAGTCAACACCTTGAACTTGTCGAAAAACCCTTTTGTGACAAGTCGAGCTTTGTAGATAGTAACACTACTATCAGTGTCCGTCTTCCTCTTGAAGATCCATTTATATAATATGGCTTGCCGATCATCGGGCAACTCCATCAAAGTCTACACTTTGTTCTCATACATGGATCCCATCTCAGATTTCATGGTCTCAAACCATTTCATGGAATCTGGGCTCATCATCGCTTCCTCATAGTTCGTAGGTTCATCATGGTCTAGTAACATGACTTCCGAATAGGATTACCGTACCACTCAAGTGCGGACTGTACTTTGGAAGACCCACGAGGTTTTGTAGTAACTTGATCTCAAGTTTCATGATCATCATCATTAACTTCCTCACTAATTGGTGTAGGAATCACTTTGGAACTGATTTACGTGATGAACTACTTTCCAATAAGGGAGAAGGTACAATTACCTCATCAAGCTCTACTTTCCTCCCACTCACTTCTTTCGAGAGAAACTTCTTCTCTAGAAAGGATCCATCTTAGCAACGAAAAACTTGCCTTCGGATCTGTGATAGAAGGTGTACCCAATAGTTACCTTTGGGTATTCTATGAAGACGCACTTCTCCGATTTGGGTTCGAGCTTATCGGTGAAAACTTTTTCACATAAGCATCACAACTCCAAACTTTTAAGAAACGACAGCTTAGGTTTCTTTGTTAAACCATAGTTCATACGGTGTCGCCTCAACGGATTTAGATGGTGCCCTATTAAACGTGAATGCAGTTGTCTCTAATGCATAACCCCAAAACGATAGTGGTAAATCGGTAAGATACATCATAGATCGCATCATATCCAATAAAGTGCGGTTACGACGTTCGGACACACCATAACGTTGTGGTGTTCCGTATGGCGTGAGCTGTGAAACTATTCCACTTTGTTTTAATTGAAGACCAAACTCGTAACTCAAATATTCATCTCACGATCGGATCGCAGAAACTTTATTTTCTTGTTACGATGATTTTCTACTTCACTCTGAAATTCTTTGAACTTTTCAACTATTTCAGACTTATGTTTCATCAAGAAGATATACGCATATCTGCTCAAATCATCTGTGAAGGTCGAAAAATAATGATACTTGCCACGAGCATCAATACTCATTGAATCGCATACATCGGTATGTATTATTTCCAATAAGTCAAGAGCTTGTTCCATTGTTAGGAGAACGGAGTTTTAGTCATCTTGCCCAAAAAGGCACGGTTCGCAAGCATCAAATGATTCATAATCAAGTGATTCCAAAAGTCCATCGGCATGGAGTTTTCTTCATGCGCTTTACACCAATATGACCTAAACGGCAAGTGCCACAAATAAGTTGCACTATCATTATTAACTTTGCATCATTTGGTTTCAATATTATGAATATGTGTATCACTATGATCGAGATCCAATGAACCATTTTCATTGGATGTGTAACCATATAAGGTTTTATTCATGTAAATGTAACAACGATTTATTCTCTTACTTAAATGAATAACCGTATTGCAATAAACATGATCAAATCATATTTATGCTCAACACCGGATAACACTTATTTAGGTTCCACACTAATCCCGAAAGTATAGGGAGTGTGCGATGATGATCATATCAATCTTGGAACTACTTCCAACACTCATCGTCACTTCCCTTTAACTAGTTTCTGTTCATTCGCAACTCCTGTTTCAAGTTACTACTCTTAGTAACTGGCGAACCAAGATCAAATACCGAGGGGTTGCTACGAACACTAGTAAAATACACATCAATAATCAGATATCAAATATACCTTTGTTCACTTTGCCATCCTTCTTATCCGCCAAATACTTGGGGTAGTTCCGCTTCTAGTGACCAGTTCCATTGCAGCAAAAGCACTTGGTCTCAGGCTTAGGTCCAGACTTGAGCTTCTTCACTCGAGCAGCAACTTGCTTGCCGTTCTTCTTGAAGTTCCCCTTTCTTTCCTTTGCCCTTTTCCTTGAGACTAGTGGTCTTGTCAATCATCAACACTTGATGCTTTTTCTTGATTTCTACCTTCACGATTTCAACATCACGAAGAGCTCGGGAATCGTTTTCATCATCCCTTGCATACTATAGTTCATCATGAAGTTCTACTAACTTAGTGATGGTGACTAGAGAATTCTGTCAATCACTATCTTATCTGGAAGATTAACTCCCACTTGATTCAAGCGATTGAAGTACCCAGACAATCTGAGAACATGCTCACTAGTTGAGCGATTCTCTTCCATCTTTTAGCTATAGAACTTGTTGGAGACTTCATATCTCTCAACTCGGGTATTTGCTTGAAATATTAACTTCAATTCTGGAACATCTCATATGGTCCATGACGTTCAAAACGCCTTTGAAGTCCCGATTCTAAGCCGTTAAGTATGGTGCACTAAACTATCAAGTAGTCATCATATTGAGCTAGCCAAACGTTCATAACGTCTGCATTTGCTCCTGCAATAGGTCTGCATCACCTAGCGGTGCATTAAGGACATAATTCTTACAGGCAGCAATGAGGATAAACCTCGATCACGGATCCAATCCGCATCATTGCTACTAACATTTTTCAATACAATTTTCTAGGAACACATATAAAAACATAGGGAAGCAACAACGCGAGCTATTGATCTACAACATAATTTGCAAAATACTACCAGACTAAGTTCATGATAAATTAAAGTTCAATTAATCATATTACTTAAGAACTCCCACTTAGATAGACATCTCTCTAGTCATCTAAGTGATTACGTGATCCAAATCAACTAAACCATGTCCGATCATCACGTGAGACGGAGTAGTTTCAATGGTGAACATCACTATGTTGATCATATCTACTATATGATTCACGTTAGACCTTCGGTCTCCGTGTTCCGAG
This sequence comes from Aegilops bicornis, assembly GCA_021605145.1. Taxonomy (NCBI): domain Eukaryota; kingdom Viridiplantae; phylum Streptophyta; class Magnoliopsida; order Poales; family Poaceae; genus Aegilops; species Aegilops bicornis. The sequence continues at coordinate 157,895,437 of CM038671.1, read as the reverse complement.
GCCATATCTGTTATATGCTAGGCTCGTCAAGTTTAACTCGAGTATTCCGCGTGCGCAACTGTTTTGCACCCGTTGTATTTGAACGTAGAGCCTATCACACCCGATCATCACGTGGTGTCTCAAAGACGAAGAACTTTCGCAACGGTGCATACTCGGGAGAACACTTCTTGATAATTTTGGTGAGAGATCATCTTATAATGCTACCGTCAATCAAAGCAAGATAAGATGCATAAAGGATAAACATCACATGCAATCAATATAAGTGATATGATATGGTCATCATCATCTTGTGCTTGTGATCTCCATCGCCAAGCAACGCCATGATCACCATCGTCACCGCGCCGACACCTTGATCTCCATCGTAGCATCGTTGTCGTCTCGCCAACTATTGCTTCTACGACTATCGCTACTCCTTAGTGATAAACTAAAGCAATTACATGGCGTTTGTATTTCATACAATAAAGCGACAACCATATGGCTCTCGCCAGCTGCCGATAACTTCGGTTACAAAACATGATCATCTCATACAATAATATATAGCATCACGTCTTGACCATATCACATCACAACATGCCCTGCAAAAACAAGTTAGACGTCCTCTACTTTGTTGTTGCAAGTTTTACGTGGCTGCTACGGGCTGAGCAAGAACCGTTCTTACCTACGCATCAAAACCACAACGATAGTTTGTCAAATAGACTCGTTTTAACCTTCTCAAGGACCGGGCGTAGCCATACTCGGTTCAACTAAAGTGAGAGAGACAGACACCCGCCGGTCACCTTTAAGCAACGAGTGCTCGGAGCGGTGAAACCAGTCTCGCGTAGCGTCTGGCGTAATGTCGGTCCGGGCCGCTTCATCTCACAATACCGCTGAACCAAAGTATGACATGCCGGTAGGTAGTATGACTTGTATCGCCCACAACTCACTTGTGTTCTACTCGTGCATATGACATCAACGCATAAAACCTGGCTCGGATGCCACCGTTGGGGAACGTAGTAATTTCAAAAATTTCCCTCGCACACAGGACCATGGTGATGGCATAGCAACGAGAGGGAGAGTGTCCGTCCACGTACCCTCGTGAGACCGAAAGCGAAGCGTTATAACAACGCGGTTGATGTAGTCGTGCGTCTTCACGATCCGACCGATCCAAGTACCGAACGTCACGGCACCTCCGAGTTCTGCACACGCTCAGCTCGATGGCGATCCCGGACTCCGATCCAGCAAAGTGTCGGAGGATGAGTTCCGTCAAGACGACGGCGTGGTGGCGATGATGATGCTCCACCGACGCAGGGCTTCGCCTAAGCTCCGCGACGATATGACTTCACCGGCGCGGGGCTTCGCCTAAGCTCCGCGACGATATGACTTCACCGGTAGCGAGGCTTCGCCCTAAGCTCCACGACGATATGGATGAAGTGGAATATGGTGGAGGGGGCACCGCTGCACGGCTAAGGAACGATCCGTAGATCAACTTGTGTGTCCCGGGTTTCGAATGATTCAATATAGTCGTCCAATATATCGATCTTTACGTCTCGACCATTTCGAGACTCCTCGTCATGTCCCCGATCTCATCCGGGACTCCGAACTCCTTCGGTACATCAAAACTCATAAACTCATAATATAACTGCCATCGAAACCTTAAGCGTGCGGACCCTACGGGTTCGAGAACTATGTAGACATGACCTAGAACCATTCTCGGTCAATAACCAATAGCGGAACCTGGATGCCCATATTGGTTCCTACATATTCTACGAAGATCTTTATCGGTCAAACCGCATAACGATATACGTTGTTCCCTTTGTCATCGGTATGTTACTTACCCGAGATTCGATCGTCGGTATCCAATACCTAGTTCAATCTCAAGCATCGGTAAGTCTCTTTACTCGTTCGTAATACATCATCTCACAACTAACTCATTAGTTGTAATGCTTGCAAGGCTTATGTGATGTGTATTACCGAGAAGGCCCAGAGATACCTCTCCGACGGTCGGAGTGACAAAACCTAATCTCGAAATACGCCAACCCAACATGTACCTTTGGAGACACCAGAGTACTCCTTTATAATCACCCGATTACGTTGTGACGTTTGGTAGCACCCAAAGTGTTCCTCCGTAAACGGAGTTGCATAATCTCATAGTTACGAGGAACATGAATAAGTCATGAAGAAAGCAATAGCAACATACTAAACGATCAAGTGCTAGGCTAACGGAATGGGTCATGTCAATCAGATCATTCTCATAATGATGTGATCCCGTTAATCAAATGACAACTCATGTCTATGGTTAGGAAACATAACCATCTTCGATTAACGAGCTAGTCAAGTAGAGGCATACTAGTGACTATCTGTTTGTCTATGTATTCACACATGTATTATGTTTCGGTTAATACAATTCTAGCATGAATAATGAACATTTATCATGATATAAGGAAATAAATAATAACTTTATTATTGCCTCTAGGGCATATTTCCTTCAATCATCGAGAAGCATGTGGGAGCCAACATGGGTATCCAGATCCCGTTGTTGGTTATTGACCGAAGAGACGTCTCGGTCATGTCTGCATGTCTCCCGAACCCGTAGGGTCTACACACTTAAGGTTCGGTGACACTAGGGTTGTAGAGATATTAGTATGCAGAAAATCGAAAGTTGTTCGGAGTCCCGTATGAGATCCCGAATGTCACGAGGAGTTCCGGAATGGTCCGGAGGTAAAGAATTATATATTGGAAGTCGAGTTTCGGCCATCGGGAAAGTTTCGGGGGTCACCGGTATTGTACCGGGACCACCAGAAGGGTCCCGGGGGTCCACCGGGTGGGGCCACCTATCCCGAAGGGCCCCATGGGCTGAAGTGGGAGGGGAACCAGCCCCTGGTGGGCCGGTGCGCCCCCCTTGGGCCCCCCTGCGCCTAGGGTTGGGAACCATAGGGGTAGGGGCGCCTCCACTTGCCTTCGGGGCCAAGGCACCCCCTTGGCCGCCGCCCCCCCCCCCCCCCTTGGAGATTCAATCTCCTAGGGCCGGCGCCCCCCTAGGGACCCTATATATAGAGTGGGGAGGGAGGGCAGCCGCACCCTTGCAACTTGCGCCTCCCTTCCCCCTTGCTACACCTCTCCCTCCCGCAGACGCTTGGCGAAGCCCTGCCGGATCCCTGCTGCATCCACCACCACGCCGTCGTGCTGCTGGATCTTCATCAACCTCTCCTTCCCCCTTGCTGGGTCAAGAAGGAGGAGACGTCATCCACTCCGTACGTGTGTTGAACGCGGAGGTGTTGTCCGTTCGGCACTTGGTCATCGGTGATTTGGATCACGGCGAGTACGACTCCATCATCCCCGTTCTCTTGAACGCTTCCGCTCGCGATCTACAAGGGTATGTAGATGCACTCCCCTCTCTCGTTGCTAGATGAACTCATAGATTGATCTTGGTGAAACCGTAGGAAAGTTTTATTTTCTAAAACGTTCCCCAACACTTACCCACAGTACCATGAGTGTTATCCATCCAACCCAGTACGAGTTGCTCAAATCGAGGATCACCCCATCCACCTCGAAATATTGGGCAGTAGTGCACATCCCTCCCGCAAACCCAAACGCAGACCCAACGGAAGTCTCCTTTGTTGGGAAATCTATGCCGACTCTGCAAATGGCCGTAGAAGCTGCTGCGTACGAAGCGCTTGCTCGCCTTCGATTCGCGGTACCCTATGCCAGCGAACGAGGGTATTTGCAGCACCCGGAGAAGTAGCATCTTTTCTCGGTGGACGAATTGAGAGAGACCCAGTGCTGGCCAACCTTGCCCAGTATGTCATCGCTCAAGAGCGTTTGACCCAGCGAGTAATGGGTTATCTCCAGAGCCTCGCTGATTTAAACCCTCAGATCGCCATTGGCAGGCCACTGAGGCCCGACCAGGAGAGCCGCACTCACCGACTAGTCAACCCGCTTCCCCCGATAGAAGAGGAGTGTGCCCCAGTACCAGATATGTTTTCTCATGACCTTGTCTATTTACCATTTCCATTATAGACGTCACTGCTATGTTTGTTGCCCCGACATTTATCTATGTGTTGCAACTTATGTGTTGTATCCTAAATTTGTGCGATGAATTAAATATTTGGTTTCAATTAATGTGAATAGTTTCTACTGCTATTAATTTTGATTAACTAAATTCGCTCTGGGTAAAATTCTGAAGTGAGATTTTTCCCTGAGTTGTTCCAGCATATACCTCTTCGCGACATAGATTTTTTTAAAAATGGTAAAAGCAATATTTTCAAAACAGCCCTTAGCAAATCTCGAGGACGAGATTTTCCTTAATGGGGGTAGTGTTGTAACACCCCAAAAATTTAACCATGATTTATAAATTAAAATTTTGCCATGGTAAATTAAATTTTTATTGTCTGGATTTTTCTTTGGATTCAGAACCACTATTTTCTTCTGAATTGTGGAATTTTCCCTCCAAGTGGAAACTTTTCAAAAACATTGTTGGACTTGCATATCTTCCCAAGATCTTTTCTTTTTATCAAAGGAATTTTATTTCTACAAATTATTTCTTTCCGAGCTTTATTCCTTTAAAATGATTTTTCATTAGTTTTGGAGCTCTATTTGCACTACAACCATTTGATAAATGAATTTAAAACTTTCACCAAAATTTGGGGATGCCATGTGATGTTCCTAAATCACTTTTATGCAAAAATATCTTTTAGTCATTGGAGATTTTGAGCCCTACCTCAAGTTTTCAAATCTGATCCAGTTTGTAATTTTTCACTACAACCCATTTAAATACTTCATTATAATTCCCACCAAAATTGGGGATGTTAGTAGTAGTGTATAATTCAACTATATGCAAAAACCCACTGGTATTCTTTGAAAAATTTGAGCAAATCATCCTCTTTTGCTCTCTGGTCCAGTTTGGCATTTTCTACTGCAAACCTAATTTATTTGCTCTAGTGCCCATGAGCTTTTTCCTGCTTATAGTCCTCCCTACCAAACCCTTAAGTCCAGGAGAATGGACCCATTGGAGTATTTTTGGTCTATGCAATAATGCCCTTTAGTTTATGTCCAGATTTGGTTTTCTCAAAATCTTGCACTAACAAGTTTCTGGTTTTGCCCAACTAACCTTGCCACCCTCTTTATCATCCAAAGAGACTATGATCTGGAGTTTTTGGCCACCCCAACAGTTGCCTAGATGCCCTTGGCATTCTGTCAAGCACCTTGTGTGCATGGTCAGTTTTGACATAGTTTTTAGTTTGCACATTGGACCTGCTTGCTTTACCTAACCAGCATGTCTCATGGATCTACCTTAGTCTATAGCCCCACCCTGCTAAACCTCATGTGGATTGGAGTCCCCTGGCATGCGTTGGCATTTTGCCGAACACGTAGTGTGCGTGCTCTGCACGCCAGGCGCACGTTTTTGCAGCGCCTGGCCGAAGTCGCCCGCGTTGTGCCCCGGCCTTTGCTGCGCCCGCGGGGCGCTCCCGGCCTCGCCCGCTCACGAGAACCCTCCAGGCCGCCCACAGAGCCCCCACAGCGCCGCCGTCAAGTCGGCCATGGCAGCTAGCGGCCGGCCACAGCAGGCTCCTGCCATGGACGGCGCCGCCCGAGCCACTCTCGCTCGCCAGCTCGCCCCTGAAGCAGTGCCCGCTTGTCTGCTAGCCTCTGCCGCCATCCCGAGCCTCGACACGTCGCGCTGCAAACTACAGAACGGCGGTTCGCCGTTCCTATCCACGGTCGCCGCGGAACCGACCTTGACCGCCTATAAAAGGAAACCCCGAGCTCGTCTAGGCCCTCAGGCAACCTCAAGCCATCCCCCTAGAGCTCCCTTAGCCGGCAATCGATGGAGGAATGCCGTCTTCCCCATCTCCGGTCAGTTCGGCCACCGCCATGCTCCGGTGCTGTGCGTCGCAAGTAGAGCCTCCCTGCCCTTCCAACGCCACCGTTCGACTGCCCTCGACCGTGCGGAGCCACCCAACGCCTCAGCCTCGACCGGGAACCACCGTAGCCCAAACCCCCAAATCCTCCCGAAGCCACCTCCGCCGCGGAGCTCGCCGCCGGCGACTCCCTCCACCCCCGCCAACCTAGCAACCACTGGGAGGACCGCCCGGGACTGGCGGATCCATCCCTGCCCTCGGAACCCCGTGGGGAGCCGCGGTTCGTCGACGGCGATCGCCGGAGCCCCGCCACCGCTCGGACAGAGGAGGAAGGAGGCGCGGGCGACTGGTCAAACCTGACCAGTGGGCCCAAGGGACCCACTGTCAGTGACCCCGAGCCGGCCCGCGTGGTTTAAGTGAAAGCGTAAACACAGAAGTACGTCTCCTCCGTCTCAAAAACGTATTCTTAATCGAACCGTTTTCTTTTTTATATATTTAAAAACAGAGTTTTGACTGGCTATAACTTTTAAAATATAAGTCCAATTGATTTGATTCTTTTTCTGTTGTTTCTCAAATTTGGTCTAGTTTATTTTTATATTTATTTGAAAATTTTCCAAACAACTTTTTTGTACCGTTTTGAAACTATGTGTTAATTCAAATTTTCTTAAATAGGATTTTTGAAGAAGAAGGCAAGTTTCAAAAAGTGCATCCCATTTGTGTACTCTTGAAGGCAAGCATTCTAAACCCAGGCATAATATTGTTGGGTGTTATTTGATACGATTACAACACCACCTTGACATGGAGTATTCGTTATCTTATGTGATGATATGATCATACTTATGAGTGCATAATGAAGGTTCTTTGCTGTTGGAAATTGATATGCTTGTGATAGTAATCATCCTCTTATGCCTCTCATGCCTACCGGAAGGAGCCCGGGAAAGTCTCTGTCTTGGGTGGACACGAGCTTGTCTCTGGTTCTTCGTTGGGACGGTTGAGTCTGGTAAGGCATGGTGAGGTATGGTGAGTGGTGATTTTGTATGACAGGTGTGAAACATATTTCTTATGCTAATCATGCAGGAAATGCTTTAACCTCGTGAGTCGACCATAGATTGAGTCTTGTTCCAGTAACCACCATACTTTTTATCATACTACCACTGGTCCCTGCCACAGGTAGGGTACGGTTCAGTAAGTTGTCAACCCCTCCCTTAGCACACACCGTACAGAGAGGCCATGGTGGAAGATACCGGCTGCATCCGGTAGGCATGCCACACAGTCCGGGCATGGGTGTTTCCGGTTGGGACCGAGAGGGGGGCACCCCTTAGAAGCGCGCGGTATAAATTTGATCCCATGCTAATCGAGGTTGTAGCCTCCCCACTTAGAGTTTTGCTTAACAAGTGTCGTGGGTGATTCCAGACATCGGTGAGTTAAGCTGGTATGTGCGGCTCAGGCGTGTTTTCAATCAAAAGACCGTAAGCGGAATTAGTCCCGGTGGACTTAAGAAATTCGTTATTCGTGGGTAAAGAGTACACCCTCTGCAGAGATTATATCTATTCGAATAGCCGTGTCCATGGTTAAGGACTATAGTCTGGGATGGGTCAAGTGTCGGTCTTAGCGTCGGTCTTCGGAGGAGAAACTTCCAAACCAGAATATTGATCATGACTTGTGACTTATGTTGATTGTGATTACTATTATTATGGACTAACCATTTATATTATCCGAATTATTGAGTATCCCTGGGACGGTCATACCTCCTGGATATTCACTGTGATTATCCTTTTATAAGCCCTTTTTGTGGTGTCGCTGAGACGCCTGACTGTGGCATGCTTGTTATTTATTTACTTTATAAGCCCTTTATGTGGTGTCGCTGAGACGCCCGACTGTGGCATGCTTGTTATTTATTTACTTTATAAGCCCTTTATGTGGTGTCGCTGAGACGCCCGACTGTGGCATGCTTGTTATTTATTTACTTTATAAGCCCTTTATGTGGTGTCGCTCAGACGCCCGACTGAGGCATGCTTTATATTATTGTCCTTTCGAGGCGTCGCTCAGACACCCGATCGGTGCATTCTATTTCTACTCTCTGATTGCATATTCATGTTTTGTATGAACAACCTGCTTGCGTGCATCATGGATTTTTATTTCGTGACTGACGACGTGATCATAGAATATTTCAAAGCATGATTATATTTTGTTATATTATACCCGTGTTCATAATGTTTGCGAGTACATTCAAAGTACTCACTGGCTTGTCCCTGGCTATTGTCTTGGCCAGATGTCTTGCATGGAGAGGAGCGTTGCGATGACAGCCCCGAAACCTACATAATGGTGATAGCAGCCTTGCGAAGATAGGAGTTATCCTGGCCAGCTATTCCCGTGGGAAATGGAGTCCCATAGACGTTGATGAACCACAAACCGCTTCCTCCATCAACCACTAGAAACCAATTGTTGTACTCATAGGCCAGAATGGTCTTGTACTACATATTTTGTATTTTGCTTGGAATTTCTGTATCAAGTTGGTGCCTCATCAGCTAACAGTAATCCTGGGGCTGGTGAGCACAAGGACCATTTTCTGGGAAATATATCCTGGAAAACCAGCCCTGACAATTTGTGCATAGGTTTGAGTTCTCCACGGTGATACGTGGAAGTTACAAGTTGAGAAGCTTATTACTCTTGGGTACTTGGTACCCTTGAGCTTGTTCCTCTTGGGTGCTTGGGCGCCCTAGACGGTTGGTGGTGTTCGGAGTTCAATCACTGTGGTGTAAAGCTCCGGGCAAGCATCGGGGTCTCCAATTAGGTTGTGGAGATCGCCTCGAGCAATTTGACGGGTTCCGGTGACCGCCCCCAAGGGTTGCCAAAGTATACGGGTTCGGTGACCGCCCCCAAGGGTTGCCATTTGTACGAGTTCAGTGACCGCCCTCAAGGGTCCCTTAGTGGAATTATGGCATCTTGCATTGTGCGAGGGCGTGAGGAGATTACGGTGGCCCTAGTGGCTTCTTGGGGAGCATTGTGCCTCCACACCGCTCCAAAGGGAGATTAGCATCCGCAAGGGTGTGAACTTCGGGATACATCGTCGTCTCCACGTGCCTCGGTTATCTCTTACCCAAGCCCTTTACTTATGCACTTTACTTTGTGATAGCCATATTGTTTCTTGTCATATATCTCGCTATCACTTAGTTGTTTCTTGCTTAGCATAAGTTGTTGGGGCACATAGGTGAGCCTAGTTGTTGTAAGTTTTGTGCTTGACAAATTAACCGCTAGGTTTATTCCACATTTGTTCAAGCCTAAACCCTAATTATTTTAAAGCGCCTATTCACCCCCCTCTAGGCGACATCCACGATCTTTCAATGGGAATTATGTGCGAGGATTTGAGGAGAAGATGTATTCCGTTGTTTAGTTTGTGGGAATTGACGAGGGCCTAGACAAGGCAAGTTATGATGATGGGTTAAGATTGACTCACTAAACCAATTCCCTTCCGACTCCCACCCCCAGCCTCAAGTCCCATATGACTATTCCCTTAAGAATTCTCAACCCCCTTAACCAAACAATAGATTTGAAGTCTCGTATCCCTTTAATTTCCATTCTGTAGCTCTAAGTACCCTCAACCAAACACACAGTGTCGCTGTTGAGAATTGAATTAATTCAGTTTCTTGAGCAACAATATTGTACCATTATCCATATAAAATTTCTTGTAACTAATATCGTTTAGGAACAAAAATACCAAATATATTAACAAAAGTTTAGAGTTATTTATCGAAAACCATCACACTTGGGGCTAGGGTAACAGCTTGGTATCACATTTGAATCAGGGCACAAAAAATCACTGGTTTTGCGCCTAATGTGTAACGCGGAGCACTAATGCTCGCATTTAGTCAATAAAACAGCAAAACCGACAGGTGGGGCCCGTCTGTCAGGATGATGTGGCAAATATCAAGCACAAAAAACAAACTTTGACTAGCTGAGGTGGCAGATGAGCTGCAGGCCCCGCCTGTCATTGACTACATGGTCATCTTCATCCCATCTCTATTTCTAAGGAGCATTGTGTCGAGTAGCTTGTGTGCGGCGAGCCATCTCTGCCGATGCAAGTCGAGAGCTCCATGGCCATGGCAGCCAAGGCCCTACCCGACGTCTAGATCCTCCTCTCCCTTTTCCTCCTCGTCTCGAGCTCGCTCCCGTCCTCCAGCCCTCTCCCCGCTGTTGTCCGAGAGCTAGTCGTCGACGTCGACGCCACCACCGTAGTTTCACCGACAAACAATGTCCCAGAGCTTTGCCTCCTCGCGCTGGTCATCCTCAACGGCGAACAAGAGCCGAGACGCCGCAGAACGACAGAATCCATCGCGTCTTCAACCTCGGAGCCGCCGGCCACTGCCGGCGAATTCACCACCTTCGGAGCACCCTCGGCCTCACCAGCCTGCTCATCTGAATCACCATGATCCCCTCTCCTTCTACCCCTTTCCCCCATTGTTAATTCGTTCCATAACTAGTTCGTCCGCCATGCCCGCGAGCTCCCACTGTCGTGCCTTTCCAGTCTCCACCGCCGTCGTTTGAGCACGAATTGGTCGCGACTAAGCACCATACCGAGATGCTAGAGCTCGCAGGAGGTCATCAGGACACTTAGGCCGCTCGGTTGCAAGCTGTAACCCGGCTCTCGCCCAAGCTGGAGCTTCGCCGCCGCCCAGCTCGCTGCCGTCAACTCTGCTGACCAACCTAGCACTTTCCACCACCACCAGTCGATGCACATGGTCGCCAGCATCCTATAAAATGCAGCCTAGCGTTGAATGGTTGCCGGAATCGTCACGGCTAGCGGCGGTTGCAGCCTGCAGGAGTGCTCCCGGTCTCGCCTGCGGTGGCAGCCAGGGCGGCTGCAGGCCTGCGTGCGTGCCACGGCCAGGGGCGGCTGTAGGTGCGCGTGCGTGCCACGACCAGTAGAGATGGCAGGCGTGCGTGGGTGCCTGCGCGCAACCGAGGTCAGCCATGGCCGACGGGAACGGCAAGAAGAGAGGAGAGAGAGAGGAGAAAGAGACTAGTCAACCTGCCCACGTGGATTTTTTTTGCCACATCATCCCAACAGGCGGGCCCCACCTGTAGGTTTCGCTGTTTTCTCGAGTAAATCCGAGCATCAGTGCTCCGCGTTATGCATTAGGCGGAAAACCGATGGTTTTTTGTGTCCTGGTTCAAATGTGGTACCAAGTTGTTACCCCAACCCCAAGTGTGGTGGTTTTCAGTAAATAACTCAAAATTTTACCAATTGCCTTTTACTGTTATGAATTGATGAGTCGGTGTTTCCATTGATAATTGTACTGATTTGGCTCACTGCTGACTGCACAACTTTATCACTCGTATCATTATTCTGCCTCCTACTCCATTTGTACTCACAATTTATCCGCAGATAGTAATACGTGAGTATCTATAACACCCCAAAATTCTTAACCTTATTTTATTAATTAAAATTTTTGCCAGGAACTTAAACTTTGGTTTTCTGGATTTTCTTTTGGTTTCAGAACCATTCTTCCCTTTATTTTTATGGAGTTTTCACCTCAAGTGAAAAAACTTCCCAATTTTATTGGACTCTCCTACCCTCTCAAATAAAACAATTCTTTTATCAGTAGGATTATTTATATAATTATTTTTCCACGCAGCTTTATTTCTCTAATTTGGTTTTTCATAAGTTTAGGGTCCCATTTGCACTGCAACCCTTTTATAAATTCATTCAAAAATCCCACCAAATTTTGGAGATGTCAAGTGATGTTTTTAAAACATTTTTATGCAAAAATATATTTCAATCTTTGGACATTTTGAGTTCTACACCTAATTTTCAAATCTGGTCTAGTGGGCAGTTTTGCACTACAACCTATTTATATATTTCTTTAAAACTTCTACCAAATTTTTTGGGATGTCAGTAGGAGCATATTATGCAACTTTATGCAAAAACCCAGCTATGTTCTTTGAAAAATTTGAGTGAATCAACCTCATTTTCATTCTGGTGCAACTTGGTGATTTGTACTGCAACCATCTTCTAACTTGCTCCTCTACCCATGAGCTTTCTCCTACTTGTAGCACACCTCACCAAGCCCTTAAGTCCAGGAGATTGGACCCACTGAGAGATTTTTGGTCCATGCATTGATGCCTTTTACCTTCTGTCCAGAACTGAAGATTTGCAAAACTTGCACTAGCAAGTTTCTTCTTTTGCCCTAATGACCTTACCACCCTCTCATCCATCTAAAGAGACCCCACTCTGGAAGATTTGACCACTCCAAGAACTGCCTAGGTGCCTATGGCATTTTGTCAAACACCATGAGTGCATGAACAGCTTTGACATGACTTTTGTCATTGCACTGTGACCTTGCACCTCTGGGAAAACTAACCTGTCCACTAAGCCTCTAGATGACTTTAACCTAGGTCTGTTAAACCCCAACCTCACCCGAGACCTCTAGCATGTCCTGGCATTTTGTCGAGCACGTCCCGTGCGTGCTCTGCAAGGCGAAAGCAGAGCATCGCGTTTTGCATCGTGCCGCGCCCGAGCCGCCGTCAGCGCCCTGGTTTTGCCTACACTGCAGCCGCGCCACACACTCTCCTCTCACCGTAACACGCCAAGCAGCCCCTCGCCACGTCTCCGGCAAGCCAGAGCTAGCCACGCCACGCAGCCCGACAGCCTGCTCGGTCGGCGCCGCCCGAGCCTCTCCCGCTCGCCACCTGCCCCTGTGGGAGCTCAGACTCATCCACAAGCGCGTCCTCTAGCGCTCGTCGCCGCCACGTCCTCCTGCAGCAACAGAGAGGCGGTTCGCCGGTGATCCTATCCGCGGCCGCCGCGAACCGACATGGCCGCGCTATATAAGAGGCCCCCGAGCACGTCCCGTGCCCCAGGAAGCCTCAAAATCACTCCCCTAGTTCCCAAGTGGCAGCCAATCGACCCGGGGAGGTCTTCTTCCCCATCTCCGGCAACCGCAGCCGTCGCCACTGTCCCGGCCATTCCGCCGCCATCACGCCGCCATCAGGGCCTCCCCCTCTCCACCCACTACACCAACAACATCCTGCAGCACCCACTAGTCCATCCCCCTACTCAAATTTGATCAAGACTCGCTGCAGGCGAAAGCCCACTCTGCCCGACGACCACCGTCCGCTGCGGAGCTCGCCGCCGGCAGCTCCGTCCACCCCAGAGACCAAGTTGACCACCGATAGGACCGCCTCGACCCCCTGAGCCCGCGGATGGCCTCGGTTTCCCGAACGGTGCCGCCGTTCGCCGGCGTACCTCGCCGGAGCTCCGCCTCTGTTCGGTCGGAGGGGAACGGCGCGCGCGTGGACTAGTCAAACCTGACCAGTGGGCCAGGCAGGCCCACTGTCAGTGACCCACGCGCCCTCCACGCAGGCATAAGTGGAAGCGAATTTCCAGAGTACGTCTTCGACGTGTACTTATATTCGAAGCGTTTTTTTTCTTTTTCTGTTTATTAAAAAAAACAGAATATTGACTAAACTTTGACCGACCATAACTTTTTAAATAAAACTCCAAATGAGTTGATCTTTTTTCCTACCTTCCTAAAATTTAGTCTAGTTTATTTTAAGATTTATTTCAAAAAAATTCAGACAACTTTTTGGTACTGTTTTTGAAACTATATATTGATTCAAAAATATTTTTAAATAGGACTTTGGAGAAAGAGAAGCAAACTTTCAAAAGTTTTGGAGTGCACCCTGCCTTTCCACACCTTGAAGGCAAGCATCCTGAACCCTGGCATAATATTTTTGGTGTGTTAGTTGACACGGTTATAACACTACCTTACTTCGGAAAAACTCGTTAGTTTATGTGGTGATACGATCATTTGCACGAATGCATATTAGTGATTTCCTTGCTGTTGGAAAATGAATATATTTGTGATGGTAATCATCCTCATGTGCCTTGCATGCATGCCGGAAAGGAATCCGGGAAAGCCTCTGCCTTGGGTAGGCGTGAGCTTGTCGCCGGTCTCCGTTGGGACGGTTATTTCCGGTATGGCATAGTAAGGTATAATGAGTGGTGATTTTGTTGGTTGAAATATACTTGTTATACATGTCATGCAGGGAATTTATAAACCTCCTGAGTCGACCGTAGATCGAGTCTTGTTCCAGTAACCCCCATACTTGTTTCGTACTACCACTTGCCCCTACAACAAGTAGGGTACGGTTCAGTAAGTCGTCAACCCCTTTCAAGCACACACCGTACAGAGAGGCCAGGGTGGAAGATACTGGTTGTAGCCGGTAGGCAGGCCACCTGGTCCGGGGGCATGGGTGTTTCCGGTTGAGACCGAGAGGGGAGGCCACCCCTTAGAGCGCGCGATATAAATTTGATCCCATGCTACGCGAGGTTGTAGCCTCCCCACTTAGAGTTTTGCTTAACAAGTGCCGTGGGTGATTCCAGACACCGGTGAGTTAAGCTGGTGTGTGCGAGTTAGGTGTGTTTTCAACTAAAAGACCGTAGACGGAATTAGTCCCGATGGACTAAAGGAATCCGTTGCTCGCGGGTAAAGAGTACACCCTCTGCAGAGGTTAAATCTATCCGAATAGCCGTGTCCATGGTTAAGGACTACAGTCTGGGATGGGTCAAGTGTCGGTCTTAGTGTCAGTCTTCGGAGGAGAAATTATTAAAACCAGAACTTGGATAGTGACTTGTGACTTGTGATGATCATGATTATTATTTGTTATGGACTAACCCGTTATATTATTGGAATTCTCGAGTATCCCTGGGATGTTTCTACCTCCTGGATATTCACTGTAATTACTTATAAGCCCTTTATGTGGCGTCGCTCAGACGCCCGACTGTTGCATGCCTGTTATTCATTTACTTTATAAGCCCTTTATGTGGCGTCGCTCAGACGCCCGACTGTGGCATGCCGGTTATTTATTTACTTTATAAGCCCTTTATGTGGCGTCGCTGAGACGCCCGACTGTGGCATTGCTTGTTATTTATTTACTTTATAAGCCCTTTATGTGGTGTCGCTGAGATGCCCGACTGTGACATTCTTATTAATTATATACTTTATAAGCCCTTTATGTGGTGTCGCACAGACGCCCGACTGTGGCATTTTATTTCCACTCCATTATTGCATGTCCATGTTGCACATAAATAACCTGCTTGCATGCACAAAAGATGTTTATTTATGACTGACGAAGTGATCATAGAATATTTCAGTGCATGATTACCATTTATATTATCCCAGTGTTCATAATGTTTGCGAGTACATTCAAAGTACTCACCGCTTGTCCTGGCTATTGTCTTGGCCAGATTTCTTGCTTGGAGAGGAGCGTTGCGATGACAGCCCCGGAAACTAAGCAACGGTGATAGCAGCCTCGCGAAGATAGGAGTTAACCTGGTCAGCTGTTCCTGTGGGAAATGGAGTCCTATAGACACTGATGTTCCACAAACCGCTTCCGCCATCAACCACTAGAAACCTTTTGTTGTACTCATAGGCCAGAATGGTCTTGTACTACATATTTTGTGTTTTTCTTGGAATTTCTGTATCAAGTTGGTGCCTCATCAGCTAACAGTAATCCTGGGGCTGGTGAGCGCAACGGCCATTTTATGGAATTTAATACCTGGAAAAACCGGTCGCGACAAACTTGATATCAGAGCCAGGCTGACCATTGGCTAATCCTATCTTAGCCAGGTTAATAAACCTAGGATAACCAACCCACGAGGCCATAGCCAAAACCTCAGCCAAGCTTCCCGTGCAAGATAGCCACACAGTGACCCGACACCTTTTGGCAGTCGGTGCCCAACCTACCAGCCTAGCCGTCGATGACGCGCTAGTGACCGGCCCCTAAATAGTCTTTTTTGCAAGCGTGCGAAGGAAGACTCCGTCCCCTTTCCTATAAAAGGGGCGCCCTAGGATCAACCCAGCACAACACAGCCTCTACCCCAAACCGAGCCATAATGCCTGGCCCCATCATGCACAATGAGACCACAGCAACCAACCTTGGAGGCTTTGTGACCATACTCGCAAACCTCACCCGTCGTGCCTATGCGTTAGAAGAACCCCCATAATATGTTGTGTACCAAGGGCCCATGAGCGGTGAGAGCCGTCAATTCAGGCCATCAGTGCACATCTACAGAGGGGTCTACCGCCGTAACGCCTACTGAGTTCACCGGGAGGACAACTTCCTTTGAGCCACAAGCCATCCAGCTAGCTGCTCGAGAGGCTATAGTTCAACTCCGGCACTTGTCGCCCAGAGTTAACTGTCGCTCGTTCTACTACTACCCCAGACGTGAAGTGATGAAGCACGAAGTAGCGAAACGCCAATTTGTGTGTGTAGTCGGTCCGATCTTTCACGATACTCAATGAAATCAGCAGCAGATGTAGAAAAGATGTAGACACCCAAAGACCAAGCAAGATGCAAGAACTAGGGTTGAGGACTCGCGTAAGAGACGATGCAGATCAACTCTTCCGCACGGCAACGCGCTATCCCAGATCAGCGTAGGAACAGAAAAACTTTGGTGCCCCTCGACATGAGGCTTTTACGGTATTTTATTATCCAATCAAAACTAACTCCTCACAACGGCCGCAGCCAGCCCTTTTTATAGGCAACACAAAGACTTGAGACACGCGCTATGTAAACGTAGCAGACTAGGACTCTCCTAACGAAACTAATCAAGGATTTAACTAATTAATTATTCGGCACCGTTGATTACCTTGGACTCTATCTAGACTTGAATTCCTCACGTAAGTAGTACTTGACCAATAAAAAAACGCCATGCACTATGTATGCTTATCACGATGTGTCACGTAGCAGCTCTGAGCCCTGAACTTGCTCGTTTCTTCCCGGCCGATCAGATCAAGACTTTTTCTGGCGGAGTTCTAAAATTTGGTCTAACTTCTTCCAGCTGTGGAGGAACCTTGAATATCAGCGAACCAATCTGTATAGCACATGGAAAAGCCCCTAAAATACCAGCTTCTTTCCCATTTGGTACTGTTACAGTCAACTTCTCATGCACAGGAGCAACTTGAATATTGTTTAGACAAGTAACTGTAGTTTTAGCACAGATGGTCACATCATCCTCCCCCTCTTGAAATGAAGCCGTCCTCGGCTTCAAGATATTTTAGGGACCTTGCAGACATCGCTCTTGATAGCACTGCTGAACATCGGCTGCAACACACATCGCCTTCCGGAGTCCCAAAAAGAATAAGTGTTAGACCTTCCCTCATGTATAGCGCGATGATCATATTGCCATAGCCTCCCCAATAACAAGTGACATGCATTCATGGGCAGAACATCACAGATAACTGTGTCGGTATAATTTCCAACTGAAAAATTGACGCGCACCTTGTGTGTAACTTTCAATTTCCCCGACTGATATAACCATTCAACGCAGTGGGGTTGTGGGTGCTTCCAGGTAGGCAAAGCTAAAACATCCACCAAGTCCTTGCTAACCGCGTTAGTGTAGCTTCCTCCATCTATGATCAACTTACATTTAGTGTTGTTGATTTTGCACTGAGTTTGAAAAATATTCCATCGCCACTTATCCTCAATGCGATCTTCTTGCACCCGTTGCACCATCAAAGACGGATATGATTCAGCAGCTTCAAAACTCGCAACCACATTTTCAACATCTTCAGATTTTGCACTAGAAGTGTCAGAAACTGCCTCTTCATCACTAGCGGATGCATAGCCATCTCTTGTGAGCAACACTCTTTTCTCATTAGGACATTCACGTCTCATATGCCCCCTTCCTCCGCACTTGAAACACTCTATATTACTAGTACGTGTGGCTGACTGCGCACTAGAATCAACTCTCGGCAATCCTGATTTTAAAGCATCCGTTTGCACGGAAGCTTGAGGGCGATTAGATGTCGCTGTCCTAGAGCTAGAACCGACATCCTCACTCTTATGTTGCGAGCGTCGCCATGTGTTCAAAGTGGTACTAGGAACTGTGCTTACTTGGCGTCGCATAATCTGCTGTTCCGCCCGCACAGCTTGGTGCACAAGATCTTGTATGTTGTAATAGACCACCATCTCAACACGATCCTGCACCTCAATATTTAGACCATTAAAGAAACGTGCCATAGTCGCCTCCGGATCCTCCGTTGTCCCTGCACGTATCATAAGCAATTCCATCTCCTTGTAATATTCATCAACACTCATATTACCCTGAGAGAGCCGCTGCAACTTGTTGTACATATCTCTTTTATAGTGCTCAGGAACAAAACGTCAGCCTCATGAATTCCTTCATACCTCGCCAAGTCGTCGGGCGATGTCTTGAACGACAAATTTGATTCCACCAAATTAGCGCCAGAATCGGTGAACTCAATTCCAGCAAGTTGAACTTTCTTCTCCTCACTATAATATTGGGCATAAAAAATTTGATCAGCACGCATCTCCCACTCCAAATAGCCTTCTGGTTCGCACTTGCCGGAGAACGAAGGGATTGAAATTTTTATGCGCCCAATTCCATCGTCCAAAGGCACACGCACAGCTTGACCAACTCGGTCATGCACTCCACCACGAACGGATGTTTCAGGACGAGGCTCATAGTGTCGTGGTCGTGGAGCATACCCCGCTGCCTGGTCAACGCCGTCATCAAGACCATCATCTCCAACATGAGGTGCCGCCAAACGGCGATCATGCACGCCGGCATGTCCTTCGCGAGCCGGTGGTGCATAATGCAGTGGAGCAGCCGCAACAGTCTGTGGTGGTGCAGAATTCGTTGCCGGCATATTGATGATGTCTGCCAAACCATCGAACCGAGTGATCAGGACATCCATCCTTTTGCCGAGCGCATCATGACATTGCTTGATGTAGTTGCATGTGTGGTCAAAACCATCCCGAATATTTTGAGGAATATCATCCGCGTACACTGGACGTACAATTTCCTGAGAATCAGCAGCAACCTCGCCTTCCTTGTTGACCGAGGTCGACATCTTGATCAAGACAATACCGTGAACAACCTTAGCTCTGAATACCACTTGATGAAGCACGAAGTAGCGAAACGCCAATTTGTGTGTGTGTAGTCGGTCCGATCTTTCCACGATACTCAATGAAATCAGCAGTAGATGTAGAAAAGATGTAGACACCCAAAGACCAAGCAAGATGCAAGAACTAGGGTTGAGGACTCACGTAAGAGACGATGCAGATCAACTCTTCCGCACGGCAACGCGCTATCCCAGATCAGCGTAGGAACAGAAAAACTTTGGTGCCCCTCGACATGAGGCTTTTCTGGTATTTTATTATCCAATCAAAACTAACTCCCTCACAACGGCCGCAGCCAGCCCTTTTTATAGGCAACACAAAGACTTGAGACACGCGCTATGTAAACGTAGCAGACTAGGACTCTCCTAACGAAACTAATCAAGGATTTAACTAATTAATTATTCGGCACCGTTGATTACCTTGGACTCTATCTAGACTTGAATTCCTCACGTAAGTAGTACTTGACCAATAAAAAAAACGCCATGCATTATGTATGCTTATCACGATGTGTCACGTAGCAGCTCTGAGCCCTGAACTTGCTCGTTTCTTCCCGGCCGATCAGATCAAGACTTTTTCTGGCGGAGTTCTAAAATTTGGTCTAACTTCTTCCAGCTGTGGAGGAACCTTGAATATCAGCGAACCAATCTGTATAGCACATGGAAAAGCCCCTAAAATACCAGCTTATTGCCCCTTTGGTACTGTTACAGTCAACTTCTCATGCACAGGAGCAACTTGAATATTGTTTAGACAAGTAACTGTAGTTTTAGCACAGATGGTCACATCATGAAGGGTATCGTAGACCACCCCAAGTTGCCAACGGAGATCACGAGACGGATCCTGCATTGTTGCACCTAGTGCATTATGTAGGTGCACTAGAGGAACTGTTCGATCAAATCACCATTGATCTGATCGCAGCTCGTGGAGAGCTGGTTCACCGAGCCCCGGCGAGAGAAGAGAACGAGCCCGACGCCGACAACCCAGTCGTGCTGTTCGGACACCCGATCGAGTCCCTGAGGTCTGCCCCAGCCGTCGGCCAAGGTGCTTTGATGACCCCAGAAGTGCTTCGTCGCCTCTTGGGAGCACACTCCAACGGGATTGTGGCCAACAATCCCCGCGATAATCATCATCGCCACCCCGACCCTGCAGTCCCTCAACCACCTCCAGCTAATCCCGACGGTGAGACCCGTGGAGAAGCCTCGACATCCACAAGGCACGCCCGCTTGGATATAAACGAGGTAGACTAAGTCACTCGAGTAGTGTCGAGTCCCACTGTATCCCCGCTTTGTAATCATGTGACCTTGTAAATAAACGCCGCCTGTCGTTGTGCCTCTGTAACCTTGCATGGGTATGTCAGCACGCAGTTGCATATTTTCCGGGCATAGCTACCAAAACCACCCCAACAACCCCCACAGTGATACGTCACTTTGGTGAGATATGTATCTGTGGCTTTGACCCCGACCCTTGGGGCTGAGTTGGCAAAATTCATTACCTTTCACCACGGTAAAGCGACCCAGCTCCAGTGCTATAAAAGGCCACCGCGTGACCTTGCCAAGCATCCCTCACCTCGTGCACCATCCTCACAACCATTTCTTGCCATGCCGAGCCCTAGTATTTATCTGAGAACCCCAGATGCAACCCCAGGTAGTTTTGTCAAAATATTGTGGGATTTTACCTGCAGTACCATGGGTTCTACCCAGCCACCCCAGTACGAGCTGTTAAAATCGAGAATCACCCAATCCACCTTGAGATATTGGGCAGCAGTGCACATCCCTCCCGTAAACTCAAACCAAGACCCAACGGAGGTCTCCTTCGTGGGGAAATCTATGCCGACCCCACATATGGCCATAGAAGTTGCTGCGTACGAAGCACTTGCCCGCCTTCGATTCACGGTACCCTATGCCAGTGAAAGAGGATATTATTACTTTCCGAGTCGTGCTGCACCCGGAGAAGTAACATCTTTTCCCGGTGGACGAATTGAGAGAGACCCAGTACTGGCCAACCTTGTCCAGTACGTCATCGCTCAAGAGCGTTTAACCCAACGCGTGATGGGTTATCTCCAGAGCCTCGCGGATTTGAATCCTCAGATCGCCATCGGCAGATCACTGAGGCCCGACCAGGAGAGACACATTCATCGACCGGTTAATCCACTTCCCGATAGAAGAGGAGTGTGTCCCGATGCAGAGACGCTTTTCGAGACCCCGTCCAGTTACCGTTTGCATTATAGACGTCGCTGCTGTGTTTATTATTGCAACATTTATTTATAAGTTGTAACTTATGCGTGGTACCCCGAGTTTGCACGGCGAGTAAATCATTTAGTTTCTATTAATGTGAGTAGCTCTGTTGCAGTTTGACTCTAATGTATTACTGTTTTCTCTCGCGAAAAATCCTGGAGTGAGATTTCTTTTCCCTGAGTTGTTGCATCGTACACCTTCTCACGACGTGGATTATTTTATTTCACACAGCACCACGGCAGCAGACTCACAACCGCTCGAACACATACCCTGCTTGCAAAAACACGTAACCGTGGAGTATTTGTTTTTCAAAACAACTCCTAAGAAATCTCGAGGACGGGATTTTTTTCTTAAGGGGGGTAGTGTTGTAACACCCCAAAATTTTTAACCTTATTTTATTAATTGAAATTTTTGCCAGGAACTTAAACTTTGGTTTTCTGGATTTTCTTTTGGTTTCAGAATCATTCTTCCCTTTATTTTAATGGAGTTTTTACCTCAAGTGAAAAAACTTCCCAATTTTATTGGACTCTCTTACCCTCTCAAATAAAACAATTCTTTTATCAGTAGGATTATTTATATAATTATTTTTCCCCTGAGCTTTATTTCTCTAATTTCGTTTTTCATAAGTTTAGGGTCCCATTTGCACTGCAACCCTTTTATAAGTTCGTTCAAAAATCCCACCAAAATTTGGAGATGTCAAGTGATGTTTTTAAAACATTTTTATGCAAAAATATATTTCAATCTTTGGACATTTTGAGTTCTACACCTAATTTTCAAATCTGGTCTAGTGGGCAGTTTTGCACTACAACCTATTTATATATTTCTTTAAAACTTCTACCAAAATTTTTGGGATGTCAGTAGGAGCATATTATGCAACTTTATGCAAAAAACCCAGCTATGTTCTTTGAAAAAATTGAGTGAATCAACCTCATTTCCATTCTGGTGCAACTTGGTGATTTGTACTGCAACCATCTTCTAACTTGCTCCTCTACCCATGAGCTTTCTCCTACTTGTAGCACACCTCACCAAACCCTTAAGTCCAGGAGATTGGACCCATTGAGAGATTTTTGGTCCATGCATTGATGCCTTTTATCTTCTGTCCAGAAATGAAGATTTGCAAAACTTGCACTAGCAAGTTTCTTCTTTTGCCCTAATGACCTTACCACCCCCTCGTCCATCTAAAGAGACCCCACTCTGGAAGATTTGACCACTCCAAGAACTGCCTAGGTGCCTATGGCATTTTGTCAAACACCTTGAGTGCATGAACAACTTTGACATGACTTTTGTCATTGCACTGTGACCTTGCACCTCTAGGAAAACTAACCTGTCCACTAAGCCTCTAGATGACTTTAACCTAGGTCTATTAGACCCCAACCTCACCCGAGACCTCTAGCATGCCCTGGCATTTTGTGGAGCACGTTCCGTGCGTGCTCTGGGCGCGAGCAGAGCACGTGTTTTGCACGTGCCGCGCCCGGGCTGCCGCGTCGCGCCCGTGGTTTTTCCCACACTGCAAAGCCGCGCCACACACTCTCCCTCTCACCAGAACGCGCCAAGCAGCCCCTCGCCACGTCTCCGGCAAGCCAGGAGCTAGCCGCCACGGCCGCTCGACAGCCCTGCTCAGTCGGGCGCCGCCCGAGCCTCTCCCGCCGCCACCTGCCCTGGGGGAGCTCAGACTCATCCACAAGCGCGTCCTCTAGCGCTCGCCGCCACGCCCTCCTCTGCAGAACAGAGAGGCGGTTCGCCGCGATCCTATCCATGACAGCCGCGAACCGACATGGCCGCGCTATATAAGAGGCCCCCGAGCACGTCCCGTTCCCCAGGCAGCCTCAAAATCACTCCCCTAGTTCACCCGTGGCAGCCAATCGACCCGGGGAGGTCTTCTTCCCCATCTCCGACAACCGCAGCCGCCGCCACTGTCCCAGCCATTCCGCCGCAACCAGGGCCTCCCCCTCTCCACCCACTGCACCAACAACATCCTGCAGCACCCACGAGTCCATCCCCCTACTCAAGTTTGATCAAGACTCGCCGCAGGCGAAAGCCCACTCTGCCCGACGACCACCGTCCGCTGCGGAGCTCGCCGCCGGCAGCTCCGTCCACCCCAGAGACCAAGTCGACCACCGATAGGACTGCCTCGTCTCCCTGAGCCCGCGGATGGCCTCGGTTTCCCGAACGGTGCCACCGTTCGCCGGCGAACCTCGCCGGAGCTCCGCCTCTGTTCGGTCGGAGGAAGCGGCGTAGCGTGGACTAGTCAAACCTGACCCGATGGGCGGGCAGGCCTTGTCGATGACTCCACGCGCCCTCCACGCAGGCATAAGTGGAAGCGCATTTCCAGAGCACGTCTTCGACGTGTACTTATATTCGAAGCGTTTTTTTTCTTTTTCTGTTTATTAAAAAAACAGAATATTTACTAAACTTTGACCGACCATAACTTTTTAAATAAAACTCCAAATGAGTTTATTCTTTTTCCTACCTTCGTAAAATTTAGTCTAGTTTATTTTAAGATTTATTTCAAAAAAATTCAGACAACTTTTTGGTACTGTTTTTGAAACTATATATTGATTCAAAAATATTTTTAAATAGGACTTTGGAGAAAGAGAAGCAAACTTTCAAAAGTTTTGGAGTGCACCCTGCCTTTCCACACCTTGAAGGCAAGCATCCTGAACCCCGGCATAATATTTTTGGTGTGTTAGTTGACACGGTTATAACACTACCTTACTTGGAAAAACTCGTTAGTTTATGTGGTGATACGATCATTTGCACGAATGCATATTAGTGATTTCCTTGCTGTTGGAAAATGAATATATTTGTGATGGTAATCATCCTCATGTGCCTTGCATGCATGCCGGAAAGGAATCCGGGAAAGCCTCTGCCTTGGGTAGGCGTGAGCTTGTCGCCGGTCTCCGTTGGGACGGTTATGTCCGGTATGGCATAGTAAGGTATAATGAGTGGTGATTTTGTTGGTTGAAATATACTTGTTATACATGTCATGCAGGGAATTTATAAACCTCCTGAGTCGACCGCAGATCGAGTCTTGTTCCAGTAACCCCCATACTTGTTTCGTACTACCACTTGCCCCTACAACAAGTAGGGTATGGTTCAGTAAGTCGTCAACCCCTTTCAAGCACACACCGTACAGAGAGGCCAGGGTGGAAGATACTTTGGTTGTAGCCGGTAGGCGAGCCACCGTCCGGGGCATGGGTGTTTCGGTTGAGACCGAGAGGAGGCCACCCCTTAGAGCGCCGCAATATAAATTTGATCCCATGCTACGAGGTTGTAGCCTCCCCACTTAGAGTTTTGCTTAACAAGTGCCGTGGGTGATTCCGGACACCGGTGAGTTAAGCCGGTGTGTCTTGAGTTAGGTGTGTTTTCAACTAAAAGACCGTGAAGCGGAATTAGTCCCGATGGACTAAAGGAATCCGTTGCTTTCATGGGTAAAGAGTACACCCTCTGCAGAGGTTAAATCTATCCGAATAGCCGTGTCCATGGTTAAGGACTACGATGCAGGATGGGTCAAGTGTCGGTCTTAGTGTCGGTCTTGGAGGAGAAATTATTAAAACCGAACTTGGATAGTGACTTGTGACTTGTGATGATCATGATTATTATTTGTTATGGACTAACCCGTTATATTATTGGAATTCTCGAGTATCCCTGGGATGTTTCTACCTCCTGGATATTCACTGTAATTACTTATAAGCCCTTTATGTGGCGTCGCTCAGACGCCCGACTGTGGCATGCCTGTTATTCATTTACTTTATAAGCCCTTTATGTGGCGTCGCTCAGACGCCCGACTGTGGCATGTCGGTTGTCGGTGTCAAAACCGGCGGATCTCGGGTTGGGGGTCCCGAACTGTGCGTCTAGGCGGATGGTAACAGGAGACAAGGGACACGATGTTTTTACCCAGGTTCGGGCCCTCTCGATGGAGGTAATACCCTACTCTGCTTGATTAATATTGATGATATGGGTAGTACAAGAGTAGATCTACCACGAGATCAAGGAGGCTAAACCCTAGAAGCTAGCCTATGGTATGATTGTTGTTCGTCCTAGGGACTAAAACCCTCCGGTTTATATAGACACCGAGATAGGTTAGGGTTGCACGCAGTCGGTTACAGTGGTAGGAGATCTACATATCCGTATCGCCAAGCTTGCCTTCCACGCCAAGGAAAGTCCCATCCGGACACGGGACGAAGTCTTCAATCTTGTATCTTCATAGTCTTGGAGTTCGGTCGTGACGATAGTCCGGCTATCCGGACACCCCCTAGTCCGGGACTCCTCGAGCCTCGAACCAGGCTTCAATGACGACGAGTCCTGCGTTGATTGTCTTCGGCATTGCGAGGCGGGTTCCTCCTCCGAATACTTCATAGAAGGTTTTGAACACAAGGATAGTGTCCGGCTCTGCAAAACAAGTTCCACATAACACCATGGAGAGAATAATTTTTGCGCAGATTTGCTGACGTATTCCGCGACGTGACATCACACCACGGCCAGGCCTTCATACGAATCGTTTTTACAGTTCCACCTCAGCGCGTTTAGCGAGGCGGTTTCCTTGGCACGTCTTATCAAAGCATAGATCGTGCCCCCTTATTCCGGGATTCTCATCAATACGGGCGTGGGTAACCCATCTGCGCCATTGATTACGGCGCTTGGGAAATAAGCGAGTTTTACCAGGCTAGTGGGGGACGCATAGCTTCGTCCGTCTATATAAGGGGATAAGGATCCACCTTTTCACCCACGCCTTCTTCCTCCTTTGCTTATCCATTCCACTTTCGAGCTCCAACGCCCAAGTTCGCACATCCCACCTCAACCTTCTCCAACCATGTCGAGGCGGGAGGCAGGTGGATGGCCTCCTCCGTCATGGAGGGGCACATCAAAGATCATGAAGGCCGGATACTTGTCCGGCGACATTGCGCCGCAGGCTGCCCAAGCGGGCAGCTTATTCCAACCTCCGGGCCCCATGAGAGGGTAGTGTTTCTCCCCACTTCCTCCATGGACTAGGTTTTCCACTTCACCCATTTATCCGGGCTCATGTTCTACTACGGCCTGGACTTCCACGACCTGGCCCGAATTTCATCCTCAACATCTCGGCGTTTATCGTCAGGTGCGAAACTTTCCTCTGCATCCAGCCCCACTTGACTTGTGATGAAGATCTTCAACGTCCGGCCGAAGGTAGTGGGCGGCCGTCAGCAGTCTTGGGCGCCATGGTTGGCAAGATGGCCAAAGTCCCATGGCTCGAAGGCGCCTTCGTGGAGACAATAAAGGGGTGGCAATCGGGGTGGTTCTACATCACCGAGCCCCGCAACACCGAATGGGTGGCGGCCCCCGAGTTCAGATCTGGCTTCCCCACACGGCTCTTGTCATGGAAAGAGACGGGCCTGGTGTGGGGGAATTCGGACGAGACATCCGGACTTCAAACATGTGTCCGAAACCTGGTGGCCAAGAATCTTAGGCTTGTCGACATAATCCAGGTGATGCTCATCCGCCGGATTCTCCCATGCCAACAACGGGCCTTTAACTTGTGGGAGTTCGATCCCAAGACAAAGACCAAACCTTGAGTCGGCTCTTGACACTACGTACATAAAGACGCTGGAAGGTGCCGTTCAAGGGCGCTGAAGCCCGGCATCCGCTACCAAAGATCGCGGATACATTTCGCGGCGTCAAGTCGGCGAGGTAAGTTATTTTACCCTTTACGGGACTCTTTTTCATAGATTGACTCTCGTGGGATCTAAAACTCCCTAATCTTTGACAGGGTGGTGAAGACGTCCGGACAGATTAACTGTCCGGCTCCTTTCTTGGAAGACCGGACGCCTTGATTAATCTGGCTGCTGGCTCCGGCGCCCATGTGGTGCCGGAGAAGAAGGCCAAGAAGGAGGCCACGGGAACTCGAAGGAGCTCCCGATGCCAGGTGCTGTCAGATTCTGAAGCAGAATCTTCTCCTGAGGACGAGGAGGAAGAAGAAGAAGCTCCTCCCCCAGTGGGGGAGGAGAAGAAAAGGAAGGCCGCCCCAATGGGGGAGGCCGGAGGGTCCAAGAAGGGGAGAACCCTTCCTCCGGACTTCTCCACCAACGTCGACGACGATGAGGAGGATTGGCCTACAAGGGCCAAGCCCCTAGCGAGATCGTAAGTGTCCGGATACCCATGGCTTTTTATTATTGTAGAGTGTTCTCTAATGTGGAACAACCGTGCAACCCTTCCAAGGGCGAGTTCGCCGATTCATCGAGCGGGTCCCTGGGCTCGTCGGAAATGGAGAGTACTTCGCTTCCGACCGCCTCCTCGCCTCACGCTGCGGACGACGCCGCGGTGGGGCCCCAAGGGGGGCTTGGTCAAGAGGAGGTAGCGCAGGAGGTGCCACAAGGCGACCTCCCAGACTCCAGGCGCGCGGGGGGCAAGACCCCCAGGGGCTCTAAGCCCGACCCTCGTCCGGACTCCATGCCGGAACCATCAGTGATTCAGTCCGAACAGCGGATCCTTCGCAAGAAGGGTAAGACGTCGGTGTCCTCCGTCCAGCCAGAGGCACCGGATAGCTTACTGGAGGCGCTTAACATCGCTTCCATCTAAGAGGAGCACCGCCTTTGTTATGAGTGCGGTGATCGGACAGTTCGATCCGCCAAGAGCGACCGACCAAGCTACTCAGCCTTCTAACGAGGCTTTGAGGTAAGTTTAAAACATGTAAAAATATTACCGCATAGACAGTAGCCCACGATGCTTAGTTCGGTGTTCAAAAGAAAAGCGGACTAAGGATCTAAAAAGATATACGCAGGAGTTTAACATAGGTATGTCAATATGGGAATGCAGGATGCGCTGCTGACCTCTGTCGCACTGACTGCGGAGGTCAATGCATTGAAGCAGAACCTCGAGCGGTCCGAGAACGAGCTCGGACAAGCCAAGAAGGAGCTCACGGACAAGGAAGGTAAGTAATGCCTTATTAAAGAAATACCTTATAGAAAAGGTTTTGGTTGCGAGAAATAACAGGAATAACATGGGTACTGCAGGGGCCACGAACGAGGTGGCGACCCTGAAGGAAGCGGTGTCCGTGGCCGAAAAGAAAGCGGTTGTGGAATGCACCGAGCGAGAGAAGGGGGAGGCGCAGCTGGCCAAGGTACGGCAAGAGCTCCAAGCTCTCGTGGAAAAAACATGAGAGTTTGGAGCGTGACTCAAAGACTCGAGAGTCCGAGCTCGCCTCGGCTCTTGAGAGTGCCAAAGCTGCTAAGGCCGAGGCCCAAAAAGCCCTCCAAGAAATTGAGTCTTTAGAGAAGATAGCGGCGGGTAAGGCATTCTTTATGCAAAGCAAGCATGTGAAAGTGAATTACCTATTACTTACCCAGATTCGGAGCTCTCCAGGAGCATTCGCAGATTTGCCTCGTAGTGTGTCTGATGCTGCCGCATTCTACCGCGTCAAGGAGGGGAGCTCGACGGAAAAGGTGTTCTGGTCTCGATGTCTTGAGGCCGACCATCAGTGCCTCGAGCGACCAGTGAAGCAGCTGGTCGAGCTCCATAAGGTCGCCGAACAGGCCATGAAGGGCCTTATAGCGCAGCTGTGGCCATTGGAGGCCATGCCCGGGAGTTACTTCGGCTTGGTGCAGCGGCTGGTGGATGCTTGTCTGCGGCTTGAAGTCATCAAGCACTCCGTCTGCATTGAAGGTGTCCGTCGGGCCCTTGCCCGTGCTAAAGTGCACTGGGGCAAGCTGGATGCGGAGAGGCTTGTGACGGACGGGCCACCGAAGGGCCATGAGCATCGCACGCCCGAAATGTACTATGAGGGCCTCCTGAAGGGTGCCCGCCGAATAGCGGATGAGTGCTCCAAAGATGTAATTTTTGAATAAACTCGTATTTGTTATCATGTACGCTGAAAACTTGTTCATATGCGCTAAGCAACGCTTGTTAATTTAAAATTTTACCTTCTGTGCAGCCGTTTATCAAATTTGAGAGATGGCAAGTCGTTGGCTTCAGCCCCAAACCCACAGTCTTTGGGGTGTTTGGGATAAACTTGAGCACTCTTGTTCCCATTCTTGGGTCCGTCTAGGGAGGCGCTCGACACAACGAACAAGGCAACCGGACTTATAATGCTTGAACACTCTCACTTAGCCATAGAATTCTATAATTTTAAATTTCGGCGAAGCCCCTAGTATTCGGAAGACCGAGTTCGGGCGCTATCCACGCCTTGGCGGACAATTCCGGATCCTCGCTCTAAGCGGCATAAGTCTTTAGGGACCCGAAAAACCTCTCGAACAGCGACCGACTCTCGCCTTATCATGACGGTCGGGTTTAGCTTTCTCCACTAAGGTGCTCGACCCAGCATAAGCTGGGGCACAATCGCGATGGTTCTCCGGTGCTACCTTAGCCGATATAGCGGAACGTAAGGTACCAAAACACGGAGCCGGGCAAACCCAACTATTGACCCAAGACATGATTGAAGCCAATTCATATAATGCTATAAGTTCGGGTGCCGCACTTGTGAAAGTGTTCAGACTTATCACACCATAATTTTGGGATACTTAAGCCCTCGGTGTATTGGCCGTACCAAAGTGTACGGTTGCAACATGTCGTGAAATGAACATATGTATATATAAAGGAAGTAGAGCAATAATAAGCAAAAGCTATGTATTGTTTATTCAAAAAGGTACCGCAATGGAAGCGAGCGATACAAATAGTGCGATAAGCAAGGGATGAGACTATCTAACATGTCCCCCTCCGAGGTAAGCTGCGGGATGGTATGTCAAACAAGTATAATGCTCATAATAGAGACCACACAGACACTCGGCGTGGCTTTACGCTTCCCTGGCTGTTGCATCGTGAGTTCGGCGATTCAAGTGCGGACAGGACTTCTCAAAGACGGAGTCCTGAAAGTAAAAAAAGGAAGAAAAGAGGAAAAGAAAAAAAGAAATGACACAAACGGAGCCCACAGTGCGGTCGAGCCGCATTCTTGGCGTGTCGTTGTCTTGCCCCTCCCCATATGCCCATGGTATCTCCAGAGCGTAATTATGTACGCGTAATACTAGCTTCGTAATTTCGCGAGGGCTAGGGTTGGGGTCGGATTGCTACTCGTGCTTGAATCGTGCCAGGTGGTCTTGTTGCGAGTTACTCCGGCGCGCTTGGCGGTGTCCGGACGCTTAGTGGCGGACTCGAGAATTGCCGTGAGAGGCTGCTTTGTACCTCCGCCGAGGGGCCGCCGTGTGCTCCTCCGTTCGGAGAGCGTTCGGTGTTTCCATTGACCGTGATTACTCCTCGAGGGCTGGCATCTTGAGCTTGAGGTATGCGTGGTGCGGCACCGCATTGAACTTTGCAAATGCGGTTCGTCCGAAAGCAAAGGCATGATAGCCGCTGCGGAATGGGACGATGTCGAAGATTAACTCTTCGCTCGGAAGTTATCCGGAGATCCGAAGACCACTTCGAGTGTAATCGAGCCCGTACAACTGGCCTCTACACCGGTATGACGCCTTTAAAGGTCGTGTTGTAGGTTTAATCCTTGAGGGGTCAATGCCCATTTTGCGCCTTTGTATCCGATAAAGCGAGTTCAGTGCTGCCGCCGTCCATCAGGACTCTGGTGAGGTGAAATCCCTCGATAATTGGGTCAAGAAACAATGCGGCGAAGCCGCCGTGACGGATGCTAGTGGGGTGGTCCCTTCGATCGAAGGTGTTTGGGCAGGAAGACCATGGGTTGAACTTCGGGGCGACTGGCTCCATCGCATATATGTCCCTTAGTGCACGCTTCCGCTCCCTTTTGGGTATGTGGGTTGCGTATATCATGTTCACCGTCGGCACTTGTGTAGGAAAACCCTTCTGTCCTTTATTGTTTGGCGGCCGGGGCTCTTCCTCGTCATCACCATGCAGCCCCTTGTCATTGAGTTCGGCACTTAACTTGCCTGCTTGCTTGAACACCCAACAGTCCTGTTGGTGTGATTAGCTGAGTTTTCGGGTGCCATGTATTTGGCACAAGCGATCGAGTATGTGGTCCAAGTTGGGCCGGGCCACAGGTATTTCTTTTGAATGGCTTCTTCCGACCGAGTTGAGCCTCTGAATCCGGCATTGACGGCCGTATCTTGATATTATCGCCGTTAATGCGGTGCTTGTTCTTATTGCTGACGCGACCTGCCATTCTTGTCCTTGGTATCCGGACTATCGGGATGTTTGGCCAAGTTGTTGCTTCGAGCTAGCTAGCTGTCCTCTCCGCACAAAAGCGAGTCATGAGGGTTGTGAGGGCTGCCATAGATTTCGGCTTTTCCTGTCCTAGGTGTCGGGCAAGCCACTCGTCACGGATGTTATGTTTGAAGGCTGCAAGGGCCTCTGCATCCCGGACAATCAACGATTTGATTTTTCTTTGTTACGAACCGAGTCCGTAATTGTCCGGCGATTCTTCCGGCTGCTGAATTATGTGGCTAAGGTCATCGGCGTCTGGTGGTCGCACATATGTGCCCTGGAAGTTATCAAGGAATGCGGCTTCCGTGTCCTCCCAACAACCAATTGATTCTGGCGGCAAGCTATTGAGCCAATGTCGAGCTGGTCCTTTAAGCTTGAGTGGGAGGTATTTGATGGCATGTAGATCATCACCATGGGCCATGTGGATATGGAGGAGATAATCCTCGATCCGCATCAGCAGGATCTGTGGTACCATCGTATGATTCGATGTTTACGGGCTTGAAGCCCTCGGGGATTTTATGATCCATTACTTCATCTCGTGAAGCATAGTGGGTGTCTTGGCGCCTACAGATTGGGCTATATCATGACGTAGCTCATATGAGCTTTGTCTACTGTGTTCGGCCCGGCCGTTTTTTCTGTATCCAGCGCGACGGTAGTCATCCCGCATTGCTGGGCGCCCACGCGATCCGTAGATCGATCTTGTATGTTTTGCCTTATCCTCCAATATATCTCGCAAGTCCGGCGCGTTTTCCCGTGCCTTGGTACTTTTTGAGCGGCGTCGGGGTGTGGCTTGAGCGGAGGGCCGAGAGGCTTCTGTCGCCGCCACGGGTGGCGATCTGCCATGTCATGAGCTGGTGACTTGGGTGCTTCCTCCTCTAGTCGGGCAACGGCTTGCGTTTGGGGTAGCTTTTGGAGGCGTTTGAGTTCATACTCCTCGGCTGCAAGGACTTGATCCATCCGTCACTAGCGTGTCTTGATTAGCTCTAAGTTGTTGCTGCTTTTTTTAGGCTGCTTGCCGTGGCTATAAGCCTGCGTTTGAAACGCTCCTGTTCGGCGGGATCCTCAGGCACGACAAATTCGTCGTCGTCGAGGCTTGCCTCATCTTCGGAGGGAGGCGCATAATTATCGTCCTCAACCTCTCTTTCTGTCGCACTATCGTGCGGGCTTTCTTCTCCTCCTCCTCATCTTTGAGTCCTGCTGGAGGGGTTCTCTTCAACCTTGTCAGGGGTGTTATTATCTCTCGTGCGGAATCACCGCTTTTATTGTGGCGGGATTTAGTGCGGCGCTTGACGTCGGCGCTTGGTTGTTTCTTGGAGGGTCATCCTCTGTTGTTCCATCGCCGTTCCCATCTTTTGGGATGTCCACCATGTATATGTCATATGTGAGGTGGCCTTCCAGTGCCTCTGTAGGCGCTGGGTCTTGGTCGCCTCCGGTGTCGTCATCCATACCGTCGATGTCTTGAGTCGTAGTCTAGCATGTCGGTTAGATCATCGGCAGTGGCTACAAAGTGGGTGGTGGGTGGGCGTTGAATTTCTTCGTCATCCGCATCCCAACCTTCCTGTCATAATCCGGCCAGGCTCTCCGGATAAAGAGAGAGACTTTAGTAAATTCAGAATATCGCCAAAGGCGAGTCTTTGAAAAAGATGTCCGCGGCAGTGAACTCCATAACGGGCGCCCAATCGGATTCGATTGGCGGGCGCGGAGGTTGAGTCCGGAGAGGAGTCCGGCACCACAGAGTCGAGGTCTTCGCAAAGGACAGGGATGGAGTTCGGCTCAATCGCCGTAAAGATTGTAGCCCCCGAGGCGGTGTCCAACCACTCGTCCTCGATCGGGGAATCTGGCTCCGGATTAAGGGCCGGAGCGGGTGCTGGTGCGGCCTCCAGGACACCGTTCGGCTGTAGAGCTAGATCATGCCCATCGAAACAGTACGACGCGCTTGGCTGCGGCTCGAATCCGTCAAAGATCAAGTCCCCGCGGATATCGGCCGTATAGTTCAGACTTCCAAATCGACACGATGGCGGGCGTAGCTTTCGATCTGCTCCGGATGGCTGCTTAATTGGCCCGCAGCAAAGCCGCCCGAATCACGAAGATCTGTCCGGGAGAAAATTCTCACCCCGACCGCGTCGTTGTTGATGATCGAAGGAGCCATCGGGCCCTATCGGTGGCGACGTAGGAACTCTCAATGAAAGCACCAATGTCGGTGTCAAAACCGCGGATCTCGGGTAAGGGGTCCCGAATCGTATGCGTTTAGGCGGATGGTAACAGGAGACAAGGGACATGATGTTTTTACCCGAGTTCGGGCCCTCTCGATGGAGGTAATACCCTACTCCCGCTTGATTAATATTGATGATATGGGTAGTACAAGAGTAGATCTACCACGAGATCAAGGAGGCTAAACCCTAGAAGCTAGCCTATGGTATGATTGTTGTTCGGTCCTACGGACTAAAACCCTCCGGTTTATATAGACACCGGATAGGTTAGGGTTACACAGAGTCAGTTACAATGGTAGGAGATCTACATATCCGTATCGCCAAGCTTGCCTTCCACGCCAAGGAAAGTCCCCAATCTTGTATCTTCATAGTCTTGGAGTCCGGCCGTGACGATAGTCCGGCTATCCGGACACCCCCTAGTCCGGGACTCCCTCACCGGTTATTTATTTACTTTATAAGCCCTTTATGTGGCGTCGCTGAGACGCCCGACTGTGGCATTGCTTGTTATTTATTTACTTTATAAGCCCTTTATGTGGTGTCGCTGAGATGCCCGACTGTGACATTCTTATTAATTATATACTTTATAAGCCCTTTATGTGGTGTCGCATGCAGCCTCGATCGTAACATTTTATTTCCACTCCATTATTGCATGTCCATGTTGCACATAAATAACCTGCTTGCATGCACAAAAGATGTTTATTTATGACTGACGAAGTGATCATAGAATATTTCAGTGCATGATTACCATTTATATTATCCCAGTGTTCATAATGTTTGCGAGTACATTCAAAGTACTCACTGGCTTGTCCCTGACTATTGTCTTGGCCAGATTTCTTGCTTGGAGAGGAGCGTTGCGATGACAGCCCCGGAAACTAAGCAACGATGATAGCAGCCTCGCGAAGATAGGAGTTAACCTGGTCAGCTGTTCCTGTGGAAAATGGAGTCCCATAGACACTGATGTTCCACAAACCGCTTTCGCCATCAACCACTAGAAACCATTTGTTATACTCATAGGCCAGAATGGTCTTGTACTACATATTTTGTGTTTTGCTTGGAATTTTGTATCAAGTTGGTGCCTCATCAGCTAACAGTAATCCTGAGGCTGGTGAGCGCAACAGCCATTTTCTGGAATTTAATACCCGGAAAAACCGGTCGCGACAGTATCTTTCCCCATGATAACTCTTCTTCTCAACAGAATTCGTTGGGCCTGAGGAAGTATTCTGCCGTATATATACAGTGGATGGGTTTATTGAGTGATGAGTTCTAGCAACAGAATGGCCATAGTGATCGCAAGAAAAAGAAAACAGAATGGGTCATAGATAGATTGAACAAAGTTTGGTGATTCAGTGGATGCTTGGAGGCAAGCTGTGAACACTTAATTTATAACTACCTCCGTCCCAAATAGATGGGTCATAAATTCAGTCAAATAGTCAATGTTTTCTAAATTTGACCAAGTATATATAAAAAATATGACGATAAACAATATCAAATCAATGTCAATATATCCACCATTAGATATATTTTCACAATATATTTAATCAGTATTGTAGTTGTTAATATTTTCTTCCATATATAATATATTTGGTCAAACTTGGAACAAAATGACTTTTTGACTGGATTTATACGCCGTGTATTTGGGGACAGAGCGAGCAAGTATTGTTCAAATTTACATATAATATTTCAGAGAAAACAGATAAATATGTTGATTAGAGACAAACTCTATACGCGGTTTCCCCATTGATAATCGTTGGGAAACAACTGCATTTGTAATATCTCGACATGAATTGCGTGTGTGTACCTCAAGGGACTTTGCAAATGATTATTTCAGTTTTCATTGTGTTCCATCATGTATGAATTTTGACCAGTCGTACACAAATTTAATAGTCGATGCGTCATAGGTTACATTATTAAAAATATCAATACAAAATTATCATTATATGGCAGCATAAAAGATAGGACAATAAAAACAAAAAGCTGTATAGACATAAACACAAACACGATGCGGTCTCAATTTAGCACTGCAGGGCATTGTTGCACTTCTCCTTGATTGGAAAGTACAGATCATCAAAGTAGAAAATGAAAAGCTTTGTGCACATAAACACAAACACTTGGTGTTCACATACTAAAGTTGCGAGGTAGAGTAATATTTTTTATGTTGGATCAGAAGGCACAAATCACCAAAAAAATGGCTCTACTATGAAAATGACCCCTCGTTACCTGTTTTCCAACCATGTAAAGTCGAAGCCGTAGTACGTGATCCAAATCCAAACACGCGCATGCACCAATCGCAACAATGCCAGCTCTGCCCACGCTATGGTACAGTGGGTGAGGATGACACCCAACGCATCGGGTTTGTTTCCACTGCCGAGGAGGGATGATGATCCTAGGAGCGTAGCACGATTCGATGACAGGATCAAAGACCCGAGTGGTGAGATAAAGGGGATGAGCTGCGGTGGTTTGAGCCATCGCACGGGAGAATAGTTGAGAAGAGATAGCTTTGTCGTTCGGGGTTCTAGATGGTTCTACTTGCACAGGGTGGGCGCGCGGCAACCTTTTACCCATATGCACGTGGAAAGATCTCATACATCACAAGATTTGATCTGGCGGCCAGTCACTCTTGGATTTGCCAATTCTCAGCCGTCTGATAGAACAAATCGAACATCCGGTGGTGAAAGTTATTGCCACACTATATAGGAGTATATAAGTATAGATAATGTCATGTTTCGCTGGCAGTAGTGCCTTCCCAACATTTCCCAGCAATTTGGAGCCTCCTTGTTTGAACCGCAAAGATTTTCTGGAGCCTCCTTGTTCTCGCTGGTAGTTCCTGCGGCTAAAAGGGAAGTGAGAAACGCATTGCATTGTACTATAACATGGAAACGGTGCTAGAAAAAAGATAAAACATCAACCAACTATGTAAAAGGTGCTACACCAAAGCGCTTGCTGCAAAAAAAATCATAGCAAAAACACACAATGTCTCCATGTTACAATTTTTTAAACCATAGCATTAACACATTAAAAACAGTTGCATGGGACCATATATACCAAACAATAACAAACACTAGCAACAACACAGACAAAAACAGGTTGTGCAACATAAAGACTAGATGATCTCTGCACATTTTCCCATTTTAAACACTAGCAAACAAAAACACAGGTTGCAACAAAGTTTCTGAAGTTCTAGGCAACATAAACGAAAAATCTACACCATTAACTATCTACTCTTCTCTTCTCC
The DNA here is from genome assembly GCA_021605145.1 of Aegilops bicornis. Classification (NCBI taxonomy): domain Eukaryota; kingdom Viridiplantae; phylum Streptophyta; class Magnoliopsida; order Poales; family Poaceae; genus Aegilops; species Aegilops bicornis. The sequence goes on along the minus strand of CM038671.1, from coordinate 157,858,866 downwards.
TAGGAACAGCCAACAAAAAACAAATCCACAAAACAACGCTAAAATATTGGAAAAGAAGATTAATGTTGTGTGACAAATAACAAAGTACATCAACGACAAAATTTTAAAGCAAGCATGAACACAGTGTGCATAATCATAGCAAAAAGTTGAACCTATCAAGCACAATATTGCAATAGTTTCCATTTTAGAACCCCCTATAAACATCACAAAATATTGCACCAAAATGAACCTATCATCATGTTACTATAGGAAAATTCATTTTAACCCCCCCTATAACATCATACAAATATTGTAGCAATTTGGCCCCTACCAACACAGAAATGTAAATCTCCCAAACCTAACGCCGACCCAACACCAAATTTGGCACCCCTAGCATGAACCAACACAATCTCCACGAGAACCTAGCCCAGTTTGAGGAACCATCGTGTCCCCCTACCAAATATCGGTCGGGGAACACCGACGACCACCCACATGGCGACCCCCCACCAGACACAAGCGAACCACATTGCGGGATCAAGGAGGAGGAAGGAAGGGTGCAGGGCTAAGATCTATACCTTCCGGGGGACGCTATTTGTCGCCGGACACCTAAGCTCCCTCCCGGGGCGCCGCTCCCGAGCTCCCATCATCGCCCTGTGGTCGTCCCCTCTCTCTCTCTCTCTCCCTCCATCTGGATTGGATGCACAGTCTCGATGAAATGGTTGCAACAAATCACCGAAAACGACGACACATGATAAAAGACTTGTTGATCCCAATGATAAAAGACTTGTTGGTTTTCAGGCGACATGGCACGACAAGAAGCTTTGAATCGAGACAGATCCAACGTCCCCCCGCGCGACTGTCTGGATAGAACAATGCCAAGGCCCAGGCCCAGATCCAGGTTGCACGTAGCCCGGGCGGGCTGAAATGAGGCCCACTCAGTCGACGCCTAAACGAAGGGAAGTTGAGCGATCAATATTCCGAAAAAAAACACACACGAACGGAAGCGCAGCGCATCGCCCCTCCACCGCTCAGAGCCCAGACCCCTTCTGCTCCTCCTCCGGCGGCGACAGTGGCGGGCGGCGGAGACGAGCACGTGGAGCTAAGTCGTCACGGCGCACTAGCCACCCCCGCGTCGGCAGCTTCACCAGCCCCCACCAGCTCAACCTCATCGTGGCGTACGCACCCGCACAACCCCTCTCTCCGCTCCCTCCCTCGAATCCCCAGTCTCGTAGGGTTCAGCTCCCGCCCGGCTCCGCGTATTAATTCCTGCCACTCAGTTCGGCCTCGACCCTTCTGCGTTCGAATTCCCGGGGCGCTAGGGTTTCGCTCCCGGCTAGAGGCGGGCGCCTGATTCATTCCTCTTCGTCGAGTGATTAGCTTTCTGGGAGGATCTGAGGTCATGAGTGCAGGTGCACAGCACTACTGCACACTGTATTTCTCTGGGTAATCCGTATCCTTCTGAAAGTTCCTTTGCAGTCCGATTCCACCTTCCAGTCGGGTTCGGAGCTACCTTTATATCATACACACAATTGAGCTTAAGTATCCCCTGCGAAAATCGATGGAGAAAGCTTCTGTTTTGGACGATTCTCCAGATTCGAGCGCCGATTGCGATTGGTCCCAGCTTCAGGCTGACCTGCTCCTCCAGATCTTTGGCACTCTCGAGATCCCTGATCTCTTCAGCTCAGGTGCGGTCTGTCGATCATGGCACCTCATTTATCTGGAGGCCCGCCGTCTCCGGCGGTGCTCGCCGAACCAGAGCCCCTGCCTTGTTTACTCATCTGGGGACCGTGATGCTGACACGGTCACCCTGCATAACATGTCCACCAACAAGCTTTACCACGTCACCCTCTCAGAGCCTGCCTTCCGCACACGCCACGTCATGGGCTCCTCCTACGGCTGGCTCATCACTGCGGATGAGCGGTCGAATCTCATACTAGTCAACCCTGTAACCAGAGCTCAGATAGCTATGCCTCCCCCTGAAACCATGAACAATGTTAGACTGCGCTACGCTGAAGATGGTGTGCTAGACGGATATGATGTTCTTTACATGGATCTGTTCTCTCGGGATTTTGACACTGAAATGGAGCCGTATCATCTTACACTTGAAGAAGCCCGCTTCTACCTCTATGCAAGGGTCGTTCTTTCTTGTGATCCCTCCCATGGAAACTGCACAGTTCTCTTAGTACAATTGCCAAAGGATCAACTCTCTTATACTAGGGTTGGGGACACCAAATGGACCTGGATTGATGCAAATCCAAATTGTTGGGCTTATCAAGATATACTTCATAACAACAATGATGGTTTGTTTTATGGTGTTCGTGGTATGGGTGAGGTTGATTCTATTGATCTTAATGAACCTTCTGCTGAAGTGAAAGTTATTTTGAAGCCAATCATATCCTATCAAGCGCATAGTAGATATATTGTTCAAGCCCCATGGGGAGATTTTTTCCAGATATGGAGGCATGATAAATATAATAAGGAGAATGGAATAACAGAGCGGGTTGCAGACAAGTTTTATGTGTACAAGATTGATTTTGTTAAACAAAAGCTCGTTGAAACAAATAACATCCAAGATCATGCAATTTTCATTGGTTACAACAGCTCATTTATGCTTCCAGTGAAAGACTTTTCTACGTTGATTCCCAACAGCATCTACCACACGGATGACTTGCTGGATTATATCTTCTGTCAAAGATCTAGTCTTAGGCAGGCTGTTGTCTTTAATATGAAAGATAGCAGTTTCATTGAGTTATCGCCCCCTAGTTCAGGTTCAAGATTGAACTGGCCACCCTCGGTTTGGATTCAACCATCACTTACTTAAGGTTAGTGAAACTTACTAATGCAGAATATATATGTTATTTTATCTGCTTTATACATTTTTTTGGGTATCTATCCATGTTCTGTAGTTGGCCACTTAGACCTTTGTAATCGCCACAAGTGATCATGTCTCCCATCTTGTGTAGCCACGCACTTAGGCTGCATGATCAGTATTAAGTAATGGCTGCAATTTTTTTTTCAATATTTCTACTTGTAAATAGATGTTTCAGATGTAAACCTATCCGTTCAGTAGGATAAGATTGCTATGGTTGTTTTCAAGGAACACACTTAACTGAGTACTGTCTTGTTTAAAGTGTACTAATACAATGTGTAGAACTTGTAGTGTTGCTAAAACACACTTAAATGCTTTTCCTTTTATGCTTATTATGGCTTCCAAACCAAATATTTATACCTAAATCTAGATCGAAATCCTTTTGTTGCTCTTGGATGGTTCGGTACATGATACATCGACAATTAAGGAGGCTTACCAATAAATATTAAAGTGCCTCAACTAGCTTTGTTAATATCCTACTCTGAATTGTTTCATTCCTCTGTCCCTAAATCTTTTATGTCAAATTATTATCTCTTTCCTAAGGCACCAGCATACTGTTTTGAGTGATCCTAAAACAGATTCTGAACTTTCTTTAGCCCTTACAATATCACTTCTCCAATTTATTATCATCACGGTTTATGATGATTAGTACTACTTATCATGTAAGGTTAGGTCATGAATTTTTCCACGTGCCAGAACCATGACTAGGTTTCGAGATCTTGTGGGTTTCAACTCTTGCCTACCCCTACTTGTCTGGGACTAAAACGCTTTGTTGTTGTTGTTGTGTTCAATACATGTATGATCAACTAGCTGGTACGAAGTAATGTAAATAAATGCAATCATGTATTCATGTAGTACATCCATCTCCTATTCTCCATACAAATCTGATGATCACTGTAGAAATATAATCATATTGCGTGAACCCCCAAAACAAGAGTAGCAATTGTCTCGGACCATTAGCTCAAAGTCAACTCTAAATTTTGTAGACACAATCATTTATTCATTGTAAATAAGTAATAATCATATCTTTTGTGCTAGCAAAATATTGTACTACTAAATAGTTGTAACACGATGGTCGGAGCTAGTCATCATAACCGATGCTTTATTTTTTGTTTTTCAGATTATTCTTGCAAATATCCGGTGGATGGAACACTGTTTATCAAGGCCTTCAAATATAGAGGCCCTACTTGGAATTAGCATACTGTTTTGAGTGATCCTAAAAAGTATTATAGTTTTTTTAGGTGTTACAATATCGCTTTTCCAATTTCTTATCATCAATTTTTATGATGATTAATATTTATACTTATCATATAAGGTTAGGTAAAAGTACATCTGACTTATTCAATACATGTATGATCGACTAACTGATACAAAGTAGTGAAAATAAATCTAATCATGTAGCACATCGATCTCTAATTCTCCACAAGTCCAATGATCACTGTAGAAATATAATCATACTGCGTGAACCAGAAAACAAGAGTAGCAATTGTCTTGGACCATTAGGCCAAAGTCAACTCTAATATTTGTAGACACAATCGTTTATTTCTTGCAAATATCCGGCAAATTGAACACTGTTTATCCAGGCCTTCGAATAGAGAGGCCTTACTTGGAGTTTGCTGCCTAAATGGCATATAACTGACTCAGTGCTTATTTGAAGGTCCTGCCAGTAATAAACCAGGCCTGTTTTCAAGGTCCTGCTCAGCAATTATGAAACGAATCATTTGTGTTCTGTGTATTTTCATCTTGCTACTTTTTAAAATGAACCAACATGTTATTCAAAAGAATTATTAGCTTTGCATATATATGCCTAGATGCTGATACTCACTATGTGTTGTCTCTGCTTAAGGGGCCTTAAAAGTGCTTGAGTGTCCAGGCAAGTTTGGAACTTATTGTGCCCTTTGTTCAGGAGATATTACAGGCCAGTTAAGAAGACATGTCAATGGGAAAATATTCAGTTGTAGCTTTGTACCATTTTACTTTGAAATATAATGGATTTTGTTCTGAATTTCTGATGAGTCATTTCTACTGGTTGTTGAGACAGGCACCAGAGCATTCACATCTGAAGGTTCACATCTTGGAAAACAAACTTATCTTGAGAAGCTGCATCCCTTGGTCATCACAACAGTTCAAATAACAAGATTAGGGCCTCTGCTACGTCTATTGTTTTAGTTGGTTCAGAGGAACTTGGGATATCAATAACTGTTCGTGAGGCAAGTGTAAGTAAACTTTCCGTTTGGTGTACCACCCATGCCGATGAATATCTTTAGTTTATGCAAACAGTTTGACCACTACTAGTCCACTGTTTCGGCAAAGGTTTATTGCTGATGGAATTGATACTTTGGTCAGGATAGGTGTCCCAGTTAACGCTGCTATCTCCTTGTGGTGGAACTGTCTGTTCTTTGGTCGGTACCTGACCTTGTTCATTATAGGTGCACTTGTTGGAGAAAATTTTGCCGTCAAGCAAATCTTTCCCTTGCTTAGGATTCTTGCTATATTCTCATGTATCGATTCCTCCAAGATGAGTAATCCAGTGTCGCAACATAGTTGGAACTTCTTTGCTCTAATTGATGATGGCTTTTCTGCTTTTGAAAGCCTTGTACTCAATCAATTCTTCCAGCAAGTATTTTGGCAGGAAAAACTATCTTTCGGAGTAATGGATAGTCATTGGTGAAGAATAGATAGATTGGGGGTTCTGTTGGAGATAGACTATGAATCGTTACGGCGCACTTTTCCAAATGCGCTGAGGGTGGGTTAGAGCATCTCCACTGCTCGCCTTCACGAGGCTTGAAATATCGTCGCCTGGGGGCGAATCGGCGTGGGGGCGATCGGGTTCCCAGCCGCCGCCCCTAGGTCGCCCCCAGGCGCCGATTTTGGCCCACTTTTGGCGCAAATTTGCCCACTTTCGGCGCAGATTGGCCCGCTATCGGCGCAAATTGACCAATTTTGGCCCATATTCGCCGTGCTTCGGCGCAAATTCAACAGAAACTATTTTTTATCACATAATTCATCACAGAAAATCAATAGAAATCAAATAGTAGAATACAAATTATATAGTTCAACAACTAGTTCAACAAATAAAAACTCATATTTCATCACACGTCGAGCTAGGCGTTGCCCTTGAGCCTCCATAGGTGCTCCACCAGATCCTGCTGCAGTTGTTGATGCACCAGTGGGTCTCGGATCTCCTGACACATATTGAGGAAGGCCGTCTAGGTTGCCGGTAGGTGGTGATCAACTTGGGCAAGAGGACCCTGCATGTAATATGGTTCAGTGGCAAACACTGGCTCTTCCTGCTCGCTCTCAATGATCATGCTGTGCAAGATGACACAACAAGTCATGATCTCCCACATTTGATCTTTCGACCAGTGTCTCGAAAGGGTAACGGACAACAACAAATCGAGATTGGAGCACACCAAATGCCCGCTCGACATCCTTCCTGCAAGCCTCCTGAACCTTTGCAAAGTGGGAGTTCTTGCCTCCTGACACAGGGTTTGAGATAGTCTTCACAAATGTGGACCATCTTGGATAGATGCCATCTGCTAGGTAGTATCCCTTGTTGTAGTGCCTCTCGTTGACCTCGAAGTTCACCGGAGGAGAATGACCTTCAACAAGTTTGGCAAAGACAGGGGAGCACTGCAGTACGTTGATGTCATTGTGAGTTCCTGGCATACCAAAGGAGTGCCAAATCCATAGGTCGTGTGTGGCCACTGCCTCAAGTACTACACTGCAACAGCCTTTGGCGCCTTTGCATGCAGTCGATGCTTCCAAGCATCCCTAGAAATCCTCTTGCTGCATTCTGTGCTAGGATCCGAGTAGTGTCTTCAGCATTGGGTGATCGCAAGTATTGCGGTCCAAACATCGCCACCATCGCCTCGCAGAACTTGTAGAAACACTCAATGGTCGTAGACTCGGCCATGCGTCCATAGTCTTCCAATGAATCACCGGGAGCTCCGTATGCAAGCATCCTCATAGTTGTCGTGCACTTCTGGGGTGAGGTGAATCCAAGTGTGCCGGTGCAATCCTTCTTGCATTTGAAGTAGCCGTCGAACTCCCGGATGGAATTCACAATCCTCAGGAAGAGCTTTCGGCTCATCCGATAACGGCGCCGAAATACTTTGTCACCGTGCAGTGGAGTGTCGGCGAAGTAGTCGGAGTAGAGCAAGCAATAGCCTTCCAGTCGATGTCGGTTCTTTGCCTTCAGTCGGGCTAGCGCCGAGCCACCTCGCCGCGGCTTTGCATTGCTCATGAAAGCGGCTGTAGCGGCGAGGACCTTGAGATGTTTTTCGCTCGACGCCAAAGATCGGCTTCCTCCTCCAAAGAAGGTTGCCGAGCGAGTCCATAGCCGAAAGACAAATCGCCGAACACCTGGCCGTGCGTGGTTGGCGCACAGCCGCCGGTATCCCACCCTGCGCGGCCGGAGTGCCGGAAAACTCGCCCAGGTAGGTGGCGGAGGATGGCACGGCTGAACCCTCTCTCTTTTTCGGCGGGGGAATGGCCTATCTAGCGGCGGTGGGGGGGGGGATCTGGACGCGCAAAGGTACCTTTTCGCCCGACAGTGTAGCCCAGACACGGTTTTCCCTTCCGCCGTGTGGGATCTGGACGCGCAAAGGTACCTTTTCGCCCGACAGTGTAGCCCAGACGCGGTTTTCCCTTCTGCCGAAGCCCCCAAGCGCCCTCCAGTGCGCTGGGTTCGGCTTGGGATTGCCGGGCCCAAAAACAGGCCGAGCCGGCGGATCTCGGCGTCTTGGGGGCGCGACTGGGGTTTTTTTTCGGCGCAGGCGCGAAAAAAGTCGCCCTGGGGGCGCGGCTGGAGATGCTCTTAGAATAGTTAGCGGACGGGCTCCCTTGAACGTGTTGGTGCCGGCGCGTTCAGCCGCTGTTTGGACCCTTGAACCAGGACTGGAAGGCTCATCCGGCTGTGAGACGATCTCCTGCAGAGAGGACCTGATGCAAAACCTGCCTGGAGAAGACACACCCTGTGAGAGCATCTCCAACAGCGGCGGTAAATATCGCGCGCGCGGGAAACCTGCTTTTTAGCGCGCGCAGGCCGGTTTCGCGCGCTCCAGCGGGCGCAGGAGATTCCGGCGCGCGCAGGCAATATTTTGCAGCTGAGCTGGAGCCAGCGCTCTGCTGTGCCCAAAGATATACTATTCCGGAGCTGTAAAGCATGTTTTAGTGCGCCGTGCGTTGCGCGCCTGTTGAAGATGCTCTGAGGTATGAGCTGTGAGGAGGGGATCGTCGGCCTAGCCATGCCGCTCTTGCCTATATGCGGTCGTCACAGCTATCTATGTGGCTGGACTCGCACCAGGCCCCCAACCGACTGTCCGTTTAGTCAAAGGCCAGTTCAAAATTTTGAATTTGAAATCTTGCATTTAATGCCGTTATTATTGCCTTGTCATGTTTATTATGTTTTGTGTTTTTGGTATGTATCCATGTTCTGTAAATGGCTACTCAGACCTTTGTAATCGGCACAAGTGATCACATGTATCCTCCATGTTCTTGTATAGCCATGTACTTAAGCCGCATGATAACTATTAAGTAATGGCTACAATTTCTTACTTCCTCCGTTTCTAAATATTTGTCTTTCTAGATATTTCAACAAGTGACTACATACGGAGCAAAATGAGTGAATCTACAATCTAAAATATGTCTATATACATCCGTATGTGGTAGTCCATTTGAAATATCTAAAAAGACAAATATTTAGGAACGGAGGGAGTAGAATATTTCTACTCCCTCCTGTCCTTTTTACTCTCAATATTAGGTTTGTCCGAAGTCAATCTCATCCAACTTTGACCAAGTTTATATAAAAAATTATAGACATTCACATAACAACACCAATATCATTAGATTCATCTTGGAATATATTTTCATATTATATTTATTAAATATTATAGATGCTAATAATTTCTAATATAAATTTGGTCAAACTTAGCAAAGTTTGACTTTCAGCAAATCCAATGTGCAGAGTAAAAAGGACTGGAGGGAGTACATGTAAATAAATGTTTCGGATGCAAACCATCTGTTCAGTAGGATAAGATTGCTACAGTTATTTTTGAGGAACACACTTAACCGAATACTAACTTGTTTTAAGTGTATACCAGTACAATGTGTAGAACTTGGCGTGCTGCTAAAACATGCTTAAATGCTTACCCTTTTATGCGTATTATGGCTGCCAAACCAAATATTTATACTTCAATCTAGATCGAAATCCTTCTGTCGTTTTTGGATAGTTTGGTACATGATATGTCGACAATTAAGGAGGCTTACCAATAAATATAAAGTGCCTTAACTAGCTTTGTTAATATCCTACTCTGAAATGTTTCATTCATCTGTCCCTAAAGCTTTGTGTCAAATTATTTTCTCTTTCCTAAGGTACTAGCATACTGTTTTGAGTGATCCTAAAAAGTATTCTAATTTTTTTAGGTGTTACAATATCGCTTTTCCAATTTCTTATCATCAATTTTTATGATGATTAGTATTTATACTTATCATATAAGGTTAGGTAAAAGTACATCTGATTTATTCAATACATGTATGATCAACTAACTGATACAAAGTAGTGAAAATAAATCCAATCATGTAGCACATCGATCTCTAATTCTCCACAAGTCCAATGATCACTGCAGAAATATAATCATACTGCGTGAACCAGAAAACAAGAGTAGCAATTGTCTCGGACCGTTAGGCCAAAGTCAACTCTAATATTTGTAGACACAATCGTTTATTTCTTGCATATATCCGGCGAATTGAACACTGTTTATCCAGGCCTTCAAATAGAGAAGCCTTACTTGGAATTTGCTGCCTAAATGGCACATAACTGACTCGTGCTTATTTGAAGGTCCTGCCAGTAATAAACCAGGCCTGTTTTCAAGGTCCTGCTCAGCAATTATGAAACGAATCATTTGTGTTCTGTCATCTAGCTACTTTTTAAAATGAACCAGTATGTTATTCCAAAGAATTATTAGCTTTGCATATATATGCTGATGCTGATACCGAGTATGCGTTGCCTCTGCTTAAGGAGTCCTAAAAGTGCTCGAGTGTCCAGGCAAGTTAGGAACTTATTGTGCACATTGTTCAGGACATCTTACAGGCCAGTTAAGACGTATCGGTGGGGAAATATTTAGTTGTAGCTTTGTACCATTTAATGTTTGATCTTTGAAATATAATGGATTTTGTTCTGATGAGTCATTTCTACTGGTTGTCGCGACAGGCACCAGAGCATTCACATCTGAAGGCCCACATCTTGGAAAACAAACTTTTTTTGAGAAGCTTCATCCCTTGGTCATCACAAACTTGTACAGTTCGAATAACAAGATTAGTGCCTCTGCTGCGTCTATTGTTTTAGTTGGTTCAAGTGAGGAACTTGGGATTATCTGTAACTGTTCATCAGGTAAGTGTAAGGAAACTTTTCGTTTGGTGTACCACCCTGATACTGTCCATACTGATGAATATCTCTAGTTTATGCAGACAATCGGACCATTGCTAGTCCACTGTTTCGTCAAAAGATTTATTGCTGATGGAATTGAAACTTTGGTCAGGATAGGTATCCCAGTTAAACGCTGCTATCTCCTTGTGGTGGAACTGTTTATTATTTGGTCGGAACCTGATCTTATTCATTATAGGTGTACTTGTTGGAAATTTTGCCGTCAGGCAAATGTTTCCCTTGCTTAGGATTCTTGTTATAATCTCATGTATCGACTAGCAATCCAGATGAGTAATCCAGAGTCGCAACATAGTTGAAACTTCTTTGCTGTAATTGATGATGGCTCCAGCTGTGAGGCAATCTGCCGCAGAGAGGGCCTGATGCCAAAACTTCCTGGAGAACCCTGTGAGCTGTGAGAAAAGGATCGTAGGCCTGGCCACAAAGCACGGCTCTTTCACCAGATGGCATGTTAAAAATCTTCTTTACCATGCCCCTGTTGAAGTTAATGACCGTGTTCTTATATCTGAACTCACACATCGTGTTGTTTGTGTACGTGACAAGGAACTCAATGAGCTCACGGAACACTTTGAAAGGCTGGATATCCAACAAATCTCCAAATGGACTATTCCTAAAATATCCTGTATCCCCGGTACTAGTGCCTTCCCAACATTCCCCAACTGCAGTTTGAATCCGCATAGATTTTCTGGAGGAGATAAATACACCCACGGTCACTATAATTGCGAAGAAAGCATGATACGGTCACCCAACTTTGAAATACGCTCGTTACGGTCATCGAATACGATGGGATGTGAAAATATGGTCACTGTTGCGCGTATGCGGTGCGCAGACCGCTTGGGGGGATAGGTGGCGAACCGCGGAGCGGCGGCATTGGAAATATGCAAAAAAAAAAAAAAAAAAAAACCTCAGGCATCACCGCATCCCCATTCATCCCTCCTCCACTCACGTCGCTTGTTCGTCTTCGGTTGGAGAAAGGGGACGCTGCACAGGTGACGCAGCCCCAGTGATCATCGACGGTACAGCCGAGGCGATGGCCTGATTTCGTGCGTGGTTGACGAGGTGCCGCCGGCGCGCGCGTTCTTCTTGTGGGAGGCGGCGGTGATGTCGGCGGTTCGTCGTGCAGAAGGGGCGGCGGCCCCCGTGTACAGTAAGTCTCGTATTCTGAAGAATCCAGCTTTTTTTGCTGTTTTGATGTTGAAAAACCCTCCTTTTAGGGCCCCGTTGCCTTACTAGATGTGTTGCAGTTGCTAGTTAGGACAGATTGTTCTAGGGTTTTGGCATGGGATTTGGGGGTACGGAATTCGGGTTTAGGGTTTTAGATGTTTAAATAAAATGATGCTCCAGTCAATTATGATGTATGTTGTATATGTGTTGGTGTATCAGGCCGTCGAAGCAGCAATTTCTCTGTGGAAATCAATCATGGTCGTTTTTTTTGTTGGGCATGGAAGGAACCGTGCTTATGTTAATAGCGTGCCATTTGGTATGATCATGTGGAGAAGGTCACTTGGTCACCAATTCTCATTGAAAGCCTAGTTGAGAAAATTGGTTATGAGATGGCAGGGAGGCTCAAGGTATTCTACTGTGTCCCCATCCTTATACCCAGTACTAATGGTCTGAGGGAACTTAGTGATGATGAGCAGACGATAGAATGATGGTGTTTGTTGATATTGGGCACCACTTCTTTAGTATCTATCTGTATCATGATGAACGCTTTCAGGCTAATCCAGATGAAGATGATGTTGTCCACAATCCAAGAGCACATTCGCCTCCAGTCTTGAGCCCTGCAAAGAGAGTTCCCAGCAGTAGTGTACACACTAAAGAAGTTCAGGCAGAAACAGGGCATACAGAGGCCGGGGCAGATGCAGAGGCACCCATTCCTCTCCAGGTTATATTCCCTGATGTTGATGCAGATGAGGATGTGAATCAGTTTGAGTTTGTGAGGAGGCCATCAACACAACAAGGTGTGGGTAATCAGATGGAGAAAGAAGAGCCAGTTGTAGTGCAACAACCCAGTCATCACATTGATAATGAAATGCAAGCAGAGGATGTTGTAGGAAGCACATCAATGAGGAGGAGTGCTAGGCAGACCAAAATCAATTATGCAATGGAAGAAGAGGATGCAGTTAGTGACACAGATGATGAGGATTATGTCCCTGGTCTACTTGTGGACAGTGACAATGAGATTGGCAATGATGATAATGACTTGTATGCAGATAATGTAGATGAGGATGAACCAGAACAGAAACAGGACAACGAATCAAATGAGAGAGCAAAGCAGAAAGGAAATCAAGTCCAACTAAAGCTCAAGACAAAGGCAAACAGAAGTATAATTCAGATGAAGACTTGTCTGAAGGTGAAGATTTGTGGGCACCTGATTCAGATGATGAAGAGTTTCACTTGAAGTTCAAAACTTTCAGACTAGAGGATCTACACAACCAAAATTCCATGTAGGCCAAGTCTTTGAGAGTGCAGAACTACTGAGGACAACAATTAAAGCGTACTCATGCCAGAATAGAGTTGATGAAGGAAATATGCTCTAGAGGCAATAATAAAGTTATTTATTTCCTTATATCATGATAAATGTTTATTATTCATGCTAGAATTGTATTAACCGAAAACATAATACTTGTGTGAATACATAGACAAACAGAGTGTCACTAGTATGCCTCTACTTGACTAGCTCGTTGATCAAAGATGGTTATGTTTTCTAGCCATAGACATAAGTTGTCATTTGATTAACGGGATCACATCATTAGGAGAATGATGTGATTGACTTGACCCATTCCGTTAGCTTAGCACTTGATCGTTTAGTATTCTGCTATTGCTTTCTTCATGACTTATACATGTTCCTATGACTATGAGATTATGCAACTCCACGTTTAGGAGGAACACTTTGTGTGCTACCAAACGTCACAACGTGAATCGGGTGATTATAAAGGTGCTCTACAGGTGTCTCCAAAGGTACTTGTTGGGTTGGCGTATTTCGAGATTAGGATTTGTCACTCCGATTGTCTGGAGAGGTATCTTCGGCCCTCTCAAGAATGCACATCACTATAAGCCTTGCAAGCAATGTGATTAATGAGTTAGTTGTGGGATGATGTATTACGGAACGAGTAAAGAGACTTGCCGGTAACGAGATTGAACTAGGTATTGAGATACCGATGATCGAATCTCGGGCAAGTAACATACCGATGACAAAGGGAACAACGTATATTGTTATGCGGTTTGATCGATAAAGATCTTCGTAGAATATGTGGGAGCCAATATGAGCATCCAGGTTCCGCTATTGGTTATTGACCGGAGACGTGTCTCGGTCATGTTTACATAGTTCTCGAACCCGTAGGGTCCGCACGCTTAAAGTTCGATGACGGTTATATTACGAGTTTATGTGTTTTGATGTACCGAAGGTAGTTCGGAGTCCCGGATGTGATCACGAGCATGACGAGGAGTCTTGAAATGGTCGAGACATAAAGATCGATATATTGGACGACTATATTTGGATACCGGAATGGTTCCGGGTGAGATCGCGATAATACCGGAGCACGAGGAGGTTATCGGAAGCCCCCGGGAGGTATATGGGCCTTAATGGGCTTTAGTGGAAAGGAGGGGAAAGGAGCAAGGGAGCCCCCCCAAGCCCAATCCGAATTGGGAGGGGGGCCGGCCCCCTTTCCTTCCTCCCTCCTTCCTCTTCCTTCCCTCTCCCTCTCCAAATAGGAAAAGGAGGAGTCCTACTCCCGGTGGGAGTAGGACTCCCCCCTTGGGCGCGCCTCCTCCCCTTGGCCGACCCTCTCCTCCCCCTTTATATACGGAGGAGGGGGCCACCCCATAGACACAAAAATTGATCTCTTGATCTCTTAGCCGTGTGCGGTGCCCACCTCCACCATAATCCACCTCGATCATATCATAGCGGTGCTTAGGTGAAGCCCTGCGTCGGTAGCAACATCATCACTGTCACCACGCCATCGTGCTGACGGAACTCTCGCTCAAAGCTCGGCTGGATCGGAGTTTGAGGGACGTCATCGAGTTGAACGTGTGCAGAACTCGGAGGTGCCGTACGTTCGGTACTTGATCGGTCGGATCGTGAAGACGCATTTACTACATCAACCGTGTTGTGCTAACGCTTCCGCTTTCGGTCTACGAGGGTACGTGGACAACACTCTCCCCTCTCGTTGCTATGCATCACCATGATCCTGTGTGTGCGTAGGAATTTTTTTGAAATTACTACGTTCCCCAACAGTGGTATCAGAGCCAGGTTTTATGCGTAGATGTTATATGCACGAGTAGAACACGAGTTGTGGGCGATACAAGTCATACTACTTACTAGCATGTCATATTTTGGTTCGGCGGTATTGTTGGATGAAGCGGCCCGGACCGACATTACGCGTACGCTTACGCGAGACTGGTTCTACCGACGTGCTTTACACACAGGTGGCTGGCGGGTGTCAGTTTCTCCAACTTTAGTTGAACCGAGTGTGACTACACCCGGTCCTTGAGAAGGTTAAAACAACACTAACTTGACGAACTATCGTTGTGGTTTTGATGCGTAGGTAAGAACGGTTCTTGCTCAGCCTGTAGCAGCCACATAAAACTTGCAACAACAAAGTAGAGGACGTCTAACTTGTTTTTGCAGGGCATGTTGTGATGTGATATGGTCAAGGCATGATGCTAAATTTTATTGTATGAGATGATCATGTTTTGTAACCGAGTTACCGCAATCGGCAGAGCCATATGGTTGTCGCTTATTGTATGCAATGCAATCATACTGTAATGCTTTACTTTATCACTAAGCGGTAGCGATAGTCATAGAAGCATAAGTTGGCGAGATGACAATGATGCTACGATGGAGATCAAGGTGTCGCGCCGGTGACGATGGTGATCATGACGGTGCTTCGGAGATGGAGATCACAAGCACAAGACGATGATGGCCATATCATATCACTTATATTGATTGCATGTGATGTTTATCTTTTTTATGCATCTTATCTTGCTTTGATTGACAATAGCATTATAAGATGATCTCTCACTAAATTTCAAGATAAAAGTGTTCTCCCGAGTATGCACCGCTATGAAAGTTCTTCGTCTTTGAGACACCACGTGATGATCGGGTGTGATAGGCTCTACGCTCAAATACAACAGTGCAAAACAATTGCACACGCTGAATACTCAAAGTTAAACTTGACGAGCCTAGCATATGCAGATATGGCCTCGAACACTGAGACCGAAAGGTCGAGCGTGAATCATATAGTAGATATGATCAACATAGTGATGTTCACCATTGAAACTATTCCATCTCACGTGATGATCGGACATGGTTTAGTTGATTTGGATCACGTGATCGCTTAGATGATTAGAGGGATGTCTATCTAAGTGGGAGTTCTTAGATAATATGATTAATTGAACTTAAATTTATCATGAACTTAGTACCTGATAGTATTTTGCTTGTCTATGTTGATTGTAGATAGATGGCCCGTGCTGTTGTTCCGTTGAATTTTAATGCGTTCCTTGAGAAAGCAAAGTTGAAAGATGATGATAGCAATTACATGGACTGGGTCCGTAACTTGAGGATTATCATAATTGATGAACAGAAGAATTACGTCCTGGAAGCACCGCTAGGTGCCAGACCTATTGCAGGAGCAACACCAGATGTTATGAACGTCTGGCAGAGCAAAGCTGATGACTACTCGATAGTTCAGTGTGCCATGCTTTACGGCTTTGAACCGGGACTTCAACGACGTTTTGAACGTCATGGAGCATATGAGATGTTCCAGGAGTTGAAGTTAATATTTCAAGCAAATGCCCGGATTGAGAGATATGAAGTCTCCAATAAGTTCTACACCGCAAGATGGAGGAGAATAGTTCACAATGAGCATATACTGTAATGTCTCGGTATAACAATCACTTGATTCAACTGGGAGATAATCTTCCAGATGATAGCGTCATTGACATAATTCTTCAATCACTGCCACCAAGCTACAAGAGCTTCGTGATGAACTATAACATGCAAGGGATGGATAAGACGATTCCCGAGCTCTTCGCAATGCTAAAGGCTGCGGAGGTAGAAATCAAGAAGGAGCATCAAGTGTTGATGGTCAACAAGACCACCAGTTTCAAGAAAAAGGGCAAAGGGAAGAAGAAGGAACTTCAAGAAGAACAGCAAGCAAGTTGTTGCTCAGAGAAGAAACCCAAGTCTGGACCTAAGCCCGAGATCGAGTGCTTCTACCGCAAATGACCGGTCACCGAAGCGGAACTGCCCCAAGTATTTGGCGGATAAGAAGGATGGCAAGGTGAACAAAGGTATATGTGATATACATGTTATTGATGTTTACCTTACTAATGCTCGCAGAGCACCGGGTATTTGATATCGGGTTACCTAATATTTGCAACTCAAACATGGACTACGGATTAAGCGAAGATTGGCTAAGGACGAGGTAACGATGCATCGGGAAATGGTTCCAAAGTCGATGTGATCGCGGTCGGCACGCTACCTCTACATCTACCTTCGGGATTAGTTTTAGACCTGAATAATTGTTATTTGGTGCCAGCGTTGAGCACGAACATTATATCTACATCTACCCTCGGGATATTCTAAACATGTAAAACGTTGTTCGGTTTCTAACTCCCAAGTAAGATATATACCCTCAAATGGTGGAATATTCAATTTCAGTTTAGGAAGATGGTCATGATCTCGTACCTGAGCTGGTAATGCAGCCCTACCATTGCGATTATTTGCATGTGGACGACCGGGTGCTGGTAGTTGCACGTAGTTCTGATTTTGATCAACTTCATCCTCGTAATCTCCCGCATAATCCTCATCCTCCTCATCAGCAGCAGGAGCCACAGAAGCATCAACAACAGCACCAACAGTTTGGCCAGGCTCAAGAGGGACACGGCTCGCTCGGCGGAGGGCTGTTTCGCGACGTGGAGGTAGTCATTGTTTTTGTTGTTGTTGTTGTGGCAGAGGTGTGGTAGGTGCAGCCGGTGGTGGTTGTGGAAGACGCGCAAGCACTTCATTAAATTTGTTATCGAGCTTTGTTTCGAACGTCTTCTCAAAGCCAGTTATCTTATCCACGGCCTCTTCAAAATTGTTCAGCACATCTTGCACCTGTTTAGTCATCATTTGCTGAAATTTATCATGCAACTCCTTATTCGTCATGTTCTCCCAGTCAGTCTCATCGACTTGTGATCCTGCCATGGTTAGCAGCAATAGAAACACACAAGAATATGATCCTACAGACTACTAGAAAATGGTGGTAGTGGGGCGTCACAAATCCGTCAAGCAAATCTCAAATTCTTACCAGTTCTTACCCAGCAGCAGGCGGTGATCGGCAACCGATGTAGTCAAAACTCTCAAAGCTTGGATAAAGCAATTACTAGGGAGAGTCAGACGCACGACGTAGATCTATATGGAGCTGGGAAGGCTTATAATATGGTAGCAAAAAGGGTCAACAATAATCAATTCAGAGATGCAAAGTTGAATAAACGCTCAACGACGGTATCAGGTCTTTGGTCCTAGGCTAGACCGTACTAGAGACGCGAGCCTAGAACACGAACAAAATCACGGTGCTGCACGTAAACAAGGGAAAAGCACACTTTGGATTTTTTTCGCTCTGTTTTTTTGGGCGCTCTTTTTTTTGCGCTCCTTTTTTTTGCGAAAAATCACTATAATGGCGAGCGTCTCAAAACTCTTCCCAGGTCAAAATGAGGATGGGCATGAAATTTTTTGACTATGTTTTTTTTTTGGAAATCAGGGCAGCGACGACAAAAAAGTGCGACAATAAAATCACTATGATGGCACGTGGCTCAAAAGACCCAGAAAAGCCTAAAAATAGGATAGGGAAAAATATTTTTGGCTCAGATTGGTTCGGGTATGATGAACTAACCCTAATTTTTTTGTGGTTTTTTCGTGGACTGTAGGTATGAAGAAAAGACTCGATCTAAACTATGAAAAACTGTAAAATCTCACCGAGCAACCTAGAAATCTGATACCACTTGATAGAGGCAAAGGTGTCTCGTCTTTCGATGAGATGGTGGCTATCGTTTTGGAGGAAGTCGACTTTGACGATCCGACTACGAACGTGCGAGGACGTCGCGCCTTAGCAATCGCTAAACCAACTCCGAGAGGTTATTGACCACGCTGGAGCACGATCAACCTAACCATGAAGGTATGTTTCCTGCAGGCAAACGAAGAATAAGCAAGAAACTAAGATTGCAATCTGGATATTGCGAATATAAGAGGAAAGCTTTATTGATCAAGGTGGGGTTCTGTGACGCCTTTGTCTGGTCGTTGAACACAAACGAAGTACGCGAAGTTGCAGCTATGGCGAACTTTTAGTCTAAACAAAACCCAAAGTCTAAACGGTGCCCTAAGGACTGTATATATGGAGGAAGAGGGGGGAATTTCGTGGCCCTTGGGGAAGGGGTCCGAAACCAACCCTATCTCTTATTTCTCAACACATACGGACTCTAAAAACATCCTATACTTATGTATTTCAAAATTACATGGGCCTGGCCCAATAATAAGGTGACGCAGCCCCTAGAATAGCCTTTGGATGAAATTTATGAAGTGGCATCTTGTATATTTCGTCCAAGGCTTCATGCACTCATTATGGTGGCTTCAAAGTCCTGAAATCATCACTTGTAACTCCGTTATTGTTCCCCTTGCGCATGCCATCCTATCCATGCTTGGTCTTGCTCCAAAGGTTCATCCCTCTTATCCATGCCAGCCCTTCATTTGTAAGCAAAACAAATGTATCCAATTTAGGCAGCATCATATTCTCATGAACATTAGAATCATTACCAAGAAACGGAAGTACTTGAAAATTTAATTGGCGTGCGCGAGCTCTAGTAATTGGTCCAGTATATGTAGCAGTAGGGGCTGTGGGTGTAACAATGGTATTGATGTCCTCATCACCGGTAAAACCTCCAACACCGAAAATGCAATAGAAGAAGCATGTGTACTCTGTTTTCGATGAACTCGAGCTTGTCAAGAAGATGACCATAAGCTCCAAATCTCACAAGGATAAAACCAAACAAGAACCAAGAAAGATGATGCAAGCATGCAATGGTTTGAGCTCTCTATGAATGATACGATCAAGCTACTCACTTGAGAGCCCCCCTTGATAGTACGGCAATCGATCCTATAACCCGTTCTCCAAACTACCACCATGAGACCGGTAAAATAGAGAACCTATCAAGGCCAAACATTTGCCTTGCACAAAGTTCACTTGAGCTAGATGTAGACGATCTTGACTTCCTCAAGTAGGACCACATTTCTTGATTGCGTTGGCTCGGTGAAGACTAGTAGATTGCTCCCCCATACTCCACTATGGGTGAGTCACTCTTCGGCACATCTTCACAAGTCCATTGTCACCACAATGGACGACAATCTTCAAGCACTTGATCTCTTCATGATGCATCACTTGAACGTGCACACCGCAACCTAACCCCACAAAGAACTCTCATGAAGACCATGGGTTAGTACACAAAGCGTAATTGACAATGCTTACCATCACTACAAAAAAAGACACATCCGTGACATTTTGGGCCGTATGAATTTTTTTTCTGTCATACATATGACACTTCTATGATGATAATTGTGACAAAACTCGGTATCATCATAGATGTGGTGGGCTCCTACTTCTATGACAAAAAATAATGACAGAAAATGGGCTTTTCATCCTGGGCGGGCCGGAGACGCAGCTGCATGACATTCTTTGGGCCGTCCATGACGGAAAAAACCGTGGTAGAAACGAGGGCGGGGAAAATTTCAGGGAGTTCCCGGTTACGGTGGGAGGTCGGGGGCTGAGCGATAAGCGTTTCTCTCGTACACGTACACGCGTGTGTGCGAGGCGTTGGCTCTAACTGAACCCGAGCGAGGCGTTGGGCTCTAATCGAACCCGGCGATTGACCGCAAGCTATGCGTTCATCGAACCCGGAGCGATCGATCGATGGCTGTTAACTGAACCCGATTGAGCGATTCCTTCTCTACTGCTGCTAACTCAAGCTGATCGATGCTGCCTCTGGGATGAACAGTGAGTGTTGCGGGGGGGGGGGGGGGGGGTTGGTTGTAAAGTGAGCGGTGGGGTTGCCTTTGGATGAACAGGACCCGTGGTGTCTTTGGAGGGCTGGATAAACGATGAAGCGGTGGAGGGGTGCCCGTGGAGGGTGGTTGAACAAAGAGCCGGTGGAGTAGCGCTGTGGAGGCTGGATGAACAGGAGCCCGTGGAGGCTGGAGGAGGTCAACGGTGGAGATGAACAGATCCCGTGGAGTCCTGCTTTTGCGCACGCCACACCCTCCCGATGAACAGGACCCCTGCTTTGACCGTAGGAGGTCCGCTTTCGTCTGCTTTTTGCGATCGCCACACCTCCCGATCAACAGGACCCCTGTTTCGACCGTAGGAGGTCTGTTTCATCCGTTTTGCGGTACGCCACACCCCTCCCGATCAACAGGACCACCGTTTCGAACATAGGAGGTCCGTTTCCTCCATTTTGCGGTACGCCAGACCCCTCCCGATCAACAGGACCCCGTTCCGAATGTAGGAGGGCCGTTTCCTCGGGTTGTGCGATACGCCAAGCCTCATTTCCATCGCCTGTTCCGTCCAAGCCCTCCCGATGAACACGACCACGCATTCCGTTCCGACCCATCCGGTTGGCTCCCACGCATTCCGTTGCCTCCCGATGAACACGACGCATTCCGTTGCCTCCCCATGAACACGACGCATTCCGTTGCCTCCCCATGAACACGACGACGATGCTGTTTCTCCGTTCCGACCCAGCCATGTCAACGAGCCCTCGCCGTACGTATGCGCGAGTAGGCGTTCGAGACCCCGCCCATATGTACACATACGTGGTCGTATTTTCTTTCTTGCACCCTGGCCGATGTACGTACGTGTACATGCTACGTGCACTCCTCTACTACGACACGCGGCGTGTCTCTACATCCACCAAGATATATGTACGCATATCGTCATGACCAGAATGACAATGCTATGTACGCTTCGACCAGGTGGGTCCTGACTGTCACACACTTCCTTGCGTGCGAAGATGTAGCTGGTGGGTCCCAGCAGTCAGGGGGGCGAATCATTTTGTTTTTTTTGCCAGAACGCACTTCCTTGCGTGTGAAGGTGTAGCTGGTGGGTCCCAGCAGTCAGCGGGAAACGTTTTTTCGCGAAATACGGTGGCCCGTCCGGTGGGTCCCCGTTGTCAGGTGGAGGAATAATTATTTTGCGCGTAATAAGGAGGCACTTCCTTGCTGCGGCCGTGGACCCAGCCGGTCAGCCTCCACGCGACGATTTCTTCCGATGGAAGTCGGTTGTTGACCACATTGACCACGCCACGCCGAGAGCACCACGGCGGTGGACGCACGGCGAGGCCTAGGAAGGGGACGACACGGAGGCATGGAAGACTCGGCAGTTGTTTCCCACGCGGAGGGGAGTACGACTGTACGAGGGTTTACTGGTTCGTCTACCGTCGCCGGAGAATAACAACAGGTGTGGGTGAGTAGAGGGATGACTAGGCCAGCGATGGGAGTACGGTGGGGCGGTGAGGCTCACAAGGTAGCACAGCCGGCATGTGAGGAGAGAGAGCAGTGCCTCGGCGCTTGTTTGAGCGGCTGCAGCAGGAAGAGCAGAGATTGAAGAAACACGACGGCCGTTGGATGGACATCCAACAGTCAGTGCTTGTGCGTCAACCTTTTTTTTAGGAAAGCCTCAAATCTGTGGAAAGCATCATACAACCCATCTGCCATTATTTCTAATAATTTACAGCCCATTTGCTAATTCTTAAGGTTTTTTTGGGAGCAAATATTCTTTTTGTTAGCATTACAGCCCATATTGTGGCCACGGTTAAAGAATTATACGAAATTTTGCATATTTCGGTGCGGTCTGAACTGTTTTTAATCCTAAAGTTACGACTCACATTCAAACTGTTTAAAAAAATAAATGTATATCAATATAAAATCCAACAAATTCTCCATGCATAAAAATTAATGTAATTTAAAATCTTGAAATGAAAAAAAGATATTTGAAACTAATTGCCGGTTTGATGTGTTTTAAAAATGTACATCCCATTTCTCATTACTGATGGGCCATTTTCTCGGCCAGCCGAATGAAAGCTCTCCTCATCTTGAAAGATTTGCAGCCCAACAGGCCTGACAAAGCGACTTACTTGGCAAATCACAAAAAAACTGGGCTGTTGCCGTGGACCCAGCCTCCACATACAGTACTCTTCCGATGGAAGTCATTCCTTGACCACATTGACCATGCCACGCGGAGAGCACCACGACGGTGGACGACGGTGAGGCCTAGGAAGGGGACAACACGGAGCCGGGGAAGACGCGGCAGTGGAAGCCCACGCGGAGAGGAGTACGAGGGTTCACTGGTTCGGCTGCAGTGTGAGGCTGCTGTCGCCGCAGGGCCTGGCCAGTGGTGGGAATAATAGGGGGCGGTGAGGCCTCTGCGGTAGCACAGCCGGCCACAGGAGGCAGGAGCATGCGGCACGACCGGCGCAGCTTTGGGCGGCTGGAGCAAGAAGACGAGAGGTTGAAGAAGCACTCCGGCCGTTGGATGGACATCGTACGGTCACTGGAGCTAAAATCGTTCATATTGACTAAGTTGACAAAGCCCTTCGTCCCCGTCAACTTAGTAGGCCCACAAGTCAGCCTCCCACCAAGGTGGGTCCCAGCTAGCCAGGGGAGTATTCTTTTTTTTGTGCGTAATAAGGAGGCACTTCCGGTGGGTCCGAGCCGACAGCTGGGGAACGTTTTTTCATGAATACGGTGGCCGTCCGGTGGGTCCCAAAGATTCGTGGGGAAACGATTTTTTCAAAATACTGGTGGCCCGTCCGCAAGGCCCCTCATTGTCGGTGGAGGAATAATTATTTTCCTCGTAATAAGGAGGCACTTCCTTGCTGCCGTGGACCCGGTATCGGCCTCTCCACGTCTGATTTCTTCCTATGGAAGTCGGTCGTTGACCACATTGACCACGCCGCACCGAGAGCACCACGGCGGTGGACGACGGCGAGGCCTAGGAAGGGGATGACGCAGAGCAGGGGAAGACGCGGCAGTGGATGCCCACGCGGAGAGGAGTACGAGGGTTCACTGGTTCATTTCGCGGTCTTGGCTGCCGTCGCCCATGAGAATAACAGGGGGTGTGGGTGAGTGGAGGGATGGCCTGGCCACTGGTGGGAGTAGTATGGGGGCGGTGAGGCCTCCGCGGTAGCACAGCCGGCCACGAGAGGCAGGAGCAGGCGGCACGACCGGCGCTGCTTCTCCCGAAGGTTTCATTCCGTTTGGACTCCATTTGATATTCTGTTTCTCCGAAACACTGAAATAGGCAAAAAAACAACAATTCTGGGCTGGGCCTCCAGTTAATAGGTTAGTCCCAAAAATAATATAAAAGTAGAAAATAAAGCCCAATATAGTCCAAAACAGTAGATAATATAGCATGGAGCAATCTCGGGGACGAGATTTTTCCTAAGGGGGTAGGTGTTGTGACACTCCAAAATTTTTTATTTGGTTTTCAACAAAAACTTTGTTGGATTTGAAGAAGGTCATTTAAATTCTTCCAAAAACCTCTCTCTCAAAAAATTTCCCCTTGGCAAGGATTTTATTTTTGTATCTTCTTCAACCTTGGTGTTTGGTTAATAAGAACCTTTCTTCTGATTGTTCCCTCCTCAAATATATTTTCTTGGAAATTATTTTCTTTTAAAAAGAAACCCTATGAGTTTTGGGGCTTCTTTCATTTTGAAACCACCCATGGTTTTACCATGCCTCATGTGGTAAATCCTCCCAAAACCCCTCCTTCCACTTTGGGGCAATCCAAACTTTCTGTTCCAACAAGTCCAACCCATTTTTGGATTTTATTTCAATTATTCTATTCCCCAAAACAATTCTGTCAAATATTTTAAGCCTAGATGATTTACAAAGGAAGTACCTAATTTCCTTTGAGTTTTGATCTCAAATCAACTCCTCTGGATGGTCTTTAGCACCCCCAACCTAGATTCATCAAGATCCACTCTTCCTCTTTTAAAATTTTTCAAGTTTCAACCTTTGCAAGTTTGGACCAGATTTGTCAAATTTGGTGAAATTCATATTTTCCTTTCTCCAAAAATTCTACCAAAATTCAGGCAGCCCTCAGATGCAATGAGAGGCCACCCCACCAAAAATCAGCTCAAGTAAAATTCCCCACATGCCAAAATCATTTCGTTGAACACTTGGCCGACACTGTTCCTGTGCACTTTCAGTAAAGTTCAGAGTTTCAGAGTTAGCAGTGTCGTTTTTCGTCAGAGAGTTGTCATCGATCACCTGAGTACCCTGGCGCTTTGCGCACAGCCTCTCCTCCTTGACCAGAGCACCGCATGCTCTCTTGGACGGGCGCAAGTGTCGGTGGCGGCGAGCATCGCCGACGCTGGCAGCTTCTGCGGTGGCAGAGCCACCCGTGGCGGCCAACGGGACCCGGAGCCAGCTCACCACGCCGTCCGGCGCCGCCCAACGCCCCCTAGCCCTCGGCGTGGCCTCATGCATGCCAACGCACACCGCAGCACCGTCGCCGTGGCCCGGAAAGCACAGGGCGCGCCCTCTGCCGCCGACGGGCTCAAGGCCGCCTGCCCGTCAAGCCACCCAGAGCGCCTAATCCAAACTTGGTTAGCACCTAAATGGAACCGGTGGACCTCCACGTTGACGCCCAACCCCCTAAACTCCCCGACCAAGCACTGCGCCGCCGTAACCATCGCCGGAGATCCCCGTTCACGGCCACCGCCTCAGATCGCCTATAAAAGGAAGTCCCGAGCTCGTTCTCGAGCACGCACCACCACTGCACCCCACAAGAACCCCGCCAAGCCACTAGGAGGACCTCGAGGAGGTCTCCTCCCCCAACTCCGGCCGCCCCGATCCGCCTCGGCCACCAGCTCGATCCACTCCGGTGAGGCCATCCCCGACGCCCAAACCTCGTCAGTAGTCTCCTCGAGCACCCAGTGAGCTAACCCAAGCTTCAATTTAACCTCCGCAGCCCTCCCCGACGAGATCCAACTCCACCCGAGCCGCCGTCCGCCAGAGCAAGGGCCGCCGTCGACGTGGTGCTCGCCGACGACCACCACCACCACCCACCGACGCGGAAGGACACGCTGAGCACGTAGGTACCGCCCGATCCCCCTGCCTCGCCGTGGATCGCCGCCGGCGACCACCGCAGCTCTCGGGCGCCGACGAGCTCTGTTCTCCCCGTTTGAAATTTCAAACCTGACGGGTGGGACCCGCCTGTCAGCCTCTCTTTTCTTTTAAACGAACCGTTTTCTGAAAACGCATTCGGGCAAATACGCTTTCAGTCTGAAGCGTTTTTCTGGTCTTTTCTGTTCAGCCCCCTGAGAAGTTTCTGTTTCATTACAGAAAGGTCCCTGGACTAAAACCCTTATAACTTTTAAACAGAAAAATGATTTTTGATTGATTCTTTTTCTGTACTCTTTAAATTTTTGTCTAGTTTTTCATCAGATTTATTTGAAAAATATTTGGAATACTTTTGTGCACCTCACGGTATTTACGTTACCGCGTATGTTTCTTTATACCGTAGATACCGAAGGAGGTGACGGAACCGCGAACTTCACCGAGCTAGGCTCCGACTACTCCGAACTAGGCAAGCATGTTTGAACTTTTGATATGACGAGTGTCTTTGGCATGTTTGCATTAAGTAGTTCATGGCATGTTTATGAGCATCTCGATGAATGTCATATTACATGCCAAGTTGAGGCAAGTGAGTTTCGAAAATCCATAAGTTGTTGGATATGAGTTTGCATGGCCATGTGATGGCATGAGATGTTGGGGAACGTAGTAATTTCAAAAAAATTCCTACGCACACGCAAGATCATGGTGATGGCATAGCAACGAGAGGGGAGAGTATTGTCCACGTACCCTTGTAGACCGTAAGCGGAAGCGTTATGACAACGCTGTTGATGTAGTCGTACGTCTTCACGATCAGACCGATCCGAGTACTGAACGTACGACACCTCCGAGTTCTGCACACGTTCAGCTCGATGACGATCCCGGACTCCGATCCAGCAAAGTGTCGGGATGAGTTCCACAAGACGACGGGCGTGGTGACGATGATGATGCTCTCATCGCGCAGGCTTCGCCTAAACTCCGCGACGATATGACCGAGGTGGAATATGGTGGAGGAGGGCACCGCACAAGGCTAAGGAACGATTCGTAGATCAACTTGTGTGTCATGGGGTACCCCCTGCCCCCGTATATGAAGGAGCAAGGGGGGGAGGAGGCCGGCCCTAGGAGGGGGCGCGCCAAGTATTGAGTCCTACTAGGACTCCCTAGTCCTAGTAGGATTCCACCTCCCTTGTTGGAGTAGGAGAAGGGGGGAGGGGAAAGAGGAAGGGGGGCGCTGCCCCCCCTCTCCTTGTCCTATTCGGACTAGGGGGGGAGGGGGCGCGCGGCCTACCCTGGCCGGCCCTCCTCTTCTCCCTCATGGCCCACTAAGGCCCATTATCCCCCGGGAGGGTTCCGGTAACCCCTTGTTCGGTAAAATCCCGATTTCACCGGAACCATTCCGATATCCAAATGTAGGCTTCCAATATATCAATCTTTATGTCTCGACCATTTCGAGACTCCTCGTCATGTCCGTGATCACATCCGGACTCGAACAATCTTCGGTACATCAAAACTTATAAACTCATAATAAAGCTGTCATCGTAACGTTAAGCATGCGGACCCTACGGGTTCGAGAACTATGTAGACATGACCTAGAACTATTCTCGGTCAATAACCAATAGCGGAACCTGGATGCCCATATTGGTTCCTACATATTCTACGAAGATCTTTATCGGTCAAACCGCATAACGACATCGTTGTTCCCTTTGTCATCGGTATGTTACTTGCCGAGATTCGATCGTCGGTATCCAATACCTAGTTCAATCTCGTTCTTGGCAAGTCTCTTTACTCGTTCGTAATACATCATCTCGCAACTAACTTATTAGTTGCAATGCTTGCAAGGCTTATGTGATGTGTATTACCGAGAGGGCCTAGAGATACCTCTCCGACAATCGGAGTGACAAAACCTAATCTCGAATACGCCAACCCAACATGTACCTTTGGAGACACCTGTAGTACTCCTTTATAATCACCCGATTCGTTGTGACGCTTTGGTAGCACCCAAAGTGTTCCTCCGTAAACGGGAGTTGCATAATCTCATAGTTACAGTGAACATGTATAAGTCATGAAGAAAGCAATAGCAATATACTAAACGATCAAGTGCTATGCTAACGGAATGGGTCATGTCAATCACATCATTCTCCTAATGATGTGATCCCATTAATCAAATAACAACACATGTCTATGGTTAGGAAACATAACCATCTTTGATTAATGAGCTAGTCAAGTAGAGGCATACTAGTGACTATATGTTTGTCTATGTATTCACACATGTATCATGTTTCCGGTTAATACAATTCTAGCATGAATAATAAACATTTATCATGAAATAAGGAAATAAATAATAACTTTATTATTGCCTCTAGGGCATATTTCCTTCAGTCTCCCACTTGCACTAGAGTCAATAATCTAGTTCACATCATCATGTGATTCAACACTAATATTCACATATGTATGTGATTAACACCCATAGTTCACATCGTCATGTGTCCAATACCCAAAGGGTTTACTAGAGTCAATAATCTAGTTCACATCGTTATGTGATTAACACCCAAAGAGTACTAAGGTATGATCATGTTTTGCTCGTGAGAGAAGCTTAGTCAACGGGTCTCATCACATTCGTGAGCCGTAGGTATTTTGCAAATATTCTATGTCTACAATGCTCTACACGGAGCTACTCTAGCTAATTGCTCCCACTTTCAATATGTATCCAGATTGAGACTTAGAGTCATCTGGATCAGTGTAAAAAGCTTGCATCGATGTAACTCTTTACGACGGGCTCTTTTGTCACCTCCATAATCGAGAAATATTTCCTTAGTCCTCACTAAGGATGTTCTTGACCAATGTCCAAAGGATCTACTCCTAGATCACTATTGTACTCCTTGCCAAATTCAGAGCAAGGTATACAATAGGTCTGGTACATAGCATAGCATACTTTATAGAACCTATGATTGAGGCATAGGGAATGACTTTCATTCTCTTTTCTATTTTCTGCCGTGGTCGGGATTTGAGTCTTACTCAATTTCACACCTTTGCAACACAGGCAAGAACTTTTTCTTTGACTATTCCATTTTGAACTACTTCAAAATCTTGTCAAGGTATGTACTCATTGAAAAACTTATCAAGCGTCTTGATCTATCTCTATAGATCTTGGTGCTCAATATGTAAGTAGCTTTACTGAGGTCTTTCTTTGAAAAACTCCTTTCAAATACTCCTTTATGCTTTGCAGAATAATTCTACATTATTTCCGATCAACAATATGTCATTCACATATACTTATCAGAAATGATGTAGTGCTCCCACTCACTTTCTTGTAAATACAGGCTTCTCAAAAAGTCTGTATAAAACCATATGCTTTGATCAACTCATCAAAGCGTATATTCCAACTCCGAGAGGCTTGCACCAGTCCATAAATGGATCACTGGAGCTTGCACACTTTGTTAGCACCTTCAGGATAGACAAAACCTTCTAGTTGCATCATATACAACTCTTCTTTAATAGATCCATTAAGGAATGCAGTTTTGACATCCTTTTGCCAGATTTCATAAAATGTGGCAATTGCTAACATGATTCGGACATACTTAAGCATCGTTACGAGTGAGAAAATCTCATCGTATTCAACACCTTGAACTTGTCGAAAACCTTTTGCAACAAGTCGAGCTTTGTAGATAGTAACACTACTATCAATGTCCTTCTTCCTCTTGAAGATCCATTTATTTAACATGGCTTGCTGATCATCGAGCAAGTCAATCAAAGTCCATACTTTGTTCTCATACATGGATCATATCTCAGATTTTATGGCCTCAAGCCATTTCGCGGAATCTGGGCTCATCATCGCTTCCTCATAGTTCGTAGGTTAATCATGGTCTAGTAACATGACTTCCAGAACATGATTACCGTACCACTCTGGTGCGGATCTTACTTTGGAAGACCTACGAGGTTTGGTAGCAACTTGATCTGAAGTTTCATGATCATCATCATTAACTTCCTCACTAATTGGTGTAGGAATCACTAGAACTGATTTCTGTGATGAATTACTTTCCAATAATGGAGAAGGTACAATTACCTCAACAAGTTCTACTTTCCTCCCACTCACTTCTTTAGAGAGAAACTTCTTCTCTAGAAAGGATCCATCTTAGCAACGAATAACTTGCCTTCGGATCTGTGATAGAAGGTGTACCCAATAGTTACCTTTGGGTATTCTATGAAGACGCACTTTTCTGATTTGTGCTCGAGCTTATCGAGTTGAAACCTTTTCATATAAGCATCGCAACTCCAAGCTTTAAGAAACGACAGCTTAGGTTTCTTTGCTAAACCATATTTCATACGGTGTCATCTCAACGGATTTAGATGGTGCCCTATTAAACGTGAATGCAGTTGTCTCTAATGCATAACCCCAAAACGATAGTGGTAAATCGGTAAGAGACATCATAGATCACACCATATCTAGTAAAGTACGACACGATGTTCGGACACACCATTACATTGTGGTGTTCGGTGGCGTGAGCTGTGAAACTATTCCACATTGTTTTAATTGAAGACCAAACTCAGAACTCAAATATTCATCTCCATGATCAGATCGCAGAAACTTTATTTTCTTGTTACGATGATTTTCCACTTCACTCTGAAATTCTTTGAACCTTTCAACTATTTCAGACTTATGTTTCATCAAGTAGATATACCCATATATGCTCAAATCATCTGTGAAGGTCAGAAAATAATGATACACGCCGCGAGCCTTAACACTCATCGGATCACATACATCGGTATGTATGATTTCCAACAAATCGGTTGCTCGCTGCATAGTTCCGGAGAACGGCGTTTTAGTCATCTTGCCCATGAGGCACGGTTCGCAAGAATCAAATGATTCATAACCAAGTGATTCCGAAAATCCATCTTTTATGGAGTTTCTTCATGCGCTTTACACCGATATGACCCAAACGGCAGTGCCACAAATAAGTTGCACTATCATTATTAACTTTGCATCTTTCGGCATCAATATTATGAATATGTGTATCACTACGATCGAGATCCAACAAACTATTTTCATTGGGTGTATGACCATTGAAGGTTTTATTCATGTAAATGTAACAACAATTATTCTCGACTTTAAATGAATAACCGTATTGCAATAAACATGATCAAATCATATTCATGCTCAACGCAAAAGCCAAATAACATTTATTTAGATTTAACACTAATCCCGAAAGTATAGGGAGTGTGTGATGATGATCATATCAATCTTGGAACTACTTCCAACACTCATCGTCACTTCCCCTTCAACTAGTCTCTGTTTATTCTGTAACTCCTACTTTGAGTTACTAATCTTAGCAACCTAAGCAGTATCAAATACTCGTGGGCTACTATAAACACTAGTAAGGCACACATCAATAACCTCAGTATATCAAATATACTCTTGTTCACTTTGCCATCCTTCTTATCCACCAAATATTCAGGCATTTCCGCTCAAAGGACCATTTCCTTTGCAAGAGAAGCACTTAGTTTCGTGCTTTGGTCCAGCTTTGGGCTTCTTCATGGGAGTGACAACTTGTTTGCCATTCTACTTGAAGTTTCCCTTTCTTTCCCTTTGCCCTTTTCTTGAAACTAGTGGTCTTGTCAATCATCAACACTTGATGCTCTTTCTTGATTTCTACCTTCGGCGATTTCAACATCACGAAGAGCTCGGGAATCTTTTTTCGTCATCCCTTGCATACTATAGTTCATCACGAAGTTCTAGTAACTTAGTGATGGTGACTAGAGAATTCTGTCAATCACTATCTTATCTGGAAGATTAACTCCCACTTGATTCAAGCGATTGAAGTACCTGCATAATCTGAGCACATGCTCACTAGTTGAGCGATTCTCCTCCATCTTTTAGCTATAGAACTTGTTGGAGACT
Organism: Aegilops bicornis; assembly: GCA_021605145.1. NCBI lineage: Eukaryota > Viridiplantae > Streptophyta > Magnoliopsida > Poales > Poaceae > Aegilops > Aegilops bicornis. The sequence goes on along the minus strand of CM038671.1, from coordinate 157,827,530 downwards.
TCATATCTCTCAACTCGGGTATTTTCTTGAAATATTAACTTCAATTCCTGGAACATCTCATATGGTCCGTGACGTTCAAAATGTCTTTGAAGTCCCAATTCTAAGCCGTTAAGCATGGTGCACTAAACTATGAAGTAGTCATCATATTGAGCTAGCCAAACGTTCATAACGTCTGCATCTGCTCCTACAATAGGTCTGTCACCTAGCGGTGCATCAAGGACATAATTCTTCTGCGCAGCAATGAGGATAAACCTCAGATCACGGATCCAATCCGCATCATTGCTACTAACATCTTTCAACACAATTTTCTCTAGGAACACATATAAAAACATAGGGAAGCAACAACGCCGAGCTATTGATCTACAACATAATTTGCAAAATACTACCAGGACTAAGTTCATGATAAATTAAAGTTCAATTAATCATATTACTTAAGAACTCCCACTTAGATAGACATCCCTCTAATCTTCTAAGTGATTACATGATCCATATCAACTAAACCATGTCCGATCATCACGTGAGATGGAGTAGTTTCAATGGTGAACATCACTATGTTGATCATATCTACTATATGATTCACGTTCGACCTTTCAATCTCCGTGTTCCGAGGCCATATCTCAGATATGCTAGGCTCGTCAAGTTTGACCTGAGTATTCCGCGTGTGCAACTGTTTTGCACCTGTTGTATTTGAACGTAGAGCCTATCACACCCGATCATCACGTGGTGTCTCAAAGACGTAAGAACTTTCGCAACGGTGCATACTGTGGAGAACACTTCTTGATATTTAGTGAGAGATCATCTTATAATGCTACCGTCAATCAAAGCAACATAAGATGCATAAAGGATAAACATCACATGCAATCAATATAAGTGATATGATATGGCCATCATCATCTTGTGCTTGTGATCTCCATCTCCGAAGCACCGTCGTGATCACCATCGTCACCGGCGCGACACCTTGATCTCCATCGTAGCATCGTTGTCGTTACGCTATCTATTGCTTCTACGACTATCGCTACCGCTTAGTGATAAAGTAAAGAAATTACAGGGCGTTTGCATTTCATACAATAAAGCGACAACCATATGGCTCCTTCCATTTGCCGATAACTTCGGTTACAAAACATGATCATCTCATACAATAAAATATAGCATCACGTCTTGACCATATCACATCACAACATGCCCTGCAAAAACAAGTTAGACGTCCTCTACTTTGTTGTTGCAAGTTTTACGTGGCTGCTACGGGCTGAGCAAGAACCGTTCTTACCTACGCATCAAAACCACAACGATAGTTTGTCAAGTTGGTGCTGTTTTAACCTTCGCAAGGACCGGGCGTAGCCACACTCGGTTCAACTAAAGTGAGAGAGACAGACACCCACCAGTCACCTTTAAGCAACGAGTGCTCGCAGCGGTGAAACCAGTCTCGCGTAAGCATACGCGTAATGTCGGTCCGGGCCGCTTCATCTCACAATACCGCCGAACCAAACTATGACATGCTGGTAAGCAGTATGACTTGTATCGCCCACAACTCACTTGTGTTCTACTCGTGCATATAACATCAACGCATAAAACCAGGCTCGGATGCCATTGTTGGGGAACGTAGTAATTTCAAAAAATTTCCTACGCACACGCAAGATCATGGTGATGGCATAGCAACGAGAGGGGAGAGTATTGTCCACGCACTCGTGAGACCGTAAGCGGAAGCATTATGACAACGCGGTTGATGTAGTCGTAAATGCGTCTTCACGATCCGACCGATCCAAGTACCGAACGCACGGCACCTCCGAGTTCAGCACACGCTCAGCTCGATGGCGATCCCCAGACTCCGATCCAGCAAAGTGTCGGGATGAGTTCCACAAGACGACGTGGCAGGACGATGATGATGCTCTACCGGCGCAGGGCTTCACCTAAACTCCGCGACGATATGACCGAGGTGGAATATGGTGGAGGAGGGCACCACACACGGCTAAGGAACAATTCGTAGATCAACTTGTGTGTCATGGGGTGCCCCCTGCCCCCGTACATAAAGGAGCAAGGGGGGAGGAGGCCGGCCCTAGGAGGGGGCGCGCCAAGTGTGGAGTCCTACTAGGACTCCCTACTCCTAGTAGGATTCCACCTCCCTTGTTGGAGTAGGAGAAGGGGGGATGGGAAAGAGGAAGGGGGGCGCCGCCCCCCTCTCCTTGTCCTATTAGGACTAGGGGGGGAGGGGGCGCGCGGCCTGCCCTGGCCGGCCCTCCTCTTCTCCCTCATGGCCCACTAAGGCCCATTATCCCCGGGGAGGGTTCCGGTAACCCCCCGGTGTTCCGGTAAAATCCCGATTTCACCCGGAACCATTCCGATATCCAAATGTAGGCTTCCAATATATCAATCTTTATGTCTCGACCATTTCGAGACTCCTCGTCATGTCCATGATCACATCCGGGACTCCGAACAATCTTCGGTACATCAAAACTCATAAACTCATAATAAAGCTGTCATCGTAATGTTAAGCGTGCGGACCCTACGGGTTCGAGAACTATGTAGACATGACCTAGAACTATTCTCGGTCAATAACCAATAGCGGAACCTGGATGCCCATATTGGTTCCTACATATTCTACGAAGATCTTTATTGGTCAAACCGCATAACGACATACGTTGTTCCCTTTGTCATCGGTATGTTACTTGCCCGAGATTCGATCGTCGGTATCCAATACCTAGTTCAATCTCGTTACTGGCAAGTCTCTTTACTCGTTCCGTAATACATCATCTCGCAACTAACTTATTAGTTGCAATGCTTGCAAGGCTTATGTGATGTGTATTACCGAGAGGGCCAGAGATACCTCTCCGAGCAATCGGAGTGACAAAACCTAATCTCGAAATACGCCAACCCAACATGTACCTTTGGAGACACAGTAGTACTCCTTTATAATCACCCGATTACGTTGTGACGTTTGGTAGCACCAAAGTGTTCCTCCAGTAAACGGAGTTGCATAATCTCATAGTTACGGAACATGTATAAGTCATGAAGAAAGCAATAGCAATATACTAAACGATCAAGTGCTATGCTAACGGAATGGGTCATGTCAATCACATCATTCTCCTAATGATGTGATCCCATTAATCAAATAACAACACATGTCTATGGTTAGGAAACATAACCATCTTTGATTAATGAGCTAGTAAAGTAGAGGCATACTAGTGACTATATGTTTGTCTATGTATTCACACATGTATCATGTTTCCGGTTAATACAATTCTAGCATGAATAATAAACATTTATCATGAAATAAGGAAATAAATAATAACTTTATTATTGCCTCTAGGGCATATTTCCTTCATGAGAATGGGTAAGATGGCAGTGTTGTAGCATGCCAGTCTTATGCCAGACTATTTGACTCCAGTGTCAACATGAATCAGTCCAGTTTCCATCTGTTTTCCCTCCCTGTACTACCACATGTTTTCCGCAAGGGATACGGTTTAGTAAGTTGCAAACCGCTTCCTGGTACACACCAAATCGAGAGGCCGTGATGAGGGTTCCATGGCCCTGGATTAAAGCCAGTCATCCGGTCAGGGCATGGGTGTTTCCGGTTGGGACCGAGAGGGGGCACCCTTAGAGCGCACGTATATAAATTTGATCCCATGCTATTCGAGATTGTGATCTCCCCATCTCAAAGTTTTTCTTGAACGCTGTCTAGGGTGATTCCTGGCATCGTGAGGTGGGATGGGTGTGTACTGGTTAGATGTTTTTTTTTCGAAATACCGTAAACGGAACTAGTCCTTCGTGACTACGGAAATCCGTTGGCTGTGGGTAATTTAGTACAAACTCTACAGAGTCAAAAATCCTTTGAATCATCTTATCCATGTCCAAGTACTGTGTTCAACTTATCTTGTCATGTGTCAGTCTCAGTGACAAAAACTCCGGTGAACCACATGAGTGCTAAGTCCGGTTAAATGTTTAATTCCTGTGGATGGACTAACCCGTTTATTATTATGTGTTGAATATTTCTTATGAGTATTATATCTTTGTGAGTTTAACAGATATGAATAATGAAAATTTAAGCCCTTTCTGCGATGTCGCCTAGACGTCCGACTGTGGCACAAATTGTTATTTACTTTTGATATAAGCCCTTTCTGCGATGTCGCTTAGACGTCCGACTGTGGCACAATTGTTATTTACTTTCGGATATAAGCCCTTTCTGCGATGTCGCTCAGACGTCCGACTGTGGCACGCATGTTATTTACTTTCAATATAAGCCTTTTCTGCGATGTCCCTCAGACGTCCGACTGTGGCATGCATGTTATTTACTTTCAATATAAGCCCTTTCTGCGATGTCGCTCCGACGTTCGTGGCACACATGTTATTTACTTTTCAATATAAGCCCTTTACGTGGTGTCGCTCAGACGCCCGACTGCGGCATGATTACTTATTTGTTCACCCTTCGAGGCGTCGCTCCAGACACCCGATCGGTTTTCAGTTATTTTGTTGGGATTTCGGGAAGACTACCGCCCGACTCCCTTTTTACTTATGATGTTGTGCCAATATTTACTAAATTGAATGTGCATTGCTAATTTCTCATGACGCATTCATGCATGCATTTTTTATATCTTATGTCCGAACTGTCTTGCAGTACTTTCAAAGTACTCACCGGCTTGTTGATTTGGCCGATGTTGACGGGCGATCTCATGGATGAAGAGTTCGATAGCGAGTCCGACGCCTAGAGGAGTCCCGGTCGGTCTCGTGCGACCCTGGATTTGGTCATCAGATTATATCCGCTTCCGCTACCCGAATAAATTCATCGAGCCTCACCTCGACGCTCGATGAGCTGCCAGTTTAGGAGTCATATTATCCACTCCACTGTGATATATCCACCACCACTTTTATCTCGAGTCAGTAGTATGCCACCACACCATTGTGCCATATCCGCCATTATGTATAATTATTGGCGTGCTTGTAATAATTTGTTGAGCAGCCTCAGCTCGACCCTGTAATATATTGAATGCTACTGGCTTACTGTATCAAGATTTTGTCTACCAGTAAGGAGGATTTTCCTCATACTGGAAATAAATGGTCGGTTTCTCAATAAGCATTTTATTGGAAGACCGGTCGTGACAAGCTTGGTACCAGAGCCAGGCTGACTGTAGGAAGCCACTAGGTGCGATCGCTAATCGGTTATTAGCGTTTCCGGTAAAGGGGGAATCTCAAGGAGGGTCTCCAGACCTTCGAAGTGCCCCACCACCAGGGTAATGACCAGTTAGCATATCTGATACAGGGTTACTTTGAGGGACTGTTCACCTCAGAAGTCCTAGCTCCCGACCCTGGGCTACTGGGGAAAGTAAACAAGCCCTCGACCCGAAAGAGCATGATACAATCAATTAGGACGTAGCTCTGCTACAAGAAAGGCATAATAGAGCTAATTCATATTTCTGCAAATGTAGTCATTTTCTGACAGTCAGCATAAATTTATGATCTGACCATTCAGAATTTTTGCCTACTTTTGTAGATGGCTGGCAACGACTGCGAGTCACAGATGTTCGCCAACGTGACTGAGGAGGGGTTCGTCAAGCTCCTCTCCTTCATCGTCCAGGTCGCGATGGGGCCATCTATGCGCCCAGTATTCACACTCTATCGGCACAAGGTCAACGACAGTCTGACCATGCACCAGGCCGCGGTGCAATTCAAGGGAGGGCGTGTTGAGTTACGCCGCTTTCGGTTCTTGGGGAGAGCCATGCCTACGGAGAAGCATGCTATGCAGATGGCAGCCCATGAGGCGATAGCTCGTCTCAGGGATGTCCTTCCTTCGATGAAGACTCGTCGTTACCGCTACCTTCCATGCCACGTGCCTTACACCTGTCACTACGCATTCGCTTGCCCCAGAGGAGAGCGAGACGAGGCTTTTGAGATGCTTGTCGAGTACCTCCGGGCTCTGGAGGCAGCCTTCGACAACCTGGTGGACGACCTTGTGGCTGACCGCATGGACTCAGTCCATGGCTCTGCCGCCAACAGGAGGGAGCTCCTGCACACCGCACCACCACTGACTTTCGTCTCGTCCTCGACATCTTATTCACCTACCACTCTCGCCACTGCTCGTCGCCTGCCTACCACTGAGGAGTTCAACCAAGTCATTGCGCCCACTTCAGTCCGCACTGCACCACCCATTGCGCCCACTCCTGTTCGTGTTGCTCCGCCTATGGCGCCCGCTCCATCTACTCAGCGCAGCACTTCACGTCTGGAGCCTATTAGCGAGGAGGAGGTTGAGTCCCCAGCCTCACTGCGCCTCACCCTCGGCAGGGCAAGGGAGATCCTTACCATCTCCAACTAAGTATGCTTAGCCGCCATGCGATGAACCGCCTTGTACGATATGTTTATATGTACATAGGTTGTGAGAAGTAGCTTGTTTGCGCATCATGTAGGAACTGGGAGAAGTGCACTAGCCTAAATAACATGTCAGGAATGTGTACGCATATCCTGAGTGATGTATTGTATAATTACTGCTTGCGTGCAAGATATGTAATGAGCAGTCCTTCTCCATGCGCAATCGATTTTTATCTTGAAAAATCCTGGAGCATTTAAAATTTCCCCATCTTTATGCACTTATTGATTTTTGCGACTCAATTCCCTTTCTTATGAGTTTTACAAAATATATCCCCAGAGTGAAAAATGTCTCGTCCTTGGACGCGCTCCATGCCAAACCGCCAGAGGAAAATTATGGCACTCAACCAAGCAACAATTTCACACAGGGGCAGTCAAGTCAACAGGACAGTGAAACAACATTTTCCCAAATGTGCCGCCTTTATGAGCAAAGTCAGCAACAACATCAGGAAATGATGAACCAAGTCATCAATATGGGAAATCACCGTGGACAGTATCAACAGCAATCCAAGTTGTCTGAGCTACAGAAGACGCGTCCCCCAACTTTTTCTCATACTGACAAACCTCTTGAGTCCGAGGACTGGCTTCGAGACATGGAAAGAAAATTAATAATTGCATAGTGTTCAGACCTCGAGAAAGTACTATATGCACCGCACTATCTCACTGGAGCAGCTGCATCATGGTGGGAAAATTTCCTACACATGCACCCCAACGAAAATGATATAACCTGGGAGGAGTTCAAAGAAGGTTTTCATGGGGCGCACATTCCTAAAAGTCTTATGAAGATGAAGAAGAGAGAGTTTGATGACCTCAAACAAAGGACCATGAAGGTGTCAGAATACAACTGTCAGTTTACTCTATTATCTCGCTACGCCAACGAAGAGCGTATGACTGAAAGCAAGAAGATGGAAAAAAAATTCCTGGACGGTCTGGCACCCGCGCTTAAATGCCAACTGGTTGTGCACACCTTCCCAGATTTCAAAACGCTGGTGGATAAGGCCATTACCTTGGAAAATGAGAGACGCAGCTTGGAGGATTTCCGCAAGCGAAAAAGGGACCAAACTACTCTTGCTCGCAACCACCAAAGCAAGACGGATTTTCAGAAAGGTGGGACACACAAACCCACGACAAACGTCTCACGCCCAATCAAGAATTTCCATGCAAGGGACACATAGTTCACATATCGCCCATGCGTTACTTGCTACGTTTGTGGAGAGGAAGGGCACTATGCCAAGCAGTGCCCCAAGCCAAGGAACTCGACCCCAAAGCCAAACAACGGTGGCAATAATTCAGTGCCCAAGCGAAACAATTTCAACCCCAATAACAACCACATGAAGGGTCATCTGAACCACGTGACCAGAGAGGAGGCACAGAATGCCCCGGATATCGTACTCGGTACGTTCCCTGTCAACAGAATACCTGCCACGGTTTTGCTTGATTCTGGAGCTTCTCACTCATTCATTTTGAAGAGTTTTGCTTTGCAAAATAATTTTTCGATGCTTACCTTGGAAAAATCCATGATCATCAAGTCCCCTGGGATTAAGCAAGTTACTCAGAGTTACTGCCAAGGTGTGGTTATTGAGTTTGAAGGATTGAAGTTTCACGCCAACCTTATTGTATTGGAAAATAAAGGACTGGATGTCATCCTAGGGATGGATTGGTTAATAACCAACAAAGGTTTTATTGACTGCTTCAACCGGACCATAATTCTCACCCACCACCACGGGAAGACAATAAGAGTTTCAGCCAAAGAGAGAAAAATATCTCGGCAACCGAGATTGAACAAGGTGGACGTTTTTGAATTAAGCAAGGTTCCAGTAGTGTGTGAATTTCCAGACGTATTTCCCGAAGAACTACCAGGCATGCCACCAGACCGAGAGGTAGAATTCAGCATTGAGCTAGCACCCAGAACCACCCCCATATACAAGAAACCATACATAATGGCACCATCCGAGTTGGTAGAATTGAAGAAGCAAATAAAAGAATTACTAGATAAAGGATATATACGAGCCAGCTCCTCACCTTGGGGTTCACCAATTTTATTTGCCAAGAAGAAGGATGGGACACTGAGATTGTGTATAGACTATCGAGCACTCAACATGGTTACAATCAAGAACAAATACCCGATGCCACAGATAAATGACTTATTTGATCAGCTCGCTCAGACCAAGGTCTTCTTAAAAATTAACTTAATGTCGGGATACCATCAATTAAAAGTACGAACAGAAGATATCCCCAAGACAGCCTTCACCTCCAGATACAGACTGTATGAGTTCACAGTAATGCCATTTGGACTAACGAACGCCCCCGCATATTTTGTTCACCTCATGAACAAAGTATTTATGAAGTTTATGGACAAGTTTGTTGTGGTATTCATCGACGATATTCTGATATACTCCAAGACACCGTAAGAGCATGTGAACATCTCAGAATTGTACTAGGAGAACTCAGGAAACATCAATTGTACGCCAAGTTCAGCAAGTGTGAATTTTGGCTAAGACAGGTAGGTTTTCTGGGCCACGTACTGACCCAAGAAGGTATTGCCGTAGACCCGGAAAAAGTCAAGGCCGTACTTTGCTGGAAACCACCAGGCAACGTAACGGACGTACGAAGTTTCTTGGGAATGGCAGGATACTACCGAAGATTTATTGAAGGATTCTCCACCATAGCAAAGCCAATGACGCAGTTACTCAAGAAAGACAAGAAGTTTGAATGGACGGAAGCTTGCGAGAAAAGTTTCCAAGAACTAAAAAGGAAATTAACAACAGCACCAGTATTAATTGTGCCAGACATACACAAGAATTTTGAGGTGTATTGTGACGCATCCCGGAAAGGCCTTGGATGCGTATTGATGCAAGAAGGCAAGGTAGTCGCGTATGTTTCCAGACAACTTCGCAAGCATGAAGAAAATTATCCTACTCATGACCTGGAGTTGGCAGCTGTCATTCATGCACTCAACGAATGGAGACACTTTTTACTTGGAAATCGATGTGAAATATACACGGACCATAAAAGCCTCAAGTATATTTTCACACAATCGGAACTCAATTTACGGCAACGACGCTGGTTGGAATTAGTGAAGGATTATGATGTTGGAATCCACTACCATCCAGGAAAAGCAAATGTAGTGGCAGATGCTCTAAGTCGAAACCCTAGCCCGAACAACAACAACCTACCAAACCTGAGACCTGAATTTCGGCAGGAGTTTGCTAAACTCAACTTGATGGTGGTCACCGAAGGCAGTGTGTCGAATTTAGAAATGCAGCCTACCCTGATAGAAAAGATTAAAAAGGCTCAACATGGGCACCCCAGCATTGAAGGCATAAAACGTAAAGTGAGTTTGGGCAAGGCCTCTGAATTCGTTATTGATGACCACGGAATATTGTGGTACGGAGATAGACTTTGCGTGCCAAATATCGAGGACCTTAAACAGCAAATCTTAGCTGAAGGCCACACCGCTCCGTATTCAATCCATCCTGGAGGAACAAAAATGTACAAGGATCTTCAGGAAAAAATTTGGTGGCACGGTATAAAAAGGGACATAGCCACGTTCATTGCGTGTTGTGACTCATGTCAACGCATCTAGGCCGAGCACCAGAAACCGCCGACTATTACAACCAAATAAGATACCCGAGTGGAAATGGGACGAGATTGGAATGGATTTTATTGTTGGGCTACCTCGGTCACGACACGGGAATGATGCCATATGGGTCATCACAGATAGACTGACTAAAGTGGCACACTTCATCCCCGTGAAGACAACCCACACCACTCAGAAGCTTGCCAGGCTTTATCTTTCCCATATCGTCTGCTTACATGGAGTTCCAAGGACTATAATATCTGACAGGGGCACACAATTCATCTCCAGATTTTGGGATCACCTACAACAGGCTCTGGGAACCCAACTAGCTTTCAGTACAGCATACCACCCCCAGACGGATGGACAAACTGAACGAGTAAACCAAATTCTAGAGGACATGATGAGAGCATGTGTCCTCACCTATGGAACCAGTTGGGAAGAAAGCTTGCCATACGCAGAGTTCGCATACAACAACAGTTACCAGGCCAGCCTGCAAATGGCACCATTTGAGGCTCTGTACGGGCGGAGATGTCGTACCCTGCTAAATTGGTCAGAGACCCGAGACAGCCGTATCTTCGGCCCAGACATGCTCAAAGAAGCCGAGGAAAAGGTCAAGCTAATCAGGGACCGACTCAAGACAGCTCAAAGCCGACAGAAGAGTTATTACGATCAGAAACATCGTGGAGTCAGTTTCGAACCCGGTGAGTTTGTGTACCTATGAGTATCTCCTATGAGGGGCCTGCAACGATTCAAGATTAAGGGAAAGCTAGCACCAAGATTCATCGGGCCATTCTGTATAGTGGCACGAAGAGGCACGGTAGCCTACCAACTAGACTTACCCGAAGAATTGTCCGATATCCACGACGTGTTCCATGTCTCGCAGTTAAGGAAATGCGTGAGCAACCCAGAGAAGCAAGTATCCCATGAAAACATTGACGTACAGCCAGACCTCACCTATCGGGAACATCCAATAAGAATATTAGAGGAGTCTGAAAGGAGGACCCGACACAAAACCATCAAGTTTTTCAGAGTTCAGTGGAGCAATCACACCGAGAGTGAAGCAACTTGGGAAAGAGAGGATTTTCTTCGGACAGAGCACCCACACTTATTTGAGGATCAGCTGAAATCTCGGGGACGAGATTTTTCCTAAGGGGGTAGGTGTTGTGACACTCCAAAAATTTTTATTTGGTTTTCAACAAAAACTTTCTTGGATTTGAAGGAGGTCATTTAAATTCTTCCAAAAACCTCTCTCTCAAAACTTTTCCCCTTGGCAAGGATTTTATTTTTGTATCTTCTTCAACCTTGGTGTTTGGTTAATAAGAACCTTTCTTCTGATTGTTCCCTCCTCAAATATATTTTCTTGGAAATTATTTTCTTTTAAAAAGAAACCCTATGAGTTTTGGGGCTTCTTTCATTTTGAAACCACCCATGGTTTTACCATGCCTCATGTGGTAAATCCTCCCAAAACCCCTCCTTCCACTTTGGGGCAATCCAAACTTTCTGTTCCAACAAGTCCAACCCATTTTTGGATTTTATTTCAATTATTCCATTCCCCAAAACAATTCTGTCAAATATTTTAAGCCTAGATGATTTACAAAGGAAGTACCTAATTTCCTTTGAGTTTTGATCTCAAACCAACTCCTCTGGATAGTCTTTAGCACCCCAACCTAGATTCATCAAGATCCACTCTTCCTCTTTTCAAAATTTTCAAGTTTCAACCTTTGCAAGTTTGGACCAGATTTGTCAAATTTGGTGAAATTCATATTTTCCTTTCTCCAAAAATTCTACCAAAATTCAGGCAGCCCCCAGATGCAATGAGAGGCCACCCCACCAAAAATCAGCTCAAGGAAAATTCCCCACATGCCAAAATCATTTCGTCGAACACTTGGCCGGCACTGTTCCTGTGCACTTTCAATAAAGTTCGGAGTTTCAGAGTTAGCAGTGTCGTTTTTCGTGAGAGAGTTGTCATCGATCACCTGAGCACCCTGGCGCGTTGCGCACAGCCTCTCCTCCTTGACCAGAGCACCGCATTCTCTCTTGGGCCAGGCGCGCGGTGTCGGTGGCATGAGCATCGCCCGGCGCCCGGCAACCTGCGGTGGCGAGCCACCCGTGGCGGCCAATGGGAGCGAGCCAGCTTCGCCCACGCTGTCCGGCGCCGCCCAACGCCCCCTAGCCCTCCGCATGGCCTCATGCATGCCAACGCACACCGCAGCACCATCGCCGTGGCCCGGCAAGCACAAGACGCGCCCTCTGCCGTCGACGGGCCCGCGCCGCCCCGTTCCCTCGAAGCCACCCAGAGCGCCTAATCCAAACTTGGTTAGCACCTAAATGGAACTGGTGGACCTCCACGTTGACGCCCAACCCCCTAAACTCCCCGACCAAGCACTGCGCCGATGTAACCATCGCCGGAGATCCCCGTTCACGGCCACCGCCTTGGATCGCCTATAAAAGGAAGTCCCGAGCTCGTTCTCGAGCACGCACCACCACTGCACCCCACCAGAACCCCGCCAAGCCACTAGGAGGACCTCGAGGAGGTCTCCTCCCCCAACTCCGGCCACCCCGATCCGCCTCGGCCACCAGCTCGATCCACTCCGGTGAGGCCATCCCCGACGCCCAAACCTCGTCAGTAGTCTCCTCGAGCACCCAGTGAGCTAACCCAAGCTTCAATTTAACCTCCGCAGCCCTCCCCGACGAGATCCAACTCCACCCGAGCCGCCGTCGACGTGGTGCTCGCCGACCACCACCACCACCACCCACCGACGCGGAAGGAGACGCTGAGCACGTAGGTACCGCCCGATCCCCCTGCCTCGCCGTGGATCGCCGCCGGCGACCACCGCAGCTCTCGGGTGCCGACGAGCTCTGTTCTCCCCCGTTTGAAATTTCAAACCTGACGGGTGGGACCCGCCTGTCAACCTCTCTTTTCTTTTAAACGAACTGTTTTATGAAAACGCATTCGGGCAAATACGCTTTCAGTCTAAAGCGTTTTTCTGGTCTTTTCTGTTCAGCCGCCTGAGAAGTTTCTGTTTCATTACAGAAAGATCCCTGGACTAAAACCCTTATAACTTTTAAACAGAAAATGATTTTTGATTGATTCTTTTTCTGTCCTCTTTAAATTTTTGTCTAGTTTTTTTATCAGATTTATTTGAAAAATATTTGGAATACTTTTGTGCACCTCACGGTATTTATGTTAGCGCATATGTTTCTTTATACCGTAGATACCGAAGGAGGTGGCGGAACCGTGAAATTCACCGAGCTAGGCTCCGACTACTCCGAACCAGGCAAGCATGTTTGAACTTTTGATATAATGAGTGTCTTTGGCATGTTTGCATTAATTAGTTCATCGCATGTTTATGAGCATCTCGATGAATGTCATATTACATGCCAAGTTGAGGCAAGTGAGTTTCGAAAATCCATAAGTTGTTGGATATGAGTTTGCATGGCCATGTGATGGCATGAGAATGGGTAAGATGGCAGTGTTGTAGCATGCCAGTCTTATGCCGGAACTATTTGACTCCAGTGTCAACATGAATCAGTCCAGTTTCCATCCGTTTTCCCTTCCTGTACTACCACATGTTTTCCGCAAGGGATACGGTTTAGTAAGTTGCAAACCGCTTCCTGGTACACACCAAATCGAGAGGCCGTGATGAGGGTTCCATGGCCCTGGATTAAAGCCAATCATCCGGTCAGGGGACATGGGTGTTTCCGGTTGGGACCGAGAGGGGGCACCCTTAGAGCGTAGCGTATATAAATTTGATCCCATGCTATTCGAGATTGTGATCTCCCCGTCTCAAAGTTTTTCTTGTGCGTTGTCTAGGGTGATTCCTGGCATCGTGAGGTGGGATGGGTGTGTACTGGTTAGATGTGTTTTTTCCGGAATACCGTAAACGGAACTAGTCCTTCGTGACTACGGAAATCCGTTGGCTGTGGGTAATTTAGTACAAACTCCGCAGAGTCAAAAATCCTTTGAATCATCTTATCCATGTCCAAGTACTGTGTTCAACTTATCTTGTCAGGTGTCAGTCTCAGTGACAAAAACTCCAGTGAACCACATGAGTGCTAAGTCCGGTTAAATGTTTAATTCCTATGGATGGACTAACCCGTTTATTATTATGTGTTGAATATTTCTTATTAGTATTATATCTTTGTGAGTTTAACAGATATGAATAATGAAAATTTAAGCCCTTTCTGCGATGTCGCCTAGACGTCCGACTGTGGCTCAAATTGTTATTTACTTTTGATATAAGCCCTTTCTGCGATGTCGCTTAGACGTCCGTCTGTGGCATAATTGTTATTTACTTTCGGATATAAGCCCTTTCCGCGATGTCGCTCAGACGTCCGACTGTGGCACGCGTGTTATTTACTTTCAATATAAGCCCTTTCTGCGATGTCGCTCAGACGTCCGACCGTGGCATGCATGTTATTTACTTTCAATATAAGCTCTTTTTGCGATGTCGCTCCGACGTCCCACTGTGGCACGCATGTTATTTACTTTTCAATATAAGCCCTTTACGTGGTGTCGCTTAGACGCCTGACTGCGACATGATTACTTATTTGTTCACCCTTTGAGGCGTCGCTCCAGACACCCGATCGGTTTTCAGTTATTTTGTTGGGATTTCGGGAAGACTACCGCCCGACTCCCTTTTTACTTATCATGTTGTGCCAATATTTACTAAATTGAATGTGCATTGCTAATTTCTCATGACGCATTCATGCATGCATTTTTTATATCTTATGTCCGAACTGTCTTGCGAGTACTTTCAAAGTACTCACCTGGCTTGTTGATTTGGCCAGATGTTGACGAAGGCGATCTCATGGATGAAGAGTTCGATAGCGAGTCCGGACGCCTAGAGGAGTCGGTCGATCTCGTGCGACCCTGGATTTGGTCACTGTATTATATCCGCTTTCGCTACCCGAATAAATTCATCGAGCCTCACCTCGACGCTCGATGAGCTGCCAGTTTAGGAGTCATATTATCCACTCCACTGCAATATATCCACCACCACTTTTATCTCGAGTCAGTAGTATGCCACCACACCATTGTGTCATATCCGCCATTATGTATAATTATTGGCGTGCTTGTAATAATTTGTTGAGCAGCCTCAACTCGACCCTGTAATATATTACATGCTACTGGCTTACTGTATCAAGATTTTGTCTACCAGTAAGGAGGATTTTCCTCATACTGGAAATAAATGGTCGGTTTCTCAATAAGCATTTTATTGGAAGACCGGTCGTGACAATTTGACCCCTCATCGCTCATTTTCTACTACTACGGTGCTACGACCGGGGTGCCTCCAATTCCAACCGCTGCTCCGAACTGTAATTTGGTGCATCACACGTGGAACAAGACGGTGGATGAGCCACATGTTGGCCAAAGGGGTCCTGTTAAGTGTGTCGCCATTTAAATGCGTGGGTGACCACGCTTGAGTTGCTATGCCAACACGGCAGAGCAACCTACCACTTGGTTTTGCTCCTTGGTGAATCCCGACTATATTGATCTAAAAGATACGTCTGAACTACCCTCTCCGTCTCGGTTTTTTTTTATTTTAGGCGTCTCGATTTATAGGGCCTGCACGTAGTTCTAGGTCATCCATTTGACTAACTAAATATGAGTTACTATGTCACAAAAAGTATATCATTGGATTCTTAAGCGGATGTAGTCGTATTTAAAAGTCGAGGGCGGGGCTTTTCTGCTTGCGGTAGGCGGGGCGATTCCGCCTAGTCGGTTCGACAGAGGCAGCTAGAAGACGAGGGAGTAGGCTGCTGCAAACGTAGGACTGTGTGATTTGACAATGAAGTTACTCTTTGGACAGGTGGGGCCCCGTGATTTGACTTGCCATTATCATTTTAAGCTGCGGCACTACGACCGGCGTGAGTCTCCCGATTCTGACCACCTCCATACAGTGCCTCTCCCAATGCTCCACCATGTAGTAGAGGCTGGCTCTTGCATGAGAGCCCACTTCTCCACTTTTTCCTTGCCTCTCTTTCCTCCACATATGCAAAAATGCCATGTAAAGCGCACTATTGTACTTACTTTTACTTGCTCCTACAGGTGCTTAAGCTTGCCACATAGGCATAAAGTCGTAGGTGGCAAGTTAATCAAGAAGAGAGAGACTAGTTTGGTGACCCAAGGAAGAAAGCGGTGCTAAGCGCGTGTACCTAGGTGAAAAGACAATTTTGAGTCTATAGCTAATTAAATGAAGCAAACTTAGCAACACCATTTCATTGGAAGAGGTCACTCCTTGGAAAATGCAATAAATACTAGTACTCACATGTCCCATAATATAAGAACGTTTTGGCACTACACTAGTGTCAAAAAGCGTTCTTATATTATGGGATGGAGGGAGTATGAAGAAAGAGATAGAGAGGAGTAAAAAAATACACTTATAGCCAACCTTATAGCCAACCTTGTTGTAGTATGAGTGACTAATTGATGACTATGTATGACATGCCAACATCAGATAGCCTAACGCACCATATTAAATCTCCAAGGGCGCGACCGCGCGAGCGATGCGATGGTCATGGTAGGCGCGACCATGATACGGGCTGCTGGCAGCCCTTGGATCTCTGATCAAACGGTCGCATGCTAAGTTGCTGAAAATTTGCAGAATAACCCTCCAGTATAGGATATTCACCCATAGGTCTAGAATCACGACATGCAACCGTTCGATCTCAGATCCAAGGGCTCTCGAAAGCCCGTATCATGGGAGAATGGAAAGCCACTACCCTGCCGTTCGCACGCTGGCAATTCGCTCCTACTCATCCCCGCACGTCCTTCAATACTACGACGGTTTGCTCCTAGTCGTCCCGTCCATTCACATTACGACAGTTCCACTAATCCTAACCCTCCTCCCAAATCCATGGCGTCCAAAATCTCCACGATCGGCGGTGAGTACAAGGTTAGAACCATCACCGGCGATGAGTTCGACGTCATCTACACCCGTTCTTCCATGACGGTGAAAGGATGCCTTTCTCGCCTGCACGCATGTTCTAAAACTCGAGATGATGAGTGGGTCGCTGGGCTAGATGTTGAGTACACCACAGTCACGGGGCGAGAGAAGGATCTAAAGGACGAAGAGAGGAAGAAGCCCGTCATGATCCGTGTTTGCGTACATAATGTTTGCTTGGTCTACCACATAGGCCATGCCGACGTTGAGTGCCGAGATTTTAAGAACTTCCTCAAGGACAAAAGCAGTGAAATTCGTTCTTGTAGACTTTAAGAACGACAAAGAAGTCACAGGTCGGATAGGCCTCGTTGTAGGCAACCCTTCGACCTCCAAAAGAATCATTTGGTGCCCTCTCGTCACCCTTCAATGCGACCTGGCGAAACCATGGTTCATCCTTCGCATCAGTAAACTGGAGAAACCTTATTACACGTTTCATCGTCATGCATGGCAGCGGAATGTACTAGATATAGACCACATCCACTACGCTGCAATGGATGGCTACCTTTGTTTCGATTCTACAAGGGTTGGATGAAGAGCAACGACCAAGTGTGCGGTTCAAGCAAAGAAGTATCGACCAAGAGGAAGAGGGACAAGGACGAAGTCGAGGGCGTGGACAAGGACTCCGAGTAAGGTGGCGATGTCGTTGCTCATGGTGGTTCTAAACTTCTAATGCAAAGGTGTCTACGGATTAGTTGCATAGTTTAATTTCAGGTGTTCTTAGTTTAATTTGAGGGTGTGTTGTCTTTGAGCCCCAGTGAGAACTATGTTATGTTTCTTCTTGTTACTTTAACTCTTCAGTATGTACATACTACTAGTGTTTCTTTAATAGAATTTAGCACCCCAATTAAGCACGTACTAGCTTTTTTAATAGTACTATATGCATAGTTTGGCGACGAGCGCTCTCTATATGTACCACCTTTTTTTATTTCAATTTTTGCTCCATGGCGCAATCCATCAATAGTACTACTGTACAAAAGTATACATTTTTTAAAAGGCTAGAGTACTGTTCATCACATATATAGCCAGTTAAATTCTCAACCTAGAACGACGTGCATGCCATGTAGTAAACTGATACGGAGGAAGTATAGTAAAAATGAGGTGATTTTACCGAGCGATTGGCGGGGGAGCATGGCACATCATGCGGTCCCACGTGTCATGATGTACCAAGGCGATGCGTGTGTCCCTCTTGAGGCGAAGCAATACTACGTGGTTTGAGATGATGGCAAAGCGAAGTGTGAAATAATGGTTGCTTCATCCGTGCAGGAAGGTGCGGCATTGTGATTTGACGTCTCATTGCTCATTACTACTCTTGGGCGATGCAGTGGGGTGCGTCCCCTGCTGTTCTACACTGTTATTTAGTGCTTGACACGTTGACCCGGTTGCTATATGTCCCACATGTCGGCGACGAAAGTACAGAATTCATGAAAGGGAGCGTCGATGGAGGAGTATACTACGAAATTCATGAAAGGGAGCGACTTAGTTTTGGAAAAATCTGTTTTTACGGAGTACGTACCCACTAGGGTTTATAGGGCTCATCTAAAAAACATTTGTTTTTCCGTTTGATAAGTCTAAATTCTACTATACTAGTAGTAGTACCATTACATGTTGGATTTTGAGGTGCGTTAGATCATCCGACGCAAGCAGTGTCAAGAGGAAACTAACCAATGCATGTACAAGTTCATGGAAATTTAGTGGTCATTCATGCATTCGTTCTAATTAATGCCTCGGTAAACATAACTTCTTGAGAAAAAGCAGGTGTACTAATTACTTGTGCAAACTTGAAATTAATTCGACCACTCACCGTCTACCTTGGTTGGAGAGATTTTGAAATTGAGCCATAAAGCTGGAAAGGAGGGAGTAGTAACTTTTGTCTCGATTACTATTTGTGGCCTTGTATAGATGCAAAATGTATTTTTTATAGTGGCCTTGTATAAGTAAATGGAGGGAGTACTAACCAAAGTACTTAGTAGGGACGAGGAGTAAACGGAGGGAGTAGTAAAATTTTCTCCTCGTAGCCACCGCGCGCGTGGGCGAGGGAGCGGGCATAAAGGCGTACAATAGTAGTAGTAGTAGTAGTACTACTCGTAAGCAAGCTTCACCTCATCCTGCGAGCCACCGCGCCCGTGGGCAGGGGAGACAGCGTACTAAGCAAGCTTCTCCTTGTTCTGCGAGTTGATGGGACACATCAAAAGTACTCCAGTGTATAGAGCCTTGCCTCTAAGGTAGGCCCCACATGGTTTGCCCCTTTTTTAATTTAACATAACAGCGTGAAGTTGCAATTTGTTTGTTCACCCGTGGTAGACGATCCTCCCTCCACGGTGAACAACCAAGACATCGCGCCAAATTACCACGCTGGCTACCTTTTTCGTCTGAAATGAGCTCCACCGTGTACCCAGCGGGTGTGGTTGGGAAAGAGACGGAGAATGCGTGCGCCCGTGCGTGCACCTCTTCTCTTCGGGCACGTCCCCCACCTACGTGTGTGTGTGTGAGAGAGATACAAACCTAGACATAATGCGCCGTCCATCCCCATGCCTCCGCCCAGTCCAACCACCAGTCACCACCACGCCTCACTCCTCCTCACCTTATCTCTCATCTTTCTCCCTCCATTTTTATATACAAGGGGCCACTATCAAAATTACAATTTGCAGATATACAAGGCCACTAACACTAATCGATGCAATATCAATGGTGTTTGCCTCGTGGTACTAGCAAAGGAGGACATTAATTATCCCTTGCATGCATGCGGGAGTTTGTAAAAAAAATTGCATCATGATGTTCCGTGCAATGCACGGGCATCTTGCTAGTCCATGAAAACAACACATGGAAAAATTCCACGGCGAACAAGGGATTTGAATCTGTTGGGAGGGGCTGTTTGGATCTTGCCCGGGGTAGGCAAAATATTGGCGACCCTTTTGTCCACCGGTGCCTTTGCCACCGATGAACGAGGAATGGCTCGGGTGCTCATCTTTGTCATGCATCCTCCAGTAGCGCCACGTTGGAGACGAGCTCGCCTGAGCTGTGTTTTTTGTTCCTAACGCCGCCGAGCCGCCCATGAGACCGACGGCGACCGCAAATTACGCCATCCAACCGTAGCCGCACACATTATGACAAAGCAACTCAACCAACCGGACGAAATTCACGCAAACACGTGAGACAAACTGATATTTCATATAAACAACGGCGGAAATCATATAAAATACGGATTTTCATACAAACATGACAGGTTTCATTACATTCAAATGAACTACGCGGTGCTAGTTACGGACAGCACATGTATATAATACCTGGCCTAAATGGTCGCCCGCCGATCGATTTGTGTTCCTCATGTCCGCTGACGATCACCGGACTGCCGGGAGCCCCGGAGGTATATGCTTCAGCGCAAAGGACGGCTTGCTTCCCCACTGCCCAACTGATATCATTGGTTGGTGCCGAAGATGATGGAGGCCGGCACCAGTTCGAGTTCATCACCGGCCACTACTTCGCCATGGCCGGCACCGGCTTGAGTTCATCCTAACATTCCCCTCTTCCCTGGAGCCCATGTGGGGTCGACGAAGTTCCTCACAAGAAAAGGATCCGGCAAGACACCTGCTGTGTACGCTGGCGTCGCCTCCACGGTGGCCTTCATGGGACCCAAGCGGCAGCGGTGTCCCGTGTTCTACTTCTCCTTGATGATGGCGGCAGACGCGGAGGCGCTGGCCACCGACTCGTCGCTCTCTGCGCACCCGGCTTCTGTCGCCGCTTGCATGGCGCGGCCGCCGGCATGGGAGTCTCGGCCACAGTACAAGGCGGCGGCGTGGACGGCAGCAACGACGCCCGTGCGCCGCTCCTCGTCGAGCTGGCCTGGAGCGGTGAGTTGCTGAACCGCGCGCCGGCTTGGGGCGGCAACTGGCTCCGTCGGGCGAGGGGAGGGAGGTGGATCAGCGAGCTGCATAGCTCGTATCCGGCGGGCTACCCGGCCGGCTTGGATGCGGAATAACTACTCTTCGTAAGCCATTGTAAGAGTGGAAAAAATGGTGGAGGAGATAGGGGAGCGGTAGAGGTGTGCGATTCTTGGCCGGCGTTTGGCCTCGTTTAAATAGGAGATTAAATAGACGGCGGACGGGAGGAGCTCGGCCGGCGTTGCGTTTAATGCCGGCCCGGTCATGAATGGACGTGTGTCCAGAGTGGGTTTCTCGGCTTCCACACGGGCGGGTTTAATGGAGGCGTTTGAATGCAGCACGGAGGCGTGTTCAGCCGGGCGTGTCGCGTGTGGCGCCCTCGACTCTGACCTAGGACACCGCGCCGTTCTTCCACTGACGTGTGGGCTCTTTGGGTGCATGGCCTGCATGTCACTGACCCAACGCAGGCAGCGCACAGTAGAGGAACCTTTGGTGGGCCAGGCGGTCGAAGCGGGCATTTCATAAACCGATGATTGTTCATTGAGTGTGACGTCATCTTTTCATGTAGATAAGCCTACTATGTTGATAGCCCATTCGATACGTTGTGATTCATAAAGACCGCTGCAAACATCAATGTTACGCTTATCACGGATAAGATTGATTAATACCCGTAACAATCCATGTCCTTAACAAAGGGTGCATGCACGTATAGGTTGGCGTGTGTCTTGCGTCAGATCTTTGTGTGCATGCAAAGCGCGAGTGTTGCGTCGTGCAAGGGTACATTTCAGTGTTGCATGCATGGGTGCGTGCGTCGTGTGTTCGTGATTGCATGTGTATGTAGCCGGTGTTGCACGCCAAAGATGCGTTTGTACATGTCGGTGTTGCGCCTACATGCGTGCATGTCTTATGCGTATGCGTGCATGTGTACGCGGGGTGAGGCTACACGTCGGTCGATCGACTTTTTCATCTCTGGTCATTAGATTTTCTAGTTGTTGGATACGAAATCAAGGGCCTCCAGTTTATCATCAAACTCCACCCCCCCTGAGCCGCCCGCCACCACCGGCCGAACCGCCAGCCCCGCCGCCGCCCGCCCCGAAACCACTCCCCACCGCCGTGCCGCACCGCCATCCCTCAACCCTCCCCGCCGAGCTTTTTCTCCAGGATCCCCACCCCACCTCCCAATGAACGCCCCAACCGCGGTGATCGCCAACCAGAGGTCTCACGACTTCGAATACCCACCGACCACTAATTTATTACCATTTCATGTCCTTCATATACGCTACCGATGGGTGGGCCCTATGGTAATGTCTTGTTGCTGAATGTGGACCGTTTGACTGGTCAATTGATCGTGTTATCAACAAATTACAGGGCTGTATGGTGAGCCAGTGACCGTATGATCACCCTAAAATGTACTCCTATTTTATTAACACAGTACAGACTCAAACTACCATTTCTTTCTGGCATATACGAGCTGACAGGTGGGCCCCACGGTTACGCGCCCTGCTACCTCTTGAGCACTGTGTTGGATTTCCCCGAAGAGGAGAGGATGATGCAGCAAAGTAGCGTAAGTATTTCCCTCAGTTTTTGATAACCAAGGTATCAATCCAGTAGGAGGCTACACGCGAGTCCCTCGTACCTACACAAAACAATAGCTCAACGCAACCAACGCGATTAGGGGTTGTCAATCCCTTCACGGTCACTTACGGGAGTGAGATCTGATAGAGACGACATATAATATTTTTGGTATTTTTGGTATAGAGATGCAAAGTGAAAAGTAAAAGGCAAAGTAAAAAGCAAAGCAATAATAAAGTGATGGAGATAGATATGATGAGAATAGACCCGGGGGCCATAGGTTTCACTAGTGGCTTCTCTCAAGAGCATAAGTATTCTATGGTGGGTGAACAAATTACTGTCGAGCAATTGACAGAATTGAGCATAGTTATGAGAATATCTAGGTATGATCATGTATATAGGCATCACGTCCGAGACAAGTAGACCGACTCTTTGCATCTACTACTATTACTCCACTCATCGACCGCTATCCAGCATGCATCTAGAGTATTAAGTTAAAAACAGAGTAACGCCTTAAGCAAGATGACATGATGTAGAGGGATTGTTTCATGCAATATGAAAAAAAAACCATCTTGTTATCCTTGATGGCAACAATACAATACGTGCCTTGCTGCCCCTTCTGTCACTGGGAAAGGACACCGCAAGATTGAACGCAAAGCTAAGCACTTCTCCCATTGCAAGAAAAACCAATCTAGTAGGCCAAACCAAACTGATAATTCAAGAGACTTGCAAAGATAACCAATCATACATAAAAGAATTGAGAGAAGATTCAAATATTATTCATAGATAGACTTGATCATAAATCCACAATTCATCGGTCTCAACAAACACACCGCAAAAAGAAGATTACATCGAATAGATCTCCATGAGAGAGGGGGAGAACAATGTATTGAGATCCAAAAAGAGAGAAGAAGCCATCTAGCTACTATCTATGGACCCGAAGGTCTGAGGTAAACTACTCACACTTCATCGGAGGGGCTAGGATGATGTAGAAGCCCTCCATGATGATGGCCCTCTCCGGCGGAGCTCCGGAACAGGCCCCAAGATGGGATCTCGTGGATACAGAAAGTTGCGGCGGTGGAATTAGGTTTTTGGCTCCGTATCTGATCGTTTGGGGGTACGTAGGTATATATAAGAGGAAGGAGTACGTCGGTGGAGCTTCGAGGGGCCCACGAGGCAGAGGGGCGCGCCCAGGGGTGGCGCCCTCCACCCTCGTGACCGCCTCGTGGCTTTCTTGACGGAGGGTCCAAGTCTCCTGGGTCTTATCTGATGAGAAAATCACGTTCCCAAAGGTTTCATTCCGTTTGGACTCCGTTTGATATTCTGTTTCTCCGAAACACTGAAATAGGCAAAAAACAGCAATTCTGGGCTGGGCCTCCGGTTAATAGGTTAGTCCCAAAAATAATATAAAAGTGGAAAATAAAGCCCAATATAGTCAAAACAGTAGATAATATAGCATGGAGCAATCAAAAATTATAGATACATTGGAGACGTATCAGGCATCCCCAAGCTTAATTCCTGCTCGTCCTCGAGTAGGAAACCGATAAAAGAGAATTTTGATGCGGAGTGCTACTTGGCATAATTTCAATGTAAATCTTCTTAATTGTGGTATGAATATTCAGATCCAAAAGATTCAAGACAAAAGTTCATGTTGACATAAAAATAATAATACTTCAAGCATACTAACAAAGCAATTATGTCTTCTCAAAATAACATGGCCAAAGAAAGCTATCCCTACAAAATCATATAGTCTGGCTATGCTCTATCTTCACCACACAAAGTATTTAAATCATGCACAACCCCGATGACAAGCCAAGCAAATTGTTTCATACTTTTGACATTTTCGAAACTTTTTCAATCTTCACGCAATACATGAGCGTGAGCCATGGATATAGCACTATATGTGGAATAGAATGGTGGTTGTGGAGAAGACAAAAAGAGGGGAAGATAGTCTCACATCAACTAGGCGTATCAACGGGCTATAAGTATATGAAAGCTCAACAGAAGAAACTAAGTGGGTGTGCGTCCAACTCGCTTGCTCACGAAGACCTAGGGAAATTTGACGAAGCCCATCATTGGAATATACAAGCCAAGTTCTATAATGAAAAATTCCCACTAGTATATGAAAGTGACAAAATGAGAGACTCTCTATCATGAAGATCAAGGTGCTACTTTGAAGCACAAGTGTGGTAAAAGGATAGTAACATTGTCCCTTCTCTCTTTTTCTCTCATTTTTTATTTGGGCCTTTTTTATGGCCTCTTTTTTTTCGTCCGGAGTCTCATCCCGACTTGTGGGGGAATCATAGTCTCCATCATCCTTTCCTCACATGGGACAATGCTCTAAAAATGATGATCATCACACTTTTTATTTTTCTTACAAATCAACAATTACAACTCAATACTTAGAACAAAATATGACTCTATATGAATGCCTCCGGCAGTGTACCGGGATATGCAATGAATCAAGAGTGACATGTATGAAAGAATTATGAACGGTGGCTTTGCCACAAATACAATGTCAACTACATGATCATGCTAGCAATATGACAATGATGAAGCGTGTCATAATAAACGGAACGGTGGAAAGTTGAATGGCAATATAATCTCGGAATGGCAATGGAAATGCCATGATAGGTAGGTATGGTGGCTGTTTTGAGGAAGGTATATGGTGGGTGTATGATACCGGCGAAAGGTGCGCGGTATTAGAGAGGCTAGCAATGGTGGAAGGATGGAAAAAGTGCGTATAATCCATGGACTCAACATTAGTCATAAAGAACTCATATACTTATTGCAAAAATCTAGAAGTTATCAAAGCAAAGTATTACGCGCATGCTCGTAGGGAGATAGATTGGTAGGAAAATACCATCGCTCGTCCCCGACCGCCACTCATAAGGAAGACAATCAATAAATAAATCATGCTCCGACTTCATCACATAACGGTTCACCATACGTGCATGCTATGGGAATCACAAACTTTAACACAAGTATTTCTCAAATTCACAACTACTCAACTAGCATGACTCTAATATCACCATCTTCATATCTCAAAACAATTATCAAGCATCAAACTTTTCTTAGTATTCAACGCACTCAAAAGAAAGTTTGACAAATCTTGAATACCAAACATATTATTATTAAGCAAATTACCATGCTATTAAAGACTCTCAAAATAATCTAAGTGAAGCATGAGAGATCAATAGTTTCTGTAAAACAAATCCACCACCGTGCTCTAAAATATATAAGTGAAGCACATAGAGCAAAAGTATATAGCTCAAAAGATATAAGTGAAGCACATAGAGTATTCTATCAAATTCCAATTCATGTATGGCTCTCTCAAAAGGTGTGTACAGCAAGGATGATTGTGTCACACTAACAAACAAAGACACAAATAACACAAGACGCTCCAAGCAAAACACATATCATGTGGTGAATAAAAATATAGCTCCAAGTAAAATTACCTGATGGAAGTAGACGAAAGAGGGGATGCCTTCCGGGGCATCCCCAAGCTTTGAATTTTTGGTGTCCTTGGATTATCTTGGGGGTGCAATGGGAATCCCCAAGCTTAGGCTCTTGCCACTCCTTGTTCCATAATCCATCAAAAGATTTCACCCAAAACTTGAAAACTTCACAACACAAAACTCAATAGAAATCTCGTGAGCTCTGTTAGAGAAATTAAACAAAAGACCACTTCAAGGTACTGTAATGAACTCATTATTTATTTATATTGGTGTTAAACCTACTGTATTCCAACTTCTCTATGGATTATAAACTATTTTACTAGCCATAGATTCATCAAAATAAGCAAACAACACACGAAAAACAGAATCTGTCAAAAACAGAACAGTCTGTAGTAATCTGTAACTAGCGCAAACTTATGGAACTCCAAAAAATCTACCAAAATAGGACGACCTAGAATTATTTTTTATTGAT
Source organism: Aegilops bicornis (assembly GCA_021605145.1). Lineage (NCBI taxonomy): Eukaryota > Viridiplantae > Streptophyta > Magnoliopsida > Poales > Poaceae > Aegilops > Aegilops bicornis. Next base: position 157,801,272 of record CM038671.1, on the reverse strand, counting down.
CAGCAGCAATTGGAATCAGTATTTTATCACGTTCTGGTGATTTTTAACAATGTTTTTCGTGAACAGAAAGTTTCTGGAAATTACAGCAAGATCAAATTACTATCACCCAAGAAGATCCTATAGGTCTAACTTGGCACAAACACTAATTAAAACATAAAACCACATCTAAACAGAAGGTAGATGGATTATTTATTCCTAAACAGAAGAAAAAACAAAAAAACTAAAATAAAATTGGGTTGCCTCCCAACAAGCGCTATCGTTTAACGCCCCTAGCTAGGCATAAAAGCAATGATAGATCTAGGTATTGCCATCTTTGGTACTAGGAAAGAAAAGAGCAAATTTACTTTATATGGAATTTATCCTTCTATTTCGGGAAAGCACATTGCCATTAATGGAGGAAGTAAGATTAAGCACATTACGGAAATTTGCATCTAAACTAGATTTCATCTCTTTGATAATTTCGTTTTGATAGAAGCATAAGAGGGTGGTAGATTCAACCTTATCATTCATGGGGTGCCCAAATATAGTTTTCATCCTTTCATAGGTATCTATAGAATCCCCTTCAAGAAAACCTTCTTCAAAAATAGAATCTAGCGCTTGCTTGAAAGAAGCGGGTAATCCAACATAGAAACTTTTTAAGTAAACCTCAATTTGATATTGTGGTACATAGCTAGCCCTAATCCTCAATAACCTATCCCAAGCATCTTTTAAAGAATCATCAAGTAAATAACGAAAAATTCCAGAGTCATTTTCATCAAAATTATTTAAACTCTCATTGGTAACCCCGGTGGGTCTTTCCATAGCATCATTATTTATGAGCTTAGATAGGATAGAGGGGTCATCCAAGGTACTAGGACCCTGGAAAGGACCCTTCATTCTTTTTGATTCGGCCATGGCAACGGGAAGACGAGAAGAAGGCAAACGGAAAAGAGAGGGCAAATAAAACGACAAGGGTGAAGTGGGGGAGAGGAAAACGAGAGGCAAATGGCAAATAGTGAAATGCGAGAGATAGGGATTGTGATGGGTACTTGGTATGTTGACTTTTGCGTAGACTCCCCGGCAACGGCGCCAAAAATTCTTCTTGCTACCTCTTGAGCACTGCGTTGGATTTCCCCGAAGAGGAGAGGATGATGCAGCAAAGTAGCGTAAGTACTTCCCTCAGTTTTTGAGAACCAAGGTATCCATCCAGTAGGAGGCTACGCGCGATTCCCTCGTACCTACACAAAACAATAGCTCAACGCAACCAACGCGATTAGGGGTTGTCAATCCCTTCACGATCACTTACGTGAGTGAGATCTGATAGAGATGACAGATAATATTTTTGGTATTTTTGGTATAGAGATGCAAAGTGAAAAGTAAAAGGCAAAGTTAAAAAGCAAAGCAATAATAAAGTGATGGAGATTGATATGATGAGAATAGACCCGAGGGCCATAGGTTTCACTAGTGGCTTCTCTCAAGAGCATAAGTATTCTACGGTGGGTGAATAAATTACTGTTGAGCAATTGATGTAATTGAGCATAGATATGAGAATATCTAGGTATGATCATGTATATAGGCATCACGTCCGAGACAAGTAGACCGACTCACCTGCATCTACTACTATTACTCCACTCATCGACCGCTATCCAGCATGCATCTAGAGTGTTAAGTTAAAAACAGAGTAACGCCTTAAGCAAGATGACATGATGTAGAGGGATTGTTTCATGCAATATTAAAAAACCCCATCTTGTTATCCTCGATGGCAACAATACAATATGTGCCTTGCTGCCCCTTCTGTCACTGGGAAAGGACACCGCAAGATTGAACCCAAAGCTAAGCACTTCTCCCATTGCAAGAAAAACCAATTTAGTAGGCCAAACCAAACTGATATTTCAAAGATACTTGCAAAGATAACCAATCATACATAAAAGAATTCAGAGAAGATTCAAATATTATTCATAGATAGACTTGATCATAAATCCACAATTCATCGGTCTCAACAAACACACCGCAAAAAGAAGATTACATCGAATAGATCTCCACTAGAGAGGGGGAGAACATTGTATTAAGATCCAAAAAGAGAGAAGAAGCCATCTAGCTACTAACTATGGACCCGGAGGTCTGAGGTAAACTACTCAAACTTCATCGGAGGGGCTAGGATGATGTAGAAGCCCTCCGTGATGATGGCCCTCTCCGGCGGAGCTCCGGAACAGGCCCCAAGATGGGATCTCGTGGATACATAAAGTTGGGGCGGTGGAATTAGGTTTTTGGCTCCGTATATGATCATTTGGGGGTACGTAGGTATATATAGGAGGAAGGAGTACGTCGGTGGAGCTTCGAGGGGCCCACGAGGCAGGGGGTGCGCCCTAGGGGGGGCCCTCCACCCTCGTGACCGCCTCGTGGCTTTCTTGACAGAGGGTCCATGTCTCCTGGGTCTTATCTGATGAGAAAATCATGTTCCCGAAGGTTTCATTCCGTTTGGACTCCGTTTGATATTCTGTTTCTCCGGAACACTGAAATAGGCAAAAAACAGCAATTCTGGGCTGGGCCTCCGGTTAATAGGTTAGTCCCAAAATAATATAAAAGTGGAAAATAAAGCCCAATATAGTTCAAAACAGTAGATAATATAGCATGGAGCAATAAAAAATTATAGATACGTTGGAGACGTATCACGCCCCGATGGTGCAACACTAGTTGCGCCGCGTGGAATGTTTGACTGGTCAATTGATTGTGTCATCAACAAAATACAGAGTTGTACGGGTGAGCCAGTGACCGTATAATCATGATATGTATTTGTTTAACACGGTATGCACGCAAGGGCTCATATATACGCCGCAAGCACTCACCGCTATAAGCGCACACACGCCAACCCTACCCCTATGAGCACCTTCGAGAGAGTGGGCCAGCATATATGATCTTGAGATTTTACGAAGTCACCATAGGTGCCTCGTAGTCGAGTGGAACGTCTCCTCCCACTGAACGTACATCACCGGAAAATACTGAAATTTACACAAGATAAATGCGAGCACCGGGACTTTGACCTTGGTGGGCTCGAGAAACCACTGTCCTCTAACCATCCAACCACATGTTGGTTAGCACGACAAAATGTATGTGGTGACCGTGATGAGCTTATTCTGAAGTCTAGTGACCATATCGTGCTTTCGCTTCAAATACAATGACCATAAGTGTCGTCAACAAAATACGGAGCACACATCAAATGCAAAGTCCGTCAGTGTCATCAACAAAATATGGAGACGTATCGTGAGCTAGATACCGTTGTACTATTGTATATGCTTATTTTCTTAGTGACTGATTGTGTGTGTGGTGTGGTGGGCACATTATTTCTAGTTGTGGTGGGTCAACATGAAGACTCATGGGTCGGTTCCATCCTGCGCCACATATAGGTTGGACCGAGACGTGTTATACGAAGACCCATGTGGAGGACTCGGCGTACAACACAAAGCTACCAGAGTTGCGGAGGACTCTATCCCCACTGGTGATAAGCCGACTATATATGATTTGTAACCCTAGGCCCTTAGTATGTTATACAAGCTTGGGGGCTAGTTTGTCGATAGTATACACACACGCACAATGCCTGGTATTCACGTGTACTTTGTACACACACCTATCACTAATATACAGTACCAAGAGTAGGCTCTTTCTTCAACTGCAAGGGTCCGATCCGAACTAGGGTAAAACTTTGCCTCGTATTACCATGCAGCCTAACAACCAGGGATATCCTACCGAATGATATGATGAAATCATATCTGCCAACTACTAAGAGAGAGGTGTGTCGGGCGGGGGGCAATGTGTGCGAGAGAGGCCTAAAGATAATGTGCGCGTGGGAGACACGTAGGCACATATATGTGCGTATAGAGGGCTAGTAGATACTGTGCATGTGTATATATGCATGTGAGAGAAATAGTGTTTTCCAACTGAGATTAGTGAAAAGAGTGGTAGATAGTAGTCAGAAAGAGAGAGAGAGAGAGAAACAGAGAGAGCATGTGCGTGAGACACCCTGACACCCTGAGAGAGATTGTGAGCATGTGTGAAAGAGAAATGCCGATGCATATAAAGTGTGTGCACTTATGCGTTAGATAGAGAGATATATAACACGTTTGTGAGAACGGGGCGAGGCATAGTGCATCTACGTGTAAAAGGCGGTTCTATGCATTAAATTAAGATATAAATGTCATTATTATTTTTGGATGAGATCATGAATTTTGCAAATTGCGTATGGACGAAAATCGGTCTATCAGACACCCATACTCTATTGAATTCTAGCATGTGCATGTGTTTATTTCATATTATCGATCCATAGAGTGAGAGCGGTTTGAAATACAGGCAATGGATGCTTTTGCAATTCATATATAAACATTAATTAGTGCACTCCATGTTGTTAGTGTGAAGCACTTTATACATTTGTCACTTGCATGGATACATTCCAAATTGCTAGCTACTTAAATAGAATACATGTCGAATTCAACATAAAGGGGTTTCAAAGATTCGAATTCATAGGAAGTCCATTCATCTATTTGAACCCGAGATAATGGCATTTGTAAATCAGATGTAAACAGGGGCATCAATCTTTGTTGTGAGTTTGAACATGCTATATATATTCATATGCATATCTAACTTTTTTTTGCAACCAAGGAGATTATATCTCGAACCATGCATGAACTGAGGTAAGTTGCATATTTTTTAATATATACTCGTGTACAATGTATATTCAAATGTACCCTCCATTCCAAAAATAATCGTAGCTTTAGGATTTTCAAGAGTAAAGATTTGTGAAGTTTGACAAATCCTGAAAGTTAAATTCAAGAGAACAAAAACATTAATGCTTCTGCTCCCAAATATTGAACGAAGCGTAAATAGGCCTCTGGTCACCCGAAACCGCCTTGAGACTAATGTTTTGGTGGTAGGAAATTACTGTCTGACTCGCCCGTGTAGCCTATCTGCCCGATGTCCAAAGGTCTAAACCGGGGTAGGTTTGTAACTTCACCAAGACGCTAGTCTCAACCGCCTCCGAGAAGCATTCATACGCCGTGGGCGCCTACCCATGCGCTCTGCCGAAATCTATCCCGCCCACATTTGGGATACCTGACATGACTGTCCTACCCCCAACCCGCAATATGTCCGAAATTTTAGATGTGGGCAAAGTTTGTAACTTTCCCCAAATTTGAAACAAGCGCGTCTCAAATCAAAACATTGTTCCCCCTTAGTTCCCTGCCTCCCTCTGTTTCCCCATTCATACTCCGTGAGCGTGAAAACGCCCTCTCCACCAGCCGCGAAACCCCAGCCTCCTCCGTCCTCCACCCCATAGCGGCCAATCCACAGCCGCCCTCCTCCATCACGCCGGAGCGGGTACCCCGACGTCGTCGTCCAACGCAACCGCAACCGCAACGCCCTCAAGGACTTAGCAGCTGAAGCCGAGGCAGAGCTGCCTCCATGACACTGACACCGACGTGCGCCGTACCAGAACCACCCCGACCACGTCGTCCTGCGCCTCACTGCTGCGGCTCCACTGTCGCAACCGTCCACCGCACCGGAGCTGTTCCTGCTACGCCGTCGTTCGCCACCTCGGATATGCTTCCCCGCCGCCGACAGACGGCCACCGCACCACACTCAACCACTTGGCCATGGGTTCGTCCAAGGCTGCACCGTCCTCCACAACTTCTGGTTTCCGGCGAACAACAAGAAGATCCTTGGAAAAATAGAAGGAGGACACAACACTGCCAGCAGAAAGAGGTACTCCTCTTCCCTTATCATGCAAATCTTACATCTCCGCTCACACCGTATTCATCCCACGAAAGAAACTAGTTGAGCGCTTCTTACTGCATCTTCTTCGTGATACTAAATGCACAAGGTTTCCTCCCTTTTACTATTTCACCTTTGCTAGAGGTCAGAGTCTGCCTGGATTTCAATTCAGGGTCATCGAACCGCAATTAAAGAAGCAGCGCCGCTTAGGGCGCTGCTGAGCACCTAGTCCGCCTGTTCCCGGGAAGCGGCGCATCGGTGTCTGTCATAGGGGTGTGGGCGCAGAGGCTGCTTGCCGGATCTGGAGGTCGGCGGGCTTGAATGGATGGCCGGGGTGCCAAGCATGGCTGTGCGGTGAGGTCGAGGGGAGGGCGCAGTCAGGGGAGGAATACTGGGCCGATGGTCGTTGGCGTTTCGAGGAAGATCGTCAACACTGACTGGCTGGAGGTAGATGAAGGCGATCTGCCCGTTCTTTGTACATCGGACGGTGCAGAAAAAATGGACTGACCTATTTGCTTTCAGTCAACTGTTATTTTCATAGAATCTTGTAGTAATTTAGTGTGCCATGCATGTTGTAGAGCTATCATATGCCTCCCGTCATTTATTTCTCACCGACCTGCTATCTGCTACCTTTACACTGTACTAATTGTGCACACACTTCACCCATACTCACATTATTGTTTTTTATGCATGGGTATTACAGACTCTGGCACAGTGTTGATGAATGCAGAAAAGAAAAGACAGAAGTCGCTCTAGTGTAATTCGAAGATAAGAATTAAGCGTTTCAGCGCTCTAATGGGTGTAGTGTCAGCAGTTGGAGACAATAAACGTAGCTCTACAGTTGATGATCTCAATTGCCACACACAACCATCCCAGGTGCTTGCTTTAACTTCGCGCTGTCAAATGTGGTTGCATGTTGCATATGGTGTCTAGCTTGTATTGCTTCCAATTTGGTTAAATTGCATCTGCTTAGTTTACACATTATACCTTTGATAATGACATGCCTTCCTGTTTTTGATACATACTACATATGTCTATTAACCATGTTCGTACATCAAACTAATGCTCTTTTGTATCCCTCGTCAATCACTTATGATGAGACAGTCACCCGAGTGGGTTACTGTGAGACGCCCTACTCGTTTAAAGAATGCAGTGTCATCCTCTCCACATGATTCTCAAGAAACAGCAAGGCTAAATGAAGATAGTCAACGTAGCTCTCTAGTTGATCACCAAAATTCCCCCACACCACCATCGCAGGTGCTTGCTCTTACTTGGCAGTGTGATATGTGGTTGCATGTTGCATATGGTGTCTACCTTGTAATTCTTTTAATTAGTGTAAATTGCATCTGCTTAGTTAACACATTATACCTGTGAATATGACATGCCTTCCTGTTTTTGGTACATACTACGTCTTTCTATTAACCATGTTCTTACATCAAACTACTTTTCTTGTGTATCCCTCATCAATGCTCCTAATTTGTTAAATTGCATCTCCTTAGCTTACACATTATACATGTGAATATGACACGCCTTCTGCTTTTTGGTACATACTACATCCGCCTATCACACCATGTTCTTACATCAAACCATCAAGTTGTTGTGTATCCCGTCTATCGCTTATGATGAGACAGTCACGCGCGTGGGTTAATATGAGACGCAATACTCTTATAAAGAATGCAATTTCATCCTCTCCACATGATTCTCAAGAAACAGCAAGCCTAAATGAAGATATTGAACGTAGCTCTGTACCTGAAGACTGCACTTCCCCTACACCACCATCACAGGTGCTTGCTCTAACTTCGCAGTGTGATATGTGGTTGCATGTTGCATACGGTGTCTAGCTTGTAATGCTTCTAATTAGGGTAAATTGCATCTGCTTAGTTTACACACTATACATGTGAATATGACATGCCTTCCTATTTTTGGTACACACTACATCTATGTGTTAACCTTGTTCTTACATGAAACTACCTCTCTTACAGATCCTGCATCAATCACTTACGATGAGTCACCTTTATTCGTTGCATATTGCATATTATTTCTAGCCTGTTGCCATGTATTGCTTCTAATTTGGTCAAATACATTTGTTAGGGCACCCTTTTAATTTGGCGAGTGATATTGGTTTCATCTTTCATATGGTTTCTAGCTTGCATTGATTCTAACAAGTTCAAGCACCTTGTGCTTAGTTTACACTTTATACATCATACATGTCAATATGTCACGCCATTCCTGTTTTTCATACATATTCCATCCTCCTATCATGCGGCTGCCTTACATGAAAGTAGTGTTCACAAGATCATGCATCAATGAGTTCTGAAGAGCAAATTTTATTCCATTTTCATGTGGGTTTGACTTGACAAGGCAAAATCAAGAAAGAGGAAGGAAAAGAGTAAGGAAGGCGATGATGGTGGTCCTCTGCAGCAACGTAAACGAAGCATATGTACCGATTCTCCTTGTACTGATAGTGCATTACAAGGTCCAATTCCCCGCTCCCCTACTCCACCATCCAAGGTGCTTGCTCTAACTTGGCAGTGTGATATCTGGTTGCATGTTGCATATGGTGTCTAGCTCGTATTGCTCCTAATTAGTGTAAACTGCATCTGCTTAGCTTACATATGATACATGTGAATATGACACACTTTGCTGTTTTTGGTACATACTATATCTGTCTATCACACCATGTTCTTACATGAAACTACTCTTCTTGTGTATCCTGCATCACTCACTTATGATGGGACACCTTTAAGTTGGCAGTGTGATATTGGTTTGCGTCTTGAATATGATTTCTAGCATGTATTGCTTCTAGTTTGATGAACGCCACCTATGACGAGACAGTTTTAACTTGGCAGTGATATTGATTGCACCTTCCATATGGTGTCTTGCGGTGTTTCTAATTTGTTGAAGTGCCTTCGCTTAGTTACCACATCATAGGTGTGAATATGTCAAGTCGTCCATTTTTTCGTACATATTCCATCCTCGTATCATGACTTTGCCTTTCATCGTAGTAGTGTTCACAAGATCATGCATGAATGAGTTCTCAAGAGCGAATGATATTCCTTTTTCTTGTCGGTATGACCTCACAATGCAAAATCAATAAAGCTGAAGGAAATTGGCAAGGCATTGGATGATGGTGATCCTTCCGAGCAATCAAACGGAGGTTCTCTACAGATTCTACTCCGCCATCCTCCCAACAAGATTCGCAAGACAACGCAAGGCTAGGCAGTCAACGTAATCGTGTAGATGATGAGCACATCTCCCTACTCCACCATCACAGTGCTTGCTCTAACTTGGCACTATTATATGTGGTTGCATGTTGCATATGATGTCTAGCTTGTATTGCTTCTAACTTTGTTGAATTGCATCTGCTTACTTTACACATAATGCCCGTGAATATGACATGTGTTCCTGTTTCTACATTAGACTACTATTCTTGCATATCCCGCATCACCACTTATGATAAGGCACCTTTAAGTCGCCATCGTGATATTGGTTGGGTCTTGCATATGATTTCTAGCATGTACTGCTTCTAATTTGTTGAAACGCCATATAGTTTGAACTTGGCAGAGTGATATTGGTTGCATCTTTCATATGGTGTCTAGCTTGCAGTGCTTCTAATTTGTTGACATGCCTTCTTCTTAGTTACCACATCATAGGTGTGAATATGTCACACCATCCTGTTTTTCATACATATTCCATCCTCGCATCATGTGTTTGCCTTTTATCCGGGTAGTGTTCATCAGTATCATGCATGAATGAGTTCTGAAGAGCGAATTTTATTCCTTTTTCTTATCGGTTTAACTTCACAATGCAAAATCATTACAGCTGAAGGAAATTAGTCCGCAAGGTGGATGATGGTGGTCCTTCGGAGCAACTCAAACAGGGGGTCTCTACAGATTCTATTGCGCCATCCTCCCAACAAGATTCGCAAGACAACACAAGGCTGGGCAGTCAACGTAGCTGTGTAGATGATGAGCACATCTCCCCTACTCCACCATCACAGGTGCTTGCTCTAACTTGACACTATTATATGTGGTTGCATATTGCGTATGATGTCTAGCTTGTATTGCTTCTAACTTGAATTGCATCTGCCACTTTACACATAATGCCTGTGAATATGACACGTGTTCCTGTTTCTAGAACATGCGTGTACATGATGAGCACATCTCCCCTACTCCATCATCACAGGTGCTTGCTCTTACTTGGAACTGTTATACGTGGTTGCGTTTTTCGTATGATGTCTAGTTTGTATTGCTTCTGATTATGTTGCATTGCATCTGCGTAGCTTACAACTTATACCCGCAACGATCACTTACCCATAAGACACATTTAACTTGGGACTGTGATGTAGGTTGCATCTTGCATTGTCTTCTAGCTTGTACCTTCTAATTTCTTGAAATGGCACTTCTGACGAGACACTTTTTACCTGATAGAGTGATATTGGTTGCATGTTCATATGGTGCCTAGCTTTCATTTCTTCTAATTTTGTTGAAATGCCTTCCGCTTACTGTTTTTTCATACATATTCCATCCTCCCATCGTACGTGTGAATATGAAACGCTGTCTTTTTTTGTATATATTCCATCCTCCTATCCTGGGCTTGCCTTACATCAAAGTAGTGTTCGTTTGTATCATGCATCAACCAGTTATGCAGAGCTAATTTTATTCATCTTCTTGTGGTTTTGACTTAATAAGGCAATATCAGAAAATAGGAAGGAAAAGAGTAAGTTAGGGGATGTTGGTGGTCCTCCGCACCGACGCAAACAGAGACTCTCTAGATTTGCCACTGCTACTGCTAATGATGTTGAAGTCCCAAGTCTACATGATGAGTTCATATCATGTACTCCACCATCGCAGGTGCTTGCTCTAAGTTGACAGTGTGATAATTGGTTTCATGTTGCATATGTTGTCTAGCCTGTATTTCTTCTATTTTGATTAAATTGCACCTGCTTGAGTTTATACGTTATACATGTGCATATGACATGGCTTTCTGTGTCTAGAATACAATGCATCTATCTATCATACCATGTTCTTACATCAAAGTATCTTTGTTGTGTATCCCGCATCACCACTCATGATTGGGCGCTTTTAACATGGCAGTTTGATAGTGGTTGCATCTTGCATTGATTTCTACGTTGTATCGCTTCTAATTTTTCGAATTGCCACTTATGACAAGACACTTTTAACTTGGCGAGTAATATTGGTTGCATCTTTCATATGGTGTCTAGCTTGCATTACTTCTATTTTCTTGAAAATCCTTCCTTAGTTTGCACATCGTAGCTGTGAATATGTCATGCCGCCCCTGTTTTTCTTACATATTCCATCCTCATATGGTTGTCTTACATCAAAGTATTGCTTGTCTGTATCATGCATCAATGAGTTCTGAAGAGTGATTTTATTCTTTTGTTTTGTGGGTACAACTTGACATGGCAAAGTCAAAAAAGAGCAAGGAAAATAATATAGTAGGGAGTGATGTTACTCGTCGGGTGAAAGCGGAAAAGGTTCTGCCACGAGATTCTGCTGGTACTTATAATGCAAGAGAAGGTCCAAGTCCACCGGCTAAATCTACAAAACACAAGATCGCTTTGCTCCACCAGCTGCAGCATCCGCTTCAACTGTACCAACATCTCAACCAGTTACTCGTTCGCTTGCTCGGAATCGCCAATTCCCAAGCTGCCTTCACACCTAACACTACTTCCGGAAACCGCCGACACAACAGGACTTGGCAAGATCAGATGAACCTCATGAGCATCAACACCAAGACGGTACTGACCGAGTCAAGTTGCTGTTGCATGCTCCTTTATATGTACTCTCACAGTTTGATGTACACTAACACTTTCCATATTCGATGTTGAAGTAGCACCACGGCGCAAGCGGAAACAGACATCAGGGATAATGCTTGACAAATTAACAAAATATAAAGGAGGAAGAATGGAGAACAATTGAGGCAGGTTTAAAAAGGCCACGTGATGCTACAGAGTCAGCCAAGTTAGTATCAGAGGAAGCCATTGCTGTTAGGTGTCATGCACGTATCCTCCCGACGTGGATCCAGTACAGGAATGAGAAAGACAATACCCAGTTTAACACCTTACTTGACCATTTATCCGTAAGTAATGTTATTCATCGCAATTAGTAATATTTTCTTGCTCTGTCCCATACTTTCTAGCTTCCTCCTAATAAGACTCACATTCTTTTTTCAACAGATGAGATTCAAGTTGGATCCAAAAGATGATGCGACTAAACAAGCATGCACTCATGTTTTTCAGTCCGCTCTATGACAGTATCGGTACCACCTTAGAAAATCTCACTTTGAAGGCAAGGCTAACAATGAAATCGCCTAAACATCTCTAGTGGAATATATTACAGATGAAGACTGGACAACCCTTGTTAAACACTGGTCTGATCCAAAGTATTAGGTAGGCTATATGTATTTGATCAGACCACATATTGAACTTGTATTTATGTATGTGCCTTACAAGTGTATCTTCTTCTAGGCTAACTGTTTGAAAAACAAAAGCAACCGTTCTAAAGTGAAATTCCAATGCACAACAGGATCTCATAGCTATATTGCACATCGCGAGGCTCTTGTAAATAGCTGCTACTTCCTTCTTTTTTTGTGCCATATTATCGTATCTATATTGACTTGTTCCAAATACAGAGGAAAGCCCGTGCGGACCAAAAGAACCTGAACCAAATGCAGTGCAAATCTTCAAGGATTGCCACACCAGCAAGATGAAGGGCATGAGCACACCAGTTCAAGCCGCTGTTGTAAGTCCTTACTCCTCCTGCCTTGAACTGATTGGTATTGTGATGTGTTCATTTAACTACTTGGTTTGCAGCCAATGGCAGTTACTCTGTTCAATTTTATTCACAGTTGTCTTAACGTATCATTTCACCTTACATGGTTTTAAAAGAGATCAAGGATATTCTTTTGGTCTTGATCTGTAATCTAGTTGTTATGCTCACGTGCGCACACAATGATAAAATAGCCTGTTTGTTTTATATCTGTTTGCCCATGATATGAATGATGTCATACTATGTTCATCCTACTTTAAACCATGTCTATTTATCCTTAGATGTCAATGAATGTGAAGAAATAGACAATACAAAGAGGCATGCTACATGGACATATGTTCAAAGTGATTTTATTATGCAAGAGGCACTACAATACATGCTAATGTATTACAGATAGTTCACCAAAATAAGTTATGTATAAACGTTTAACCTACTTTGTTTGTTTTTATCTCATTAGTAACTTATCCGTACACTAGTCTACAAGTTCAAACTTTCGTGAAGCTATGGAACAAATGATTGAACAGCCATAACCACACGAAGGTGACGAGGCTACTACAGCACAATGTCACCTCTTGTCTGCGGTCGCCAAGATCTCTCCACAAACAAGTGCAAAAAGCACCTTCCTGCGTAATTCTGGGTTGGTTGTCAAGGTAACCTCGTCCAAATCGCCCTCTTGAACAAAATCTTCCTACTAGGCGGAGTGATATATCGTGCTCCGCACACAAGTCCAATCCCTAATGGACGTTGTTTCGGAAACAAGAATAGTGGTTGAGAAATGTCGTCAAGATATGAATGGTTTTGAAACCAGACTACCAGACATCCGCTTCATTGTTCAAGAGCAATGGCGGAAAAAGGTGGAGATCGTGCTGCTCCATCAGATTCTACAGCCTGAAATATTAGCACTCATGTCAAATGATCTGTGCTTCTATACATCTGATGGTGCTTTTATCTGGAAGGACTGTAAACTTTATGCCAACATGCCTTTTGTTGTATGGTTGGAATTTATTTTGTTGTGATACAACATTTATGATGCTTTGCCTCAGCTGCAGTAATTCTGACGCTATTTTTGTATAGTGTAGGTTTATCTTAGTAATGTATTCGCCGAAAGCTTCAGAGGAGCCCAACATGCCAACATTCGTCGGGCCCATTCCAATTGGGCTAAAAATGATTACGGGCCGAAATTGGCATGTAGACCACTAAAAATATCTGGGCCTAAATCAGCATAAGCTTTCATATTTTTCTGGTAGGCCTGTGTCCATAGTGGACCTTTAACATGCCTAAACATAATTTGGGCCCTGAGTAAAAATAGGCCATTTACAGGTGTAAATATCTCGAGCCCATAAAAACATGGGCCTTTAATAGATCGAAAGTGAGATTGGGCCCTGATTGTGCCAAATAACCCACTGGACTTAGCAGGCCAAAATGGTGGCCCATTTACGATGCGGATCTTTGACAGGCCGAAATTCGGACGGGCCGTAAATGCGCCGACCTAATACACGGGCCTTTAACAGGCCGGAACTTGATCGGGCTAGATTATCGTCATTTTATATGGGCCGTTAATGGGCCCGATATGACATTGGGCCACATATGGCCCATGGTTTACGTCCCGGCGTTAACGTGCCGAAAATGACAACATGCCAAAAGTGGCCCAAAGCTATAGTGGGCCTCTAACGAGCCGAATGTCGACATGGCGAATATGACCCAAATCCTTCACGGTCGTTTATGGGCCGAAAGTTTTGATGGCCTGTAAATGGGCCCAAATGAAGCCGGGACCTTTTACAGGCCGGAAATACACCGGGCCGTAATTCGGCCCAATTACTTAGCGGACTATTAACGGGCCAGAAGTGACCATGGGCCGCGTTGATGACAAGTTTAGGACAGGCCGTTGACGGGCCAATTTAACAGAGAATGTTGGGCCTTTAGCTGGGCCGGCCCATTATGGTCTGCAGAATCTTGTGGGCCTTTAGCTGGGTCGGCCCATTGTGGTCCGCAAAATCTTGTGGGCCTTTAGCTGGGCCGACCCATTATGGTCTGCAAAATCGTGTGGGCCTTTAGCTGGGCCGGCCCATTATGGTCCGCTAAATTTTGTGGGCCTTTAGCTGGGCCGGCCCATTATGGTCCGCTAAATCTTATGGGTCTTCGGTTGGGCCGGCCCATTTAAACTTTGTGGGCCACTTTTGGGCCGGTCCACGTGTCAACATATCATAGGCCCATCTCGACCGTTGGATGAGTGACACTGTGTTAACGCCGAGTCGACGCGTAGATCCGCCACCAATGAGAATTTTACACGTGGAAAATCGGCATTGGTGCGTGGCTGTTAACGGGTTATCGGATCCAAAATCCGCCCGATAGCTTAACGGCGTTCCGTTACGGTGGATGCCACGTGTCGGTCACCCTTGACGAAAAGCACTTCGTGGACGCGATTTATCGTCATAGAAGTGGACACTTCCGTGATGATAATTTTGGCAATGTCATGGAACACTTCTACGACAACACAAGAATGACTATCTTGATTCTGTCATAAATTTGTCATGGATGTACATGCATGATAGAAAACGCGATCTACTGTGACAAACACGTATCATCACGGAAGTATATTTTTTTTGTAGTGCATACCATGGGATAACTTGATCCCTCTCGGTACATCTTCTACGCTTTGTGTGTTGATCAACTTGATTCACTCTTTGACTTAGTCTTGATCAACCTCTCACATGACCAATCTTTTGGTAATTCCTTGAATAGCACCTTGGTCATCACAAACTCTCCTTGAAACCAACAAATGGACTCCAAGAAAATCCTATGGACAAATCCTTCAAATATAACTCAAGGCAACCATTAGCCCATAGAGATTGTCATTAATTACCAAAACCAAACATGGGGGCATCGCATGTTCTTTCAGAGCTGCCATCCTTACCATGGTTGATAGGATTTATAGGCAGCTTATGACAAGGCATTACAACAAGCAGATGGAGTCAGATAGATGGCCAAGTGATATATGCCCAAAGATCAGGAAGAAGGTTGAGAAGGCAACAGAATTTGCAAACACCTGCTACATGTGGAGGGATCAGGAGATGGTATTTTCCTAGTAGGTGATAGAGGGGTTGATTACATAGTAGACATGCACAAGAAAACATGCACTTGTAGAAGGATACATAAAGCAGGGGTTCCATGTTCTCATGTCATAGTGATACGTCTCCAATGTATCTATAATTTTGATTGCTCCATGCTACATTATCTACTGTTTTGGACCATATTGGGCTTTATTTTCCACTTTTATATTACTTTTGGGACTAACCTATTAACCGGAGGCCCGGCCCAGAATTGCTGTTTTTTTTGCCTATTTCAGTGTTTCGAAGAAACGGAATATCAAACGGAGTCCAAACGGAATGAAACCTTCTGGAACGTGATTTTCTCACCAAATATGATCCAGGAGACTTGGACCCCCCATCAAGAAAGAAAGGAGGTGGCCACGAGGGTGGAGTGCGCGCCCCCCCTAGGGCGCGCCCCCTGCCTCATGGGCCCCCCTTTGCTCCACCGACATACTCCTTCCTCCTATATATACATACGTACCCCCAAACGATCAGATACGGAGCCAAAAACCTAATTCCACCGCCGCAACCTTCTCAGATCCACGAGATCCCATCTTGGGGCCTGTTCGAGCTCACGGAAGGGGAATCCACCACGGAGGGCTTCTACATCATCACCATAGCCCCTCCGATGAAGTCTGAGTAGTTTACTTCAGACCTTCGGTACATAGTTAGTAGCTAGATGGCTTCTTCTCTCTTTTTGGATCTCAATACAATGTTCTGCCCCTCTCTCGTGGAGACCTATTCAATGTAATCTTCTTTTTATGCTATGCGTTTGTTGAGATCGATGAATTGTGGGTTTATGATCAAGTTTATCTATGAACAATATTTGAATCTTCTCTGAATTGTTTTATGTATGATTGGTTATCTTTGCAAGTCTCTTCGAATTATCAGTTTGGTTTGGCCTATTAGATTGGTTCTTCTTGCAATGGTAGAAGTGCTTAGCTTTGGGTTCAATCTTGCGGTGTCCTTTCCCAAAGGATGAGGGGCAGCAAGGCACGTATTGTATTGTTGCCATCGAGGATAACAAGATGGGGTTTTATCATATTGCATGAATTTATCCTCGTACATCATGTCATCTTGCTTAAGGCGTTACTCTGCTTTTCTGAACTTAATACTCTAGATGCATGCTTTGGGTAGCGGTCGATGAGTGGAGTAATAGTAGTAGATGCAGCAGTGAGTCGGTCTACTTGTCTCCGACGTGATGCCTATATACATGATCATACCTAGATATTCTCATAACTATGCTCAATTCTATCAATTGCTCAACAGTAATTTGTTCACCCACCGTAGAATACTTATGCTCTTGAGAGAAGCCACTAGTGAAATCTATGGCCCCCGGGTCTATTCTCATCATACCAATCTTCCATCATTTTATTATTGTTTTTCTTTTCTTTATTATTGTTTTGCTTTTTTTACTTTGCCTTTTATTTTACTTTGCATCTTTATACCAAAAATATTATCTATCATCTCTATCAGATCTCAGTCTCGTAAGTGACCGTGAAGGGATTGACAACCCCTAATCGCGTTGGTTGCGTGGAGCTATTTGTTTTGTGTAGGTACGAGGGACTTGCGTGTAGCCTCCTACTGGATTGATACCTTGGTTCTCAAAAACTGAGGGAAATACTTACTCTACTCGGTTGCATCACCCTTTCCTCTTCAAGGAAATACAAGGCAGTGCTCAAGAGGTAGCAGGAAAATTTCAAGCCCGTTCTTTGTCGGCGTTAAGGAACGGGGTCCCCAGACTTGCACACTGCGGCCTCAAGCGTGGCTCAAAGGAGGCCCAGGACAGCCCATCTTCATCAACACAAGCTCAAGACCCTCACGAGGGGCCAAGCCTCATGGGGCGGACGACAAGGAGCTTCCACAGGGACGGCCTCGTCAGGCTGGCTCATGAGGAGGCGGAGAGTTCAGGGCAGGGTACCTCGCGAGGTGCCCATGACGCAAGCCATGACGACCAAGGGCGCCAGTCGGGCGCCAGCCCGCGCAGCGTCCTCCTTTCCTGTTTGGTGCAAAGGGAGCAACCGTAGGCGAGAGCATCAAGCAAAGGCATCCGTTTTGGTGCAACAAGACCAAGACCAGCCCCAACGGCTGGAAGGGAGTCATCGTGGAGCCCAAGCAGGCGTCATCACCAGAGCCTTTGGCAGGCGAGGACCAACTTTAGTCAGGATAAGTGTACCCGCTGTTCCCCTTCAAGATGGCCAATTGTTGGCGCCCTTCCCGCTCAATATTTGGGAAGAGGCCCAGGGCCTTCGTCTATATAAGTAGAGCTAGCCGCCATAGTAGGGAGGTGGGCATTTGGAATCTAGAGAGAGAGATAGGGACCCGATCCTCAAGCTAGAGCGACGGAACACCACCTAGCAGTTCATCACACCCACCAAGAACAGACCCTCGCGAGGTTGTTCTTCCCTCCTGTCTTATTCTTCATCAGCCCAAGAGGCAATCCACCACACCACAAACTAGAGTAGGGTATTACACCACAACGGTGGCCCGAACTAGTATAAATCTCGTGTCTCTTGTGTTGTTCTTTCTAGTAGTTTAGGTCCCTGCGATTCGGCGAGGTACGAGACGGTGGAGGGTTGGATCTCCGCGCGCACCCCAGAGTTTGAACCCTAAGGGTCTGCCGGAACCCGAAATCCGACATTAGGCGCTAGGTAGGTGCGCCGGAATCCGCTTTTCGTCGCCTCGTTCTTCCCGACCACCGCAACCATGTTCGGCGCTTCGTCGGGCCCGAGCGCCGAGCCGCCCTCGCCTCCCATGTCGCCCAGACGGCTCCCGTCGGCGGGCGTCCTCGTCGTTCCCCGTCGCCTGCCGTCAACGCCGCCACCGGCCCGGCGGGGAACGAGCAACAAGCGTCGTCCCAGCACCCGTCCATGAGGCGGGACGGCCGCACCGCCACGCCTTCGCTCACCCCCGCTGGTTCTTCGTCACGCGCGCCCCGCGCTCGCGGAAAACCGAGCTGCGCTCATCCCGGCCAACGAGCTCTTGCGCTACCGCCCCATCGATGACGTCTATGAAGAATGGCTCGACCGAGTCGCCGAGCTCGTCCGCGCTGCAGGAGGCGACCCCGCGCCGTCCGTCTCGCTGCACCGCCCAGCGTGGCGATGAAGCTCGAGGGCGCCTCGGCCGCCTCCTCCTCAAGACGGCGCCACAGCCCCAAAGCGCGCCCCTGGCGGAACCCGTTCCGCCAGGCGCCTGCGCAGCAAGAGCAGAGCTGCAAAGAAGTTCCTCGCCTTCAAGAAGCTGCCCGAGCGCTCCCCGCTCCAGCACGTCAAGACCCTGCGCTACCCCCAGCCGCGGCGCAGGGAGGCCTACAAGACCAAGCTCTCTGTCGTCCGAGGCCCCCCGCGGCCACGGCGGGCTGCCGCGCCTTCATCTCCAAGCTGCGCAGCGTCGCGTGGCCTGCCAAGTTCAAGCCGGACCTGCCTCCTCGCTACGACGGCAAGGCTGACCCTATGGAGTTCCTCCAGCTCTACGAGCTGGGCATCGAGGCTGCCAATGGGGATGAAAAGGTCATGGCGAACTGGTTTCCCATGGCGCTCAAGGACGGGCCCGCACTGCTCCTGAACTGGCCCTGTGCACGATCTCTTCTGGCCGAGATGCGTACCCGCTTCATCGCCAACTTCCGTGGTACTCGCGACCGCCACCGCCATGAGCGACATGCGTCGAATCAAGCAGCAGCGGAAACCCCGCAAAAGTACATCCAGCGCTTCAACAACGCTACGCCTCAAGATCCCTGTGGTAACAGAGGAGGCCATCATCTCGCCTTCTCCGACGGGCGTCGCGCGACGTCAAGATGAAGGAGGAGCTGGCAATGCATGAAGATCTGCACCTCTCTGAAGCTGTTCAACTTGGCGACCAAGTGCGCGCCAGGCTGAGGAGGGCGCCTCTCCCTCCTCGAGCTGCCCGCCGCGGATCCCGAAGAGAAGAAGTCCAAGGCCAAGGGCGTGAAGCGCAAAGGCGCTGCCGTGCTCGCGGCGAACCGCATACCTGGCAAGCGAGAGATCAGCCCGAGTCCTCCAAGGGCGGCCGGTACTGCGTGTACCACGACCTCCACACCCACAACACCAATGAATGTCAAGAGCTCCGGGCCATGCGCGAAGGAAGGGTTGGCAGACGCCCCGAGCGCAACGACCGGGGCTACGGCCGAGGAGGAGGAAGGAATGCAGGACGCTGGGAAGACCGCGGCCCACGCCAAGGGTGGCGCGACCAAGCTCGCAAGGACCGCTGGCAAGACCCACCTCGCGAGGGGGGCTGGAGGGATTAGCCTCGCGAGGATCGCCCGCAGGGGAACGCAGGCCTCCCTCCGCTGCCGCCGCCGCCAAGGAGAATCGAAGACCGTCATCGGGGCCGAGGGTGGGGGCTTCCGGGAAGCGCGTGCGATCGCTTTGCATCTGGGTGGAGCACAAGCCCCGACCTCTCAACGCATCTTCAAGCGATTCGCCCGAAGTGAATGCAGTCCTCCCCAAGCTCGAGTCCACGCGCCCTCTCAGGTGGTCGGCGTGCGTCATCACGTTCAGCTCAGCGGATCAGCTCAAGTGCGCAGCCACAGCCGGAGTTCTCCCGATGCTTTGTTCCCCAATCATCAGCAATGTGCTAGTCACCAAGACCCTCGTCGACGGCGGAGCAGGGCTCAACGTCCTGTCCGTGGAAACATACAACAATCTTCAAGTGCCTTACGACGGCTTCAGCCAACCAAGCCTTTCTCCGAGTCACCGACGGCTCCACGGTCCCGATCGGGCAGGTCCGCCTTTCCTGTCACTTTCGGGCTCGCGACAACTACCACACCGAGCTCATCGACTTCGGCGTCGCCCACATTCGCTGCCAGACAACGCCATCCTCGGGTACCCAGCGTTGGCCAAATTCATGGCCGTAACCCACCACGGCTACAACGTCCTCAAGATACCAGGAAGCGGCGGAGTCATCACGGTGCCCTGTGAAGAGAGAGACGCAGTGTGCTCCCTGGAGCGAGCTTTTCAGGCCGCATCGCTGGAAGACCCAGACCACAGCAGTAGGAGGCCTCCCGAGGCCGCACCCAAGAAGAAGAAGACATCGACCGGCCCGACTCTTCAAGAGACATGCCCCTCAGGGTCTGCACCGGGCCAGGGGGAGCCTCCTTCCATCGCATAGGAAAGCACGCCCGGCGCCCTCCTCATGCAGGGCTCGGGGGCTCTCCCCTGGAGGGCCGCCGACCTCGCCAAGGTCTCGAGGGAGGCGCTTGGGCACCACGCGGGAGGCGTGTTTGAAGCACGCTTTCCATAGCAAAGGTGAGCAAGACCAGGAGGACAGAACCCTCAAGAGTTCATCAGCAAGGCCATTCAGAGCTACAGGAGTCAAGGGTCATGAGGGGCAGCCGCCACTACCTGTGGCCCCCCATCCAGGCGAGGATGGTGGGCTGCGCGTCTGCATCGACATACCAGGGCTCAACCGAGCCGCATCTCAAGAGCGCCCCTGGCCCTCGCGAGTGGGACGTTGCGAGGGTCCGCCCCACAGCTGCGTACGCACGCCTTATGGCCTGCCAAACGCGGCTGCTGTGTACCAGCGTCTCATGAGGACCATCCTGGAGGCTCAAGAGGTCAGGCACGCTGCAGCCATGGCGGAGATGGAGATGGCCCATGAGGAGCCGCCAACGCCTCCAGAGCCTCCCGAGGCCCCTGGGCCTGGGGGCTCGTGAGGATCGGCTCCCGCACCCCACCGAGTCTGCTACACCAACACCCCTTCATCCCCAACATCACTAGGTGACATCTTTAAGTTTTATTTCCATTGGGAGCGCCTTCAGGCCGCATTATTCCCAGGCCGTGTGGGTCCGTCCCTGCGGCATGTATCCCTTTTATTTCATGTCATTAGCTTGTCTTGTTGGGGGCGCCCCTCGGGCTGCATCATTCCCAAGCCGCTCGGGCCAGTCCCAGCGGCATGTATCCTCCTTGTTTTTTTCTTAGGATTATGCTCTCGCTCCACCATACTTGTTATTTGGTGCCTTTTCCTGGGTGGCGGAATCTTGCACGTTAAAGGGGGTGCCTGAGCATCGCGACTCTGGGCTCCTACCGGCTCTCCGGCCCTCACCCTCTGGTCCTGTCCATGGCATCGCGACCTGGCTTGCCAGCGACGGCTGAGACCAGCCCGAGAGCCGGGACCCGAGGACGTAGAGTTCGTCATCTAACCCGACTTGCAGCGTTAAAGGGGTGCACGAGCATCGCGACTCGGGGCTCCTACCGGCTCTCCGGCCCTCACCCTCTGGTCTTGTCCATGGCATCGCGACTGGCTTGCCGGCCGACGGCCGAGACCAGCACGAGAGCCGGGACCCGAGGATGTAGAGTTGCGGCGTCTGACCGAGCTTGCGCGTTAAAGGGGGTGCACGAGCATCGCGACTCGGGGCTCCTACCGGCTCTCCGCCCTCACACTCTGGTCTCGTCCATGGCTTCGCGACACGGCTTGCCACGGCGGTGAGACCAGCCCGAGATCCGGGACCGAGGACGTAGAGTTGCGTCATCTAATCCAGCTTAGCAGCGTTAAAGGGGGTGCACGAGCATCGTGACTCGTGGCTCCTACCGGCTCTCCGCCCTCACCCTCTGGTCTTGTCCATGGCATCGCGACTGGCTTGCCAACGACGGTGAGACCAGCCCGAGAGCCGGGACCAAGACGTGAAGCACCGCATCCGCCAAATTTGCGAGAACACACTCGAAGATAAGGCCCAGAGCCAGGCGCAACCCGCCTTGAGGTAGGGCCTCGTGAGTCCCGCGCTGGCTCACGGGTGCCGAGATACACCTCGTCCAGCCCTACCGTGCCAGCCACGTGTTAGGGTGGGGTTGTATACGCCCCGGGGGCTCCTCCCGGAGGGGAGCCCCCTCCCACGTCCCAGTGGAAGCACCATGCTCCGCGCTGGCTAACGACACTGCCGAGGAGCGGCTATGCCCGTACGCATGCGGAAGCGCTATGCTCCCCGCTGGTGATAAACAATCGAGGTGGCCTCCGGTCGCATCAACCTCGAGAGCCCAGAGCTCGATGTCTGCCTCGTCGCAATGCCTCCCCTCGGGAGCGCCGCCAGCGAGGCTGGGCACGGGCTGCACAGGTCACGCCAGACGCCGCCACCCAGCCCAGGCCCCTCGGGCCTGGTTCGTCGCACGTCACTCCCCGAGCGGAGCCAAGGTACGCATGCCGTTTGACCGTCAAGGGGGACTCTTGAGCATCGCGACTCAGGAGCCTAACGGGTCACATAGCCCCTCACCCCTTAGTTCCGAAAGGCTAACGGCGGTTGAGGTATGCGTGGGGCCGGGCTCCGCAGACGTAGAACGGTGGATCCGCCCGCGTCTCACCTCCCTACTTGCTGTTCATGCTCCAAGGGGGACTCCTGAGCATCGCGACTCAGGAGCCTAACTTGTCACGTAGCCCCTCACTCCTTGGTCCCGTCGTGGTTTCCGGTCGGGGCTAACGGCGGCTGAGGTATGCACGGGGCCGGGCTCACGGCGTAGAACATAAGCAACTAGGAAGCACAAATTTCAAGGAATTCAAAAGCAAATATTACAGTCCACACTGTTATCGCGATACCAAACGCAAGTTTAAACGCCTCCACGAGGCATGATACATGGGCTGGAATTAAAAGCAAGACAGGAGCCACAATGGAGTCACTTGTCGGCGGTGGAGCAGTGCGGAGTGGGCTCGCCCCGTGAAGCAGCAGGGCCGGCAGCGCCTCGCTTCGGCTTGGTGCTGAAGGCCCGGAACTTCCCCAACAGAGCCTCCACGCGACCCTTCACATCCTCGGCAGGGGCAGCTGCATGCTCGCCGCTTGCTGGCTCTAGCAGGCTGTCCATGTCGACGTTGGGATCGTGAAGATAGATGTGGGTGAGGATCCGCGTCAGTGCCGCAGAAGACAAGACACGCGCCTCGGCCTCAGCCGTGGGGCCAAGACCAAGGGAGACATCTTCAAGAGCATGAATCAGGAAGGGAAGCAGCTTGGCGGGGCCGTCCTCTGCGCCGGCCAGTGGGCTCTCCAGGCCGCTATCATAAAGCTCCCTCAGCAAGGCGCGGGACTTCACCTCCATATCCATGAAGGCCACGCGATCTTCGGCAAGAACCCGCACCTTGGCGTCCAGCTCGACCTTCCTCGCCTCCAATTCCTGCTCCAGCGCGCCTAGGCGATCACGACGCTTCTTCAGCTTGGCCTCCTGGTCCTTGACGGCCGCCTCGCGAGCCTTCATGCTTTCCTCCTGCTCCTGGCGGGGGCGGGCCTCCTCGGCAAGCTGGTTCTGCAGGCCCTTCAGCTCGCCCTCCAGCGTCTCACAGCGACCTTGGATGCTGGCTGCCTCCCCCAGGGCAGCATCGCGGGATACCTTCGCCTCACAAACAGCCTGCTTCTCCTCGTCGCAAGCCGTCGAGGCCTGGACCAGCGCCGTCCGAATCGAAGCGTCAGCGTGAATCCAGCCAGAGGCTAGCCCCAAGCGCCCGACCACCAAGCGAGGGTCGGCGCCCAGAAGATCCTGCCGCAGCCGGTCCAATTCAGCGGCAACACGATCCAGACAAGGGAGGAGTCGGAGATAGCAACAAGGAGTAGGAGGAGATGGCGGCGGCGTAGCCACTGCGCCTCGGCGGAACCAGCGGCGCCACGACCACAGCCGAGGCAGCGCCAAGCAAGGCACCTCGGGAGTCGCTTTGGGCCAAGGGGCTGAGCTCACCCAGTGGGCTCGGCCGAGCCTCGCGAGGGCGCCCGGGCAGGAGAGGCACAGGCGTCGGGATCATCTTCCTTTCGGGCAGCGGCACCACACGGATGGAGCCTCAGAGGCCCCTTCAGCTTCTTTGCAGCGGGCGCCGGCCGGCGAAGAACATGGACATCGGATCTCGTCAGCAGAGCAATAATCAAGACGGAAAGCATGCACTTACAGGTCGTCGCTGGTGGACTCGAGCAGCCTCCGGCCATACTTGAAGCCCGAGAGCCGGTTGCAGGGATCAGCTTCAAGGGGATCAGGAGCCGGAGGCGCGTCTGCGGATCGCACCGGGGCCGGGGCGGACCCGCGGGGGACCAGCCCAGTCCGGTCCTTCTTCGGGATCGGGGGCAGCTCTGCGTCCCCTCTCACCCTCATCCTCGTCGTCGTCGCTCTCGGGGAGGCGGAGAATGCGGGGCCTGCACCGCAGGGGGGAGCCCTCGACTCTGCCCCCGAATCAACCCCCTCTCCTGGCTCTTTTTCCTCCACCTCTTCACCGGAGTCGGAAGAGGACACGTCCACCAGGTCCTCCGGAGCCTCCACGGGCACGGGCCCGTCCCCATTGAAGACGGGCATGGGCCCCACTACCTGCTCCCAATCCTCACGAAGGAACAAGGGCGCGGGGGCGCCCTCCAGTCTCGCCACATCGCCCCCGACCAAGGACTGGAGGACCGTCGCCAGGTCCTCGGCCTGGCGAGCCACGGGGCTCGGGTGAGGCCTCCACATCGGGCAATCTTGGCGGCGGAGCCGATTGGTGCTCCAGAACTCCCTCGGCGGCGCACCGGTCGGCCGCCCGCCCGTCGCGTCGGCTGCCAGATCTGCATCCATCTTCTCCAAAGACCTGACTTGGGGATCCCGGCTTCGCTCGGGACCGGTCGTCGGAGCTCTCGGCAGCTCTGTGGGCGGGATCAGCCGTGGGTGGATACGCCCAAGATCCACCAAGACCCACTTGCTCCTAAAACCCTCAATCCGCTTCCCTGTGGTTTGAAATGGCGATGGCTCCGCCAGATGCAACGAAGCTCACAGACGCCTGAGGCGGAGCCATGGGAGGTTCGGAGGAAGAAGTAGTGGCGCAGCAAGGCCACCGAGGGTTTCACCCCAACATGGGCCTCACAATAGTAGGCAAAGATTGCCAGAAGAAGGACGGAGTTGGGATGAAGGTGCAGAGCTTGGATGTTGTAGTGACGGAGGACGGAGAAGAAGAACTCAGAGAAGGGAGGCACCGGACCAGCAATGATAAGCGCCGCAGAGAACAGGTAGAAGGTACTCCCCGACCCTCGAGGCGGAGGAGCCGACCTTGAGCACTGCCGTTCCATTGGCGCCTGCGCCTCCGCCAACCGGGCGATTGTCGAGCAAGGCTCGCCCCTGACACATTTTGCGGGTCCAATGCAGGAGAATACCAGGCTCTGGCCGGGGTTTGGCGAGGAGCCATGACTGGCTAGGGCACGAAGGCGGAGTGGATCTGAAGGTCTTGGAAGCTGGGACGAGAGGCGCA
This sequence comes from Aegilops bicornis, assembly GCA_021605145.1. Classification (NCBI taxonomy): domain Eukaryota; kingdom Viridiplantae; phylum Streptophyta; class Magnoliopsida; order Poales; family Poaceae; genus Aegilops; species Aegilops bicornis. The sequence goes on along the minus strand of CM038671.1, from coordinate 157,775,465 downwards.
AGAAAGGGGATCTGAGCAGCAACTGGAGAAAGTAAACGAGGCAAGGAAGATGCCGCACTATTATCAACCCGCGCGGTTGCAGAGGCTCCCACGCCCAATCAACCGCCACGCTGGCGCACAAGGTCAAGAGCTGTTAGGGCCCACGACGCTTCGCACTTGCCCTTTCACCTCTCTGCTCGGCCAAGTTCGGGCGCGCCGTGGGCCCGGGGGCTACTGTCGGCGTTCTGGGAACGGGGGTCCCCAGACTTGCCTGCCTGCGGCCTGCGGCGTGGCTCAAAGGAGGCCCAGGACAGCCCATCTTCATCAACACAAGCTCAAGACCCTCGCGAGGGGCCAAGCCTCGCGGGGCGGACGACAAGGAGGTTCCTCAGGCACGGCCTCGTCAGGCTGGCTCATGAGAAGGCGGAGAGTTCAAGGCAGGGTACCTCGCGAGGTGCCCATGACGCAAGCCATGACGACCAAGGGCGCCCGATCGGCGCCAGCCCAGCAGCGTCCTCCTTTCCTCTTTGGTGCAAAGGGAGCAAGCGCAGCGAGAGCATCAAGCAAAGGCATCCGCTTCAAGGCAACAAGACCAAGACCATCCCCAACGCTCGAAGGGAGTCATCGTGGAGCCCAAGCGGGCGTCATCACCAGAGCCTTTGGCGGCGAGGACCAACTTTAGTCGAGGATAAGTGTACCCGCTGTTCCCCTTCAAAATGGCCAATTGTTGGCGCCCTTCCCCCTCAATATTTGGGTAGAGGCCCAGGGCCTTCGTCTATATAAGTAGAGCTAGCCACCATAGTAGGGAGGTGGGCATTTGGAATCCAGAGAGAGATAGGGACCCGATCCTCAAGCTAGAGCGACGGAACACCACCTAGCAGTTCATCACACCCACCAAGAATGCACCCTCGCGAGGCTGTTCTTCCCTCAGATCTTATTCTTCATCGGCCCAAGAGGCAATCCACCACACCACAAACTAGAGTAGGGTATTACACCACAACGGTGGCCCGAACTAGTATAAATCTCGTGTCTCTTGTGCTGTTCTGTCTATTAGTTTAGGTCCCTGCGATTCGGCAAGGTACGAGACGGTGGAGGGTTGGATCTCCGTGCGCACCCCAGAGTTCGAACCTTAAGGGTCTGCGGAACCCGAAACCCGACAGTTGCCGGGGAGTCTACGCAAAAGTCAACATACCAAGTACCCATCACAATCCCTTATCTCTCGCATTACATTATTTGCCATTTGCCTCTCGTTTTCCTCTTCCCCACTTCACCCTTGCCGTTTTATTCGCCCTCTCTTTTCCGTTTGCCTTTTTCTTCGCTTGTGTTTTTTTGCTCGTGTGTTGGATTGCTTGCTTGTCACGATGGCTCAAGATAATACCAAATTGTGTGACTTTAGCAATACCAACAATAATGATTTCCTTAGCACTCCGATCGCTCCTCTTACCAATACTGAATCTTATGAAATCAATACTGCTTTGTTGAATCTTGTTACGGAAGATCAATTCGTCGGCCTTCCTAGTGAATATGCCACTACTCATTTAAATAGCTTCGTTGATTTATGTGATATGCAAAAGAAGAAAGATGTCAATAATGATATTGTTAAATTTTAGCTATTTCCTTTTTCGCTTAGAGATCATGCTAAAGCTTGGTTTTCGTCTTTGCCTAAAAATAGTATTCATTCTTAGAACAAGTGTAAAGATGCTTTTATCTCTAATTATTTTCCTCCCGCTAAGATCATCTCACTTGGAAACGATATTATGAATTTTAAGCAACTTGATCATGAACATGTTGCACAAGCTTGGGAGAGAATGAAATTGATGATACGTAATTGCCTACTCATGGTTTGAATTTGTGGATGATTATACAAAATTTGTGGAAATCACTTTAGGAGATGCTACTAAACTCCTAGATAATATTATGGTTAATTATTCTCAATGGCAGACTGAAAGATCTACTAATAAAAAAGTGCATGCGATAGAAGAAATTAATGTTTTGAGTGGAAAGATGGATGAACTTATGAAGTTATTTTCTACTAAGAGTGTTTCTTCTGATCCTAATGATATGCCTTTGTCTACTTTGATTGAGAATAACAATGAATCTATGGATGTGAATTTTGTTGGTAGGAATAATTTTGGTAACAACGCGAATAGAGGGAACTTTAATCCTAGGACTAATCCTAGTAATCCTTCTAATAATTATGGAAATTCCTACAACAACTCTTACGGAAATTTTAATAAGATGCCCTCTGAATTTGAGACTAGTGTTAAAGAGTTTATGAATTCGCAAAAGAATTTCAATGCTTTGCTTGAAGAGAAATTGCTTAAAGTTGATGAATTGGCTAGGAACGTTGGTAGAATTTCTCTTGATGTTGAATCTTTAAGGCTTAGATCTATTCCTCCTAAGCATGATATCAATGAGTCTCTCAAAGCCATGAGAATTTCCATTGATGAGTGCAAGGAAAGAACCGCTAGGATGCGTGCTACGAAAGATGCATTTATTCAAGCGTGTTCTTCCAAATCCTATGATAATCAAGATGAAGATATAAAAGTTATTGATGTGTCCCCTATTAAATCTTTGTTTTGCAATATGAATCTTGATGAGACTGAATATGATCCACCTTTACCTAGAAGGCGTTCCAAAAATTCGGAGTTTTTAGATCTTGATGATGAAATTGATAAAAGTGGGATTGAAAAGAATAAACCCTAGATGTTGCTAAACCCACTATTTTGGATTTCAAGGAATTTAATTATGAAAGTTGCTCTTTAATTGATTGTATTTCCTTCTTGCAATCCGTACTAAATTCTCCTCATGCTTATAGTCAAAATAAAGCGTTTACTAAACATATCGTTGATGCCTTGATGCAATCTTATGAAGAAAAACTTGAGTTGGAAGTTTCTATCCCTAGAAAACTTTATGATGAGTGGGAACCAACTTTAAAAATTAATATTAAGGATCATGAATTTTATGCTTTATGTGATTTGGGTGCTAGTGTTTCCACTATTCCCAAAACTTTGTGTGATTTGCTAGATTTCCGCGATTTTGAAGAAACCTATGTGAAGAATTAATGATGTTCTTATTGTTGCAAATAGGAATTATGTGCCCGTAGATTTTATCGTTCTTGATATAGATTGCAATCCTTCTTGTCCTATTATTCTTGGTAGACCATTCCTTAGAACGATTGGTGCAATTATTGATATGAAGGAAGGGAATATTAGATTCCAATTTCCTTTAAAGAAAGGCATGGAACACTTCCCTAGGAAGAAAAATAAAATTACCATAATAATCTATCATGAGATCCACTTATGGATTGCCTACGAAAGATGGCAATACCTAGATCTATCCTTGCTTTATGCCTAGCTAAGGGCGTTAAACAACATTGCTTGTTGGGAGGCAACCCAATTTTATTTTAGTTTTTTTTCTTTTTGTTTATGTTTAGGAATAAATAATACATCTACCTTATGTTTATATGTGGTTTTATGTTTTAATTAGTGTTTGTGCCAAGTTAAACCTATAGGATCTTCTTGGATGATAGTTATTTGATCTTGCTGTAATTTCCAGAAACTTTCTGTTCACGAATACAATTGTTAATAATCACCAGAACGAGATAAAATAGTGATTCCAATTTTTGATGATCAATTAACAAATTGACTAGGTCGTCCTATTTTTGCTGATTTTTTTGAGTTTCATAAGTTTGCGTTAGTTACAGATTACTACAGACTGTTTTGTTTTTGACAGATTCTGTTTTTCGTGTGTTGTTTGCTTATTTTGATGAGTCTATGGCTAGTAAAATAGTTTATAAAGCATATAGAAGTTTTAATACAGTAGATTTAACACCAATATAAATAAATAATGAGTTCATTACAGTACCTTGAAGTGGTCTTTTGTTTTCTTTCGCTAACGGAGCTCACGAGATTTCTGTTGAGTTTTGTGTTGTGAAGTTTTCAAGTTTTGGGTGAAATCTTTTGATGGATTATGGAACAAGGAGTGGCAAGAGCCTAAGCTTGGGGATTCCCATGGAAACCCCAAGATAATCCAAGGACACCAAAAAGTCAAAGCTTGGGGATGCCCCGGAAGGCATCCCCTCTTTCGTCTACTAGCATCGGTAATTTTACTCGGAGCTATATTTTTATTCACCACATGATATGCGTTTTGCTTGGAGCGTCTTGTATGATTTGAGTCTTTGCATTTTAGTTTACCACTATCATACATAAATTGGAATTTGATAGAATACTCTATGTGCTTCACTTATATCTTTTGAGCTTTATAGTTTTGCTCTAGTGCCTCAATTATATCTTTTAGAGCACGGTGGTGGATTTGTTTTATAGAAACTATTGATCTCTCATGCTTCACTTAGATTACTTTGAGAGTCTTAAATAGCATGGTAATTTGCTTAATAATAACAATATGCTTGGTATTCAAGATTGTTAAAACTTTCTTTTGAGTGCGTTGAATACTAAGAAAAGTTTGATGCTTGATAATTGTTTTGAGATATGAAGATGGTGATATTAGAGTCATGCTAGGTGAGTAGTTGTGAATTTGAGAAATACTTGTGTTAAAGTTTATGATTCCCGTAGCATGCACGTATGGTGAACCGTTATGTGATGAAGTCGGAGCATGATTTATTTATTGATTGTCTTCCTTATGAGTGGCGGTCGGGGACGAGCGATGGTCTTTTCCTACCAATCTATCCCCCTAGGAGCATGCGTGTAATACTTTGCTTTGGTAACTTCTAGATTTTTGCAATAAGTAGATGAGTTCTATATGACTAACGTTGAGTCCATGGATTATATGCACTCTTCCCATCCTTCCACCATTGCTAGCCTCTCTAATACCGCGCACTTTTCGCCGGTATCATACACACCATATACCTTCCTCAAAACATCCACCATACCTACCTATTATGGCATTTCCATAGCCATTCCGAGATATATTGCCATGCAACTTTCCACCGTTCCGTTTATTATGACACGCTCCATCATTGTCATATTGCTAGCATGATCATGTAGTTGACATCGTATTTGTGGCAATGCCACCATTCATAATTCTTTCATACATGTCACTCTTGATACATTGCATATCCCGGTATACCGCCGGAGGCATTCATATAGAGTCATATTTTGTTCTAAGTATCGAGTTGTAAATGTTGAGTTGTAAGAAATTAAAAGTGTGATGATCATCATTTTTAGAGCATTGTCCCAAGTGAGGAAAGGATGATGGAGACTATGATTCCCCCACAAGTCGGGATGAGACTCCGGACGAAAAATAAAATAAAAATAAAAAAAGAGGCCATAAAAAAAGAGAAAAGGCCCAAATAAAAAATTAAAAAATGATAGAAAAAGAGAGAAGGGACAATGTTACTATCCTTTTACCACACTTGTGCTTCAAAGTAGCACCATGATCTTCATGATAGAGAGTCTCTCATTTTGTCACTTTCATATACTAGTGGGAATTTCTCATTATAGAACTTGGCTTGTATATTCCAATGATGGGCTTCCTCAAAATGCCCTAGGTCTTCGTGAGCAAGCGAGTTGGATGCACACCCACTTAGTTTCTTTTGTTGAGCTTTCATATACTTATAGCTCTAGTGCATCCGTTGCATGGCAATCCCTACTAGCTCACATTGATATCTATTGATGGGCATCTCCATAGCCCGTTGATATGCCTAGTTGATGTGAGACTATCTTCCCTCCTTTTTGTCTTCTCCACAACCACCATTCTATTCCACATATAGTGCTATATCCATGGCTCTCGCTCATGTATTGCGTGAAGATTGAAAAAGTTTTGAGAATGTCAAAAGTATGAAACAATTGCTTGGCTTGTCATCGGGGTTGTGCATGATTTATATACTTTGTGTGGTAAAGATAGAGCATAGCCAGACTATATGATTTTGTAGGGATAAATTTATTTGGCCATGATATTTTGAGAAGACATAATTGCTTTGTTAGCATGCTTGAAGTATTATTATTTTTATGTCAATATGAACTTTTTTCTTGAATCTTTCGGATCTGAATATTCATACCACAATTAAGAAGAGTTACATTGAAAGTATGCCAAGTAGCACTCCGCATCAAAAATTCTCTTTTTATCATTTACCTACTCGAGGACGAGTAGGAATTAAGCTTGGGGATGCCTGATACGTCTCCAACGTATCTATAATTTTTGATTGCTCCATGCTACATTATCTATTGTTTTGGACCATATTGGGCTTTATTTTCCACTTTTATATTACTTTTGGGACTAACCTATTAACCGGAGGCCCAGCCCAGATTTGCTGTTTTTGCCTATTTCAGTATTTCGAAGAAACGGAATATCAAACGGAGTCCAAATGGAATGAAACCTTCGGGAACATGATTTTCTCACCGAATATGATCCAGGAGACTTGGACCCCCCGTCAAGAAAGAAAGGAGGTGGCCACGAGGGTGGAGGGCTCGCCCCCCTGCCTCGTGGGCCCCTTTGCTCCATCGACGTACTCCTTCCTCCTATATATACCTACGTACCCCCAAATGATCAGGTACGGAGCCAAAAACCTAATTCCACCGCCGCAACCTTCTGTATCCACGAGATCCAATCTTGGGGCCTGTTCCAGAGCTCCGCCGGAAGGGGAATCCACCATGGAGGGCATTCTACATCATCACCATAGCCCCTCTGATGAAGTGTGAGTAGTTTACTTCAGACCTTCGGGTCCATAGTTAGTAGCTAGATGGCTTCTTCTCACTTTTAATATCTCAATACAATGTCCTCCCCCTCTCTCCTGGAGATCTATTCGATGTAATCTTCTTTTTGCGCTGTGTTTGTTGAGACCGATGAATTGTGGGTTTATGATCAAGTTTATCTATGAACAATATTTGAATCTTCTATGAATTCTTTTATGTATGATTGGTTATCTTTGCAAGTCTCTTCGAATTATCAGTTTGGTTTGGTCTACTAGATTGGTTCTTCTTGCAATGGGAGAAGTGCTTAGCTTTGGGTTCAATCTTGCGGTGTCCTTTCCCGGTGTGATGAGGGGCAGCAAGTCACATATTGTATTGTTGCCATCGAGGATAACAAGATGGGGTTTTTATCATATTGCATGAATTTATCCCTCTACATCATGTCATCTTGCTTAAGGCGTTACTCTATTTTCTTGAACTTAATACTCTAGATGCATCTGGATAGCGGTCGATGAGTGGAGTAATAGTAGTAGATGCAGGCATGAATCGGTCTACTTGTCTCGGACGTGATGCCTATATACATGATCATACCTAGATATTCTCATAACTATGCTCAATTCTGTCAATTGCTCAACAGTAATTTGTTCACCCACCGTAGAATACTTATGCTCTTGAGAGAAGCCACTAGTGTAATCTATGCCCCCCGGGTCTATTCTCATCATACCAATCTTCCATCAATTTATTATTGTTTTGCTTTTGTTTATTATTGTGTTGCTTTTTTACTTTGCCTTTTATTTTACTTTGCATCTTTATACCAAAAATACCAAAAATATTATCTATCATCTCTATCAGATCTCACTCTATGAAGTATTTGTGAAGGGATTTACAACCCCTAATCGCGTTGGTTGCATGGAGCTATTTGTTTTGTGTAGGTACGAGGGACTTGCGTGTAGCCTCCTCTGGATTGATACCTTGGTTCTCAAAAACTGAGGGAAATACTTACTCTACTCTGCTGCATCACCCTTTCCTCTTCAAGGAAATCCAACGCAGTGCTCAAGAGGTAGCAGGAAGATTTCTGGCGCTGTTGCCGGGGAGTCTACGCAAAAGTGAACATACCAAGTACCCATCACAATCCCTTATCTCTCGCATTAGATTATTTGCCATTTGCCTCTCGTTTTCCTCTCCCCCACTTCACCCTTGCCGTTTTATTCGCCCTCTCTTTTCCGTTTGCCTTTTTCTTCGCTTGTCTTTTTTTGCTCGTGTGTTGGATTGCTTGCTTGTCACGATGGCTCAAGATAATACCAAATTGTGTGACTTTACCAATACCAACAATAGTGATTTCCTTAGCTCTCCGATCTCTCCCCTTACCAATACTGAATCTTGTGAAATCAATACTGCTTTGTTGAATCTTGTTATGAAAGATCAATTCGCTGGCCTTCCTAGTGAAGATGCCGCTACTCATCTAAATAGCTTCGTTGATTTATGTGATATGTAAAAGAAGAAAGATGTCAATAATGATATTGTTAAATTGTAGCTATTTCCTTTTTCGCTTAGAGATCATGCTAAATCTTGGTTTTCGTCTTTGCCTAAAAATAGTATTGATTCTTGGAGCAAGTGCACAGATGCTTTTATCTCTAAGTATTTTCCTCCCACTAAGATCATCTCTCTTAGAAACGATATTATGAATTTTAAGCAACTTGATCATGAACATGTTGCACAAGCTTGGGAGAGAATGAAATTGATGATACGTAATTGCCCTGCTCATGGTTTGAATTTGTGGATGATTATACAAAATTTTATGCCGGATTGAATTTTGCTTCTAGAAATCTTTTAGATTCGGCCGCGGGAGGCACTTTTATGGAAATCACTTTAGGAGATGCTACTAAACTCCTAGATAATATTATGGTTAATTATTCTCCATGGCACACAGAAAGATCTACTAATAAAAAAGTGCATGCGATAGAAGAAATTAATGTTTTGAGTGGAAAGATGGATGAACTTATGAAGTTATTTGCTACTGAGAGTGTTTCTTCTGATCCTAATGATATGCCTTTGTCCACTTTGATTGAGAATAACAATGAATCTATGGATGGGAATTTTGTTGGTAGGAATAATTTTGGTAACAACGCGTATAGAGGGAACTTTAATCCTAGGCCTTATCCTAGTAATCCTTCTAATAATTATGGAAATTCCTACAACAACTCTTATGAAAATTTTAATAATATGCCCTCTGAATTTGCGACTAGTGTTAAAGAGTTTATGAATTCACGAAAGAATTTCAATGCTTTGCTTGATGAGAAATTGCTTAAAGTTGATGAATTGGCTAGGAACGTTGGTAGAATTTCTCTTGATGTTGATTCTTTAAAGCTTAGATATATTCCTCCTAAGCATGATATCAATGAGTCTCTCAAAGCCATGATAATTTCCATTGATGAGTGAAAGGAAAGAACCGCTAGGATGCGTTCTACGAAAGATGCCTTTATTAAAGCGTGTTCTTCCAATTCCTATGAAAATCAAGATGAAGATATAAAATTTATTGATGTGTCCCCTATTAAATCTTTGTTTTGCAATATGAATCTTGATGAGACTTAATATGATCCACCTTTACCTAGAAGGCGTTCCAAAAATTCGGAGTTTTTAGATCTTGATGATGAAATTGATAAAAGTGGGATTGAAAAGAATAAAACCCTAGATGTTGCTAAACCCACTATTTTGGATTTCAAGGAATTTAATCATGAAAGTTGCTCTTTAATTGATTGTATTTCCTTGTTGCAATCCGTACTAAATTCTCCTCATGCTTATAGTCAAAATAAAGCGTTTACTAAACATATCGTTGATGCCTTGATGCAATCTTATGAAGAAAAACTTGAGTTTGAAGTTTCTATCCCTAGAAAACTTTATGATGAGTGGGAACCAACTATAAAAATTAAGATTAAGGATCATGAATTTTATGCTTTGTGTGATTTGGGTGCTAGTGTTTCCACTATTCCCAAAACTTTGTGTGATTTTCTAGATTTCCGCGATTTTGATGATTGCTCTCTAAACTTGCACCTTGCGGATTCCACTATTAAGAAGCCTATGGGAAGAATTAATGATGTTCTTACTGTTGCAAATAGGAATTATGTGCCCGTAGATTTTATCGTTCTTGATATAGATTGCAATCCTTCTTGTCCTATTAATCTTGGTAGACCTTTCCTTAGAACGATTGGTACAATTATTGATATGAAGGAAGGGAATATTAGATTCCAATTTCCATTAAAGAAAGGCATGGAACACTTCCCTAGGAAGAAAATAAAATTACCATAATAATCTATCATGAGAGCCACTTATGGATTGCCTACGAAAGATGGCAATACCTAGATCTATCCTTGCTTTATGCCTAGCTAAGGGCGCTAAACGATAGCGCTTGTTGGGAGGCAACCCAATTTTATTTTAGTTTTTTTGCTTTTTGTTTCTGTTTAGGAATAAATAATCCATCTAACTTCTGTTTAGATGTGGTTTTATGTTTTAATTAGTGTTTGTGCCAAGTTAAACCTATAGGATCTTCTTGGATGATAGTTATTTGATCTTGCTGTAATTGCCAGAAACTTTCGGTTCACGAAAACGATTGTTAATAATCACCAGGACATGATAAAATAGTGATTCCAATTGCTGCTTATCAATAAACAAATTTACTAGGTCTTCCTATTTTTGCTGATTTTTTGGAGTTCCATAAGTTTGCGTTAGTTACAGATTACTACAGACTATTCTGTTTTTGACAGATTCTGTTTTTCATGTGTTGTTTGCTTATTTTGATGAGTCTATGGCTAGTAAAATAGTTTATAAACCATAGAGAAGTTGTAATACAGTTGGTTTAACACCAATATAAATAAAGAATGAGTTCATTACAGTACCTTGAAGTGGTCTTTTGTTTTCTTTCGCTAACAGAGCTCACATGATTTCTGTTGAGTTTTGTGTTGTGAAGTTTTCAAGTTTTGGGTGATATCTTTATATGGATTATGGAACAAGGAGTGGAAAGAGCCTAAGCTTGGGGATGCCCATGTAACCCCCAAGATAATCCAAGGACACCAAAAAGTCAAAGCTTGGGGATGCCCCGGAAGGCATCCCCTCTTTCGTCTACTTCCATCGGTAATTTTACTTGGAGCTATATTTTTATTCACCACATGATATGTGTTTTGCTTGGAGTGTCTTGTATGATTTGAGTCTTTGCCTTTTAGTTTACCACAATCATACTTGCTGTACACACCTTTTGAGAGAGCCATACATGAATTGGAATTTGATAGAATACTCTATGTGCTTCACTTATATCTTTTGAGCTTTATAGTTTTGCTCTAGTGCCTCAATTATATCTTTTAGAGCAAGGTGGTGGATTTGTTTTATACAAATTATTTATATCTCATGCTTCACTTAGATTACTTTGAGAGTCTTAAATAGCATGGTAATTTGCTTAATAATAATATGCTTGGTATTCAAGATTTGTAGAACTTTCTTTTGAGTGCGTTGAATACTAAGAAAAGTTTGATGGTTGATAATTGTTTTGAGATATGAAGATGGTGATATTAGAGTCATGCTAGTTGAGTAGTTGTGAATTTGAGAAATACTTGTGTTACAGTTTGTGATTTCCGTAGCATGCACGTATGGTGAACTGTTATGTGATGAAGTCGAAGCATGATTTATTTATTGATTGTCTTCCTTATGAGTGGCGGTCGGGGACGAGCGATGGTATTTTCCTACCAATCTATCCCCCTAGGAGCATGCGTGTAATACTTTGCTTTGATAACTTCTAGATTTTTGCAATAAGTATATGAGTTCTTTATGACTAATGTTGAGTCCATGGATTATACGCACTCTTCCCATCCTTCCACCATTGCTAGCCTCTCTAATACCGCACACTTTTCGCCGGTATCATACACCCACCATATACCTTCCTCAAAACAGCCACCATACCTATCTATCATGGCATTTCCATAGCCATTCCAAGATATATTGCCATGCAACTTTCCACCGTTCCGTTTATTATGACACGCTCCATCATTGTCATATTGCTAGCATGATCATGTAGTTGACATCGTATTTGTGGCAAAGCCACCATTCATAATTCTTTCATACATGTCACTCTTGATTCATTGCATATCCCGCACACCGCGGAGGCATTCATATAGAGTCATATTTTGTTCTAAGTATCGAGTTGTAAATGTTGAGTTGTAAGAAAAATAAAAGTGTGATGATCATCATTTTTAGAGCATTGTCCCAAGTGAGGAAAGGATGATGGAGACTATGATTCCCCCACAAGTCGGGATGAGACTACGGACGAAAAATAAAAAAAAAGAAAAAAAAAGATGCCATAAAAAAAGATAAAAGGCCCAAATAAAAAATTAAAAACTGAGAGAAAAAGAGAGAAGGGACAATGTTACTATCCTTTTACCACACTTGTGCTTCAAAGTAGCACCATGATCTTCATGATAGAGAGTCTCTCATTTTGTCACTTTCATATACTAGTGGGAATTTTTCATTATAGAACTTGGCTTGTATATTCCAATGATGGGCTTCCTCAAAATGCCCTAGGTCTTCGTGAGCAAGCGAGTTGGATGCACACCCACTTAGTTTCTTTTGTTGAGCTTTCATATACTTATAGCTCTAGTGCATCCGTTGCATGGCAATCCCTACTCACTCACATTGATATCTATTGATGGGCATCTCCATAGCCCGTTGATATGCCTAGTTGATGTGAGACTATCTTCCCTCCTTTTTGTCTTCTCCACAACCACCATTCTATTCCGCATATAGTGCTATATCCATGGCTCACGCTCATGTATTGCGTGAAGATTGAAAAAGTTTTGAGAATGTCAAAAGTATGAAACAATTGCTTGGCTTGTCATCGGGGTTGTGCATGATTTATATACTTTGTGTGGTAAAGATAGAGCATAGCCAGACTATATGATTTTGTAGGGATAACTTTATTTGGCCATGATATTTTGAGAAGACATAATTGCTTTGTTAGCATGCTTGAAGTATTATTATTTTTATGTCAATATGAACTTTTGTCTTGAATCTTTCGGATCTTAATATTTATACCACAATTAAGAAGAGGTACATTGAAAATATGCCAACTAGCACTCCGCATCAAAAATTCTCTTTTTGTCATTTACCTACTCGAGGACGAGCAGGAATTAAGCTTGGGGATGCCTGATACGTCTCAAACGTATCTATAATTTTTGATTGCTCCGTGCTACATTATCTACTGTTTTGGACCATATTGGGCTTTATTTTCCACTTTTATATTACTTTTGGGACTAACCTATTAACCGGAGGCCCAGCCTAGAATTACTGTTTTTTGCCTATTTCAGGGTTTCGAAGAAACATAATATCAAACGGAGTCCAAACGGAATGAAACCTTCGGGAACGTGATTTTCTCACTGAATATGATCCAGGAGACTTGGACCCCCCGTCAACAAAGAAAGGAGGTGGCCACGAGGGTGGAGGGCGCGCCCCCCCTCGGGCGCGCCCCCCTGCCTCGTGGGCCCCCCCTTTGCTCCACCGACGCACTCCTTCCTCCTATATATACCTCACGCACTCCAAGCGATCAGATATGGAGCCAAAACCTAATTCCACCGCTGCAACCTTCTCAGATGCACGAGATCCCATCTTGGGGCCTGCTCGAGCTCACGAAGGGGAATCCACCATGGAGGGCTTCTACATCATCACCATAGCCCCTCCGATAAGTGCGAGTAGTTTACTTCAGACCTTCGAGTCCATAGTTAGTAGCTAGATGGCTTCTTCTCTCTTTTTGGATCTCAATACAATGTTCTCCCCCTATCTCGTGGAGATCTATTCGATGTAATCTTCTTTTTGCGGTGTATTTGTTGAGACTGATGAATTGTGGGTTTGTGATCAAGTTTATCTATGAACAATATTTGAATCTTCTCTGAATTCTTTTATGTATGATTGGTTATCTTTGCAAGTCTCTTCGAATTATCAGTTTGGTTTGGCCTACTAGATTGGTTCTTCTTGCAATGGGAGAAGTGCTTAGCTTTGGGTTCAATCTTGCGGCGTCCTTTCCCGAAGGATGAGGGGCAGCAAGGCACATATTGTATTGTTCCCATCGAGGATAACAAGATGGGGTTTTATCATATTGCATGAATTTATCCCTCTACATCATGTCATCTTGCTTAAGGCGTTACTCTGTTTTCTTGAACTTAATACTCTAGATGCATGCTGGATAGCGGTTGATGAGTGGAGTAATAGTAGTAGATGCAGGCAGGAGTCGGTCTACTTGTCTCGGACGTGATGCCTATATGCATGATCATACCTAGATATGCTCATAACTATGCTCAATTCTGTCAATTGCTCAACAGTCACCCACCGTAGAATACTTATGCTCTTGAGAGAAGCCACTAGTGAAATCTATGGCCCCCGGGTCTATTCTCATCATACCAATCTTCCATCACTTTATTATTGTTTTGCTTTTTTACTTTGCCTTTTATTTTACTTTGCATCTTTATACCAAAAATACCAAAAATATTACTATCATCTCTATCAGATCTCACTCTCGTAAGTGACCGTGAAGGGATTGACAACCCCTAATCGCGTTGGTTGCGTGGAGCCATTTGTTTTGTGTAGGTAGGAGGGACTTGCGTGTAGCCTCCTACTGGATTGATACCTTGGTTCTCAAAAACTAAGGGAAATACTTATTCTACTCTACTGCATCACCCTTTCCTCTTCAAGGAAATCCAACGCGGTGCTCAAGACGTAGCACATAGCCTGCTGCAGGAATGATAGAATTGATCCTTTGTAGATGGTTGACCCTTGCTACTCAAAGGAGATGTTCAAAAAGGCATATGGAAACATTATATATCCTTGCAAAGATAGTAGAGAGTGGGAGGATTTACATGGGCCCCCAATTGAGACACCATTGTACTAGAAGCGTGTGGGTAGGCCATGTACTACAAGGAGACAAGCACCTCGAGAGATTGATCATAGAAGAGGTGGGAAGAAAATAACAAGGCATGGTGTCATCATGCACTGTTCTTACTGTGGTGAGGCAGATCACAACAAGAAGGGTTGCAAGTACTTGAAGGCTGGACTGCCACCACCAAGTGCTGGCAATGTACCATCTCCAGAACAAGGTGATCGTAATGTGTGAGGGAGTCCTGGATTAGGGGGTCTCCGGACAGCCGGACTATATCCTTTGGCCGGACTGTTGGACTATGAAGATACAAGATTGAAGACTTTGTCCCGTGTCCGGATGGGACTCTCCTTGGCGTGGAAGGCAAGCTTGGCAATACGGATATGTAGATCTCCTCCCTTGTAACCGACTATGTGTAACCCTAGCCTCCTCCGGTGTCTATATAAACCGGAGGGTTTAGTCCGTAGGACAACAACAATCATACCATAGGCTAGCTTCTAGGGTTTAGGCTCTACGATCTCGTGGTAGATCAACTCTTGTAATACTCATATCATCAAGATCAATCAAGCAGGAAGTAGGGTATTACCTCCATCGAGAGGGCCCGAACCTAGGTAAACATCATGTCCCCCGCCTCCTGTTACCATCCGCCTTAGACGCACAGTTCGGGACCCCCTACCCGAGATCCGCCGGTTTTGACACCGACATTGGTGCTTTCATTGAGAGTTCCACTATGCCGTCACCATAAGGCTTGATGGCTCGTTCGATCATCGGTAACGATGCGGTCCAGGGTGAGGTTTTCCTCCCTAGACAGATCTTCGTATTCGGCGGCTTCGTACCGCGGGCCAATTCGCTAGGCCATCTGGAGCAAATCGAAAGCTATGCCCCTGGCCACCAGCTCAGGTTCAGAAACTTGAACTACACAACCGACATCCGTGGAGACTTGAACTTCGACGGATTCGAGCCCATGCCAGGTGCGCCGCACGATCATGACGAGCATGATTTAGCTTTGCCATCGTACAATGTTCGGGAGATCACACCTGCAACTACTCCGGCCCTCAATCCAGAGCAAATTGCGCCATCCGAGGATGGGTGGATAGACCCCGCCGTGGAGGCCGCACTCTCAGTGGCGATAGAGTCGGATACTTACTTCACCCCTTACGAGAGCCGTGTTGCCGAACCACTAGATTCATCTCCGGCCACGAACTCCGAGCCGCCTGCGTCTGTGCCTATCGAATCCGATTGGGCGCCGATCATGGAGTTTACCTCCGGATATCTTTCAGCACTCGCCTTTCGGCGACGTGCTAAATTCGTTAAGGTCTCTTTCCTTGTCAGAAGAACCTTGGCCGAACTATGTCCGGCTAGAATGGGGTGCGGACGACGAAGAAATTCGCTGCCCACCCACCATCCACTTAGTAGCCACTGTCGACGATTTAACCGACATGCTCGACTTCGACTCCGAAGACATCGACGGTATGAATGACGATGCAGGAGACGAACAGGAACCACCGCCCACAGGGCGCTGGACGCCACCTCATCATATGATATATATATGGTGGATACCCCCAAAGAAGGCAATGGCGACAAGACAGCGGATGATGACTCCTCCAAGAAGCACCCCAAGCATCAACGTCAGTGATGCCGCTCTAAGTCCCGCCATAGAAAAAGTAGTGATACCGGCACAAGAGACAACAACACTCCGGATAGTGCCGAAGACGACAACAATCCCCTCCAGCACGATTCAGAGCGGGAGGGTGAACAAGCTAGCCCTCCAGAACAGACATCAGATGGAGAAACGGAGGATGACAATTACATGCCTCTCTCCGAAGACGAGGTGAGCCTCGGCGATGAAGAATTTATGGTGCCTGAGGATCCCATCGAGCAGGAGCGCTTCAAGCACCGGCTTATAGCCACAACAAATAGCCTGAAGAAAAAGCAACAACAGCTTCGAGATGATCAAGATTTGCTAGCAGACAGATGGACAGAAGTCCTGTCGGCCGAGGAATACGAACTCGAATGCCCAACCAAGAGTTATCCAAAGTGCAGGTTGCTACCTCAACTAGAGGAGGAAGCATTGAAACCTACATCACCAGTGTATGATGCGGCTGATTGGCCACCTCGTGGCCGAGACAGAGAGGCATTTCAGCCCGAATTCCATCCCGCACCCCACCGCCAATCTAACAAAAATACCAAGGCCCGGGGCAACACGCGGGACCTGTGAGATTTATTGGAGAACAAGGCAAAACATGCAAGATCGATCTATGGATCACGGGGGCGCGCACCAGCGCGGGACGATGACCGTCATGCAGGATACACTAAAAGTAAATCTGATCGGGCCGAATATAGCAGACAAGACTCATATGAACTACGTCGTGATATAGCCCAGCACAGAGGCGCCGCACACCCCCTATGCTTCACTGATGAAGTTATGGATCACGAATTCCCGAAGGGTTCTAAACCCGTAAATATCGAATCATATGATGGTACAACAGATCCCGCGGCATGGATTGAGGATTTCCTCCTCCACATCTAGATGGCTCGCGGTGATGATCTACATTCAATCAAGTACCTCCCACTAAAACTCAAAGGACCAGCTCGGCGTTGGCTGAATAGCTTGCCAGCAGACTCCATCGGCAGTTGGGAGGATTTGGAAGATGCATTCCTTAACAACTTCCAGGGCACTTATGTGCGACCACCGGATGCTGATGACTTGAGCCATATAACTCAGCAGCCGGGGAATCGCCGAGCAATTCGACACGGTTCCTAACTAAGAAAAACCAAATTGTCGACTGTCCGGATGCAGAGGCCTTAGCGGCATTCAAGCATAACATCCGTGACGAGTGGCTCACCCGGCACCTCGGCCAGGAGAAGCCGAAATCCATGGCAGCCCTCACGACACTGACCTGCTTTTGTGCGGGCAAAGATAGCTGGTTGGCTCGTAGTACCAATATAGCAAGCAAACCTGGCTTATCAGAAGCCAAGGATAGCAACGTCAAACCACGACGCAACAAACACAAGCGCCGCAAATATGGTGAAAACGCCGAAAACACGGCAGTTAATGCCGGGTTCAGGGGCTCAAAGTCCGGTTGGCGGAAAGGGCCACCCAAAAATAAAAATCCGGGTCCATCCAGTCTGGACCGCATACTCGATTGCCAATGCCAAATTCATGGCACCCCAGAAACGCCAGCCACCGATACCAACAGAGAATGCTGGGTCTTCAAGAAAGCCGGCAGGGCAGGCGCCAAAGATGAAGGGGGGGTCTCAAAGCGACGACAGCGACGAAGTGCCCAGACCACCGAACACAGGAGGGCAAAAGAAATTTCCCCCGCATATTCAATCGGTGAATGTGGTAAATACCACCCAAATTACCAACTCGGACCGGATATGCATCCTTAGGGATGGCGACTCAACGGAACTAGTTGTCCCACAATATAAACTAGGGCTGGTCACCTTCAACTGCACGGATCGCCCGGTTAACGCCAATCAGGGCAATCCAGCCGCACTAGTCCTTGACCCAATAATAGACGGGTTCCACCTCACTCGAGTCCTTATGGACGGCGGTAGCAGTCTAAATCTGCTTTACCAAGACACAGTGCGCAAGATGGGCATCGATCATTCGATGATCAAACCCACTAAAGCCACTTTCAGAGGCATTATACCAGGTGAGGAGGCTCGCTGTACAGGCTCCATTGCCCTTGAGGTAGTCTTTGGATCACCAGAAAATTACCGTATCGAAGAGTTAATCTTCAAAATCGTCCCTTTCCGCAGTAATTATCAAGCACTGCTCGGACGAACCGCATTCGCTCGATTAAATGCGGTGCCACATTATTCCTGCCGTAAGCTCAATATGCCCGGTCCACGTGGCGTCATCACGGTTAATGGCAAGGCCAAACCTTCCCTCGGCACCAACATATACACCACTGCCTTAGCAGCAGAAACAACGAGCAGCACCTTGCAGACGAACCTCGAGCTGACGTCCAGGCTTCCGGGCACCATCAAGGGACTCCGAACTACTTCACGGAAGGATAGCCCGGCCCGTCCAGAGCTCAACTAAACACTCCGGCGAAGGCCAGGACAGGCCGAACTCAGCGGCTCAACCGCCCTCCGGCACATAAATATTTCTTACATTTCCTTCGCAGGTTCACCTTTGCGCCGACCAGGACGGGCTACACGGAGGCAGCTTGAACGCATAAGGGAATCCTTAGACATCCCCCGCAGTGACCGTACGGCTATATTACAAATCCGCTCTCAGCCTCTCCCCCCTGGTCTCAGCAGGTTCCGCAATCATATTCCTTTTTTTTTATCACATTACTTGTACCCATACGCATAGACGTACTATTCAAATACAACATGTGGATTTATATGACGTTTACCTGCTATCATTTCTTATTGAAATCATTCTGTCAAGTGGCATCCGTACACAACGATACGCCTTAAAATATGCCAGGGGCTTCGTTTTACCCATAACACGGTAGTAAAATCCGAACACCTTCATGGAAGCTCGACACCCCGAACTTATAGCATTATATGCATCAGCTCCGAATCATGTCTTGGGTCAATAGTTGGGTTTGCCCGGCTCCCATGTTTTGGTACCTTACGTTTCGCTATATCAGCTAAGGTAGCACTGGGAGAACTACTGCGATTGTGTCCCGGTTCTTCTGGACGAGCACCTCAGTAGAGAAAGCCGAAAGCTGACTGTCATGATACGGCGAGAGCTAGTCAACTGTTCGAGAGGTCACAAAATCTTTAAGGATTTCTCCCGCATAATGCCATAACCAACGCAGCGTGCGACGGATCGGTTCTCTCTCCGATCAGGTGCTTATAGAGCCCCTAGTACGGTCTTTCGAACACCAGGGGCTGCGCCTACCATACTAAAGCTCCTATGGCTAAGTGAGAGTGATAAAGCCCTATAGTCCGATTGCTGTTTTCGTTGTCTTTGATCACCTCCTTCGAAGGACCCAAAACTGGGATAAGGAGTGCTCAGGTTTATCCCGAACACCCCCGTACTTCTTACGTGGGGGCAGAAGCCGACGACTGGCCAACTCTTAGGTTTAACATATAAAACGGCCGCACAGGAGGGTAAACTTTTATATAACAGGCGGCAAAAAAATGACCTTGTTCAAACACTACAAAGGACAACATGATTGGCACTCATGGAAATATAATGTCCTTGGTGCATAGCCCCACTGCAAGGTTGGATCCTTTCAGGACACTCTCATAATATAATTCAGGCTTGCGGTGCTCCTTCCCCTCTGGCGGTCCTTCGGTCATCAGCTTTTCGGCATCCATCTTCCCCCAGTGCACCTTTGTGCGAGCGAAGTCCATTGCGCACCTTCTATGCAGACCGACCGCTTGATGACGTCAAGTCGAGGGCAAGCGCTTACGAGCCACTTCACGAGCCCGAAGTAGCTGCTTGGAATCGGCTCGGCAGGCCATAGCTGGATAACTAAATCTTTCATGGCTAGTTCCGCCACCTTATGCAATTCGACCAGCTGTTCAGCTGATCGGTAAAAGGCACCGAATAATTTGGTGCCAAATACTGCGACCAGAAGAGCTTATCTGTAGTTTTCCTTTCTTCGGCTCGGTAGAATTGAGCGGCATCTGATATGCTGCGAGGTAGCTCAGCAAATACCCCTGAGAAATCCGGATTCAAAATTAGAAACATAAGTTTTGCCCCTAAATACTTACTCTACAAGGAAAAAGCCTTACCAGCCGTGATCTTTCTCGCCTCTTGGATCTCCTGCAGGGTGCTTTGGGTTTCCTCCCGGGCATCGCTCATGGCCTGATGCACCTTGGTGAGTTCGGCTTCCTTCCCCGTTAAACTCTGCTCCAGGGTCTCACATTTCCTCACGGCCTCTTGTAGCTCCTGCTCAGCTTTAATAACCCTGGCCTCGTGCTTCTCACGAAGAGCACCTTTCGATGGCTGCCTTATTCTCGGCCTCGGCCATAGCCTTCTTAAGGGCTTCGACTTCGGTCACAATCCCTAGCGCAAGTCATAAAGCTCAGTTCATACTAAAAATTCATTCGCAATAAACGCGAACAAGACTTGTGCATACCTTGTTTATCCCTCAACTGCATTTTCAATTGGCCAAGTTCTTCTGTGGCCCGCTCTAGACTTTGATTCAGCCCGGAAATCTCCATAGTATGAGAAGTAGCAGCCGTTACAGACACCTGCTTATAACAGAAGAGAAATAGATGCCATTCAATGAGTCTTCCTGCGAGTATAAAATTCGATCCTCTGTCTGGTTCTTTCTTTCACCAATGCAGTATCGAGGGCTACTATCTATACTATGACACTCTTCGACAACCCATAAAACATACCTCAAAGCCTCTTATAAGGCTGATACAGGCTTCGTTCAGTCCACTCTCAGTTGACTGAATCTTCTCAATCACCACACCCATAAGGGCACGGTGTTCATCAACGACGGAGGCGTCTTTCAACGCCATCAACAAAGCATCCGACACTTCTGGATAGACAGAGGTCGCTGATGGAACAGGGACACCCCCTCCAGCTGAAGGAGGTTGCCTGCTTGATTCTAGAGCCATATAGGTCTCTGGAATCACATCCGGCTGGGAGCTGAACTCAGGATCGCCCCCGCCATCAGCCCCCATGGGAATCTTTTCCCCCACGTGTCCGGCCCCTGAGGTTTGACCTCCAGGCGCCGCCTTCACGGTTTTTTCCTTTCCTCCTTGGCCAGGGTCCTTCTGGGACGAAGCCTTGGTGTTACGCACCTGTTTGGAGGAAGGGGCCTTTGGGGGTGTCCCGCTCTCCATAACGTTTGAGCTCAGCAAGTCCTCTGACGAGGATTGTTTGGTACGGGACCTCGCCGGTCTACAAAAAATATGGCAAAATACTAAGCCACGATGAGTCCGGACGCCTAAAACGTACTCGGATTCTATACACTTACGAGTTCACCAGGGGCTGGGCCCTGGGATCCCATGCCGGGCCGCTGTCGGCAGCGGCAGTGGACTCCTCCGGAAGAGGAGCCTTTTCCCTTTTGGGCAGCTCGACCTCCAAGTGTACGGAGGCCGTCCTCTTCTTTCTTCCCCCCGCAGGGGATTCGTCTTCCTCCTCCTCCTCGTCCTCTTCGGAGGCGGAATGGGCATTGGAGCCTTCGGATATTGTGTCCGAAGTGCCGCGGTGACGAAGGCCGCCCCGGGTCTTTTTGGCCTCCTTCTTGGCCGTCTTCTTCGGTACCTTGTAAGGCGCCGGGACCAGCACCTTCATCAGAAGTGGGATGGCCGGTTCTTCGGGCAGCGGGGTCGGACAATGGATCCGCTCCGCCTTCTTCGCCCAGCCCTGGGAGAGTTGTATAAAACACATTAAGCGCTTCCTTTGAGTTACGCGGATAGAAAATTGATAACTCATCGAACTTGCCGGGCGGGGCAGTTGGTACCCACGGTCCTCGGCGGAGTCCGGCCACGATTTGCTGGACTTGCAAAGCACCTTCCAAATGTCCTTGTACGAGGAGCCGAAAAGCTCTCGCAAGGTTTGGTGCCTGGCCGGATCAAATTCCCATAAATTGCAAGTCCGGTGCTGACAAGGCAAGATCCGGCGAACTAACATCACCTGGACCACATTGACAAGTTTAATGTTCTTGTCTCCCATATCTTCAACGCGCGTCTGGAGCACCGACAGTTCGTCGGGCGAGGACCAGTCTAGGCCTTTCTTGACCCAGGAGGTAAGCCGCAGAGGAGCGCCAGATCAGAACTCGTGAGAGGCGGCCCACTTTGTGCCGCGCGACTCAGTGATATAAAACCACTGCTGTTGCCACTCCTTGATAGAATCATTGAAGGTTCTTGTTGTAGGGTGGAACCCTAAGTGGAGAGCTTTCACGAATTGGAGGGAGAATCCCCAAGAACAAGATGAACACAAGAGGGAAAACAAGAGGAACACTCAAGAACAAGTCCAATCACACATCCACTAGACCAACAAACACACAAGATCCACAAGGTACATGAACAATCAAAGGGAAACAAGATACATGGTAGAATTCATCCCAAATCCTATGAAGGAGACGAGGGCTTGATGATCCTATGATGGGGATCCTTCCCCAAGAAGGAGGGCTTGAGTTTGGTCACTCCAAGAGGAGGTCTTGATCTCCTAGTGGAGTGGATCCATGGAGCAAAGCTCACAAATATCTATCATATACTTTGCTATCCTTCCAAATGAGCTAGGTGGGGGTACTTATAGTCTAGGGGCGAAATAAGAGGTGGAGGTGGGTACATGGGCAAAAGTCCAACAAGGCACGCAGGCCCTCGGAGTGGTCCGGGCACCCGGGGGTCCTAGGCCCGGGCACCCGGGGTAGACGCAGGGCACTGGAGGACGAGGCCGGCACTGGCGCGCCGGCTAGAGAGGGGCCGGGCACCCGGGGGTGATGGCCCGGGCACCCGGGTAGGTGGCAGCAGCACCAACGGGAGGGGGCCGGGCACCCGGGGCCTCAAGGCCGGGCACCCGAGGCCGGGTGTGGTGACCCGGGCACCAGAGGGCTAGGCTGGGCACCCGGGGTGGCTGGGGCAGCCTTGGGAGGTGCGGGCACCCGGGCCCTCCATGGCCGGGCACCCAGGGCCGGCTGGGAGCGGCGCCAGGGAAGGGGCCGGGCCTCCGAGGCCAAAGGGCCCGGGCACCCAGGGTGTCTAGGAATCCTCCTTCTTCTCTCTTGTCACGCGTCCATCTTCCTTCTCCTCCTCCATAGGTCTCCGGTGAACTTGGTGATCCCTTCGTGCTTTCTCGTGACATTCTCTGAAGTACCTAAGCATGCACAATGTTTCCATTTGAGGTAGAATCCAACTCTCGTGTGAATCCGAAAGAAACTCGAAGGGGAAAGAGTTAACCTCGGTTTCGATGGTGCGTGCATGTGCTCTTGTCATTGGTCCTAGAGGTGCTTGACGAGTTGTAGTAGAGTCCATGGGGATGAGCGAGGGATGCTCCGCATCATCTCCCCCCCCCCTTGGGAGAGATCCGTCCACGGATCATGATCTTCATCACCATGGGTAAGAGAGGGCGTCGCCGTGTAGAAGTGGACAACCACCAAGGACTCATCATCTTCAAGCTCGAAATTGGCACTCTCCAATGTCACACCGTCTTGTAGTTCCTTCAAAAGGAGCAAAGATAACAAGCACTTGGAAAAACAAATGTGGTTGGAATTAAAGCAAAACCAAGCATTCAAGAGGTGATTCACCCAACAAGTGTTTTCATCAAGCATAGCATATGGTTTGACAAAGAAGTGTGGCATAGCATGTAAGCACATAAATTTAGCACAATCAAGGACATCATGGAAACAAGCATGTAAATGTGAGGTAGAGATGCACATATGTGTGACAAGATAGCAAACATCAACCTCAAGATCATAGCAAACATGCATAAGACTCTCAATGAACGGTCTATGGTAGGCATAAGAGTCATTAACAACACCAAAGAAGATGATATGTCTAAACACAAGCAGGTGCAAGACAATCCAAGCATAATGTGCATAGGTTGCGTTGAAGATAGTGTGGCACTCAACACAAGTGATATAGCAATTGTTCAACATGTGTGAGGCAAGCAAGTGACAAACAATGGTACATGGCATATGTGAAGTAATGACATTGTTGCAACCAAACATATGAGAGGGGAAAGTAATCCAAGAATTGGATGCAACATGAGAAAGCATAGCAATCAAGTCGTGCAAACTAGTGGAGCAAAGATGCAACACACTAGAGGAAGTCATGGCAATCATGTCATGTGAGAACATAATAGACATAGGTAATGCACATGACATATTGCGAGCACGAACACAAAGCAAGATCATAGTATCATCGTAGGCATGGGGCACATAGCAAACATGGCAATAACAAGCAATAACTCCACTAAGCTTGCAAATACACATACAAGTAGGAGAATCAATCATCATGTGTAATGCAAAGCATGGGTTACAAATGCATGGCAAAGGCATATGAATGAGCATATCATGCAAAGTGAACATGGCAAGATGGGCATATAATATGTAATGGATGATAACCCATAACCATGTGGGAGCCATGTAGAAGAAATGCGTGAAGTCTTTGCACGAAGAGAGCGGTGGGAAATTCAATCCATGGGATCCGAAGTCATCGTTGCTCTCTAGAGCTCGTTTCGTCAACTCGTGGGGTTGCGAGGTTGACAAGTATTCATGGGTACCTACACAAAAGAGACACAAACCAAAGAAAGTGTGTGCGTGGTAAATATACACATCATCCATCATGATGTGTATGTGCATGTGTGAGTTAGCACAAGATAAGCATCGCTCAAACAAATTTGATGCATGGTATAAGAACATGTCATCCATCATGAAAGAATAGTTGTTATGTATGACACGATGGGGACACAAATTGAGAATGCAAGTATATGGCACAACAATATCATTATGATTTATGGGGAGCATATTGTGCACATAATTATTGGGATCATGCAATGGATGGGATGGATCAAAATCTCCTAACATGGATGAGGAAACTATGGGGGTCTCCATATGAGCAATATTGGAAACATCATATGGAGAAAATGGACAACATCCAAAACAATGCATATCCGAAGCTAGGTGGTCATGGCATGGCATATGAGATACATTATGCAAATCAATATCATCACAAGAAAAACAAATGCCAATAACCATGGGCTTGTCATCTATGCCATATGTACAAATTGGGTTTATGTTGATGGCATATGCATAGTCACTATGAAGAGATTGCAAATATGACATATTGTTGATCTCATGCATAGCATATGACAAGTCAAGCGGATTGTCAAACATGATGTGACCGAAAGAATTAACACAAGAAATCATATGTAACAAGGCATCACAACTAATAGACTCCACATGGCAATCATCAAACTCATCATAAATGGGTAAATCATCGCATGGGGAAATCACACTAGCATGAAGCATGACAATAGGTGGATCAACATCATGCAAGCAATCAATGTCAAGAACGTCCACTAGTGGGACAAGAGCATCACCTTCACCTATGTTACCTTTATCGTTCCACTCAAGTGGTGTAGGTGAGGTGGGAAAGACCAAAAGGTGGTCATCATCGTCAACTTGATGGAACCATGTGGGGGGTGCATCATATTCCACCATGGCCATCGTCTTGTCCATAGGAAGGACGAAGTCGTCGTGGATCGGCGCATCATCGTATATGGGACTTAGCACCAAATGAGAAGACACAATAGAGGTAGAGGTCAAGTTGTTAGAAATGCAAATGGCCTCACGTGCCCTATCAACTATCCCACTCTCTCTATGTGGTGGAGGCTCACTCACTCCCTCAAGGTAGGTGCACTCAATGTCACATATGGTGGAGTCACTCATCTCACTAAAGTGGTGGGGGTTGTGGCTCTCCTCACATGGGAATTGTGGTAACTCATCATATATGGGGATAGTGGTGAAGTCACTCTCACTCTCAATATGGTGGCACAAGTCACTCATGTCATCATACATCGCCGTGGTCGAATGGAAACTCCATGCTCAACCATCTCGTCATCGTCGCCGTGGATGAAGGCCGAAGATGGCACATCATCGCTCTCGTCGTGGATGAAGGCCGAAGATGGCGCATCATCACTCTCCTCCATGATCGAAGGGAAAATCCCATGCTCGATCATCTCGTCACCGTCGTCGTGGATGAAGGCCGATGTAGGCGTACTCGTCGTAGGTAGGCGAAGATGTCGTACGTCCAAAGGCGAAGATGCCTTGAGAACACTTGGCGAAGATGCCGAAGTAGTCGAAGTAGTCGTAGCACTGTCTTGGTGGAGCTTGTCTCGCGGTCTTCGCTTGTGCTCATGAAGTTTGGCCGTATCTTGATGTAGAGCTTTTTGGGATTTGTAGGTGTACGCATCGCGAGCATCGTCATCTTGATGGTGTTGTAGTGCTTGAGCTCGATTACGTTTCGAAGATTGGCCATTTGAGCGTCGCCGCCTTGAAGATGACGAAGGGGAAGAAGACTTGCAGTTGGCCAACATGTCGCGTACTTGATCCCTTTGTTCCGCCAACTTGGTGTCGATGTAGTCCCTTGTCCGTGCTTCACATTGATGAATGTCGGCAGTGAGTCGCTCAATGCCTCGCATTGCTCGTTGTAGTCCGAAGATGGGCATTTTGGTGATGTAGTTGTTCGCGTCGTCGTTGTCGTGGAAGACCGGAGATGAAATTCCTTGCCTATCCATCACAAGACTCGAGTAGAGGTGAGTAGGAAATGAGATAAACAATACCAAGTTACCTTTTTCCAAAGTTGAGGATGTATCCCGTTTCACTCAATGTGAGATGAAAGAATAGTGGAATTGGTACCGGACTTGTTCACTCACACCTACACAAGTAAGGCTTATGGTGGAGCTCGGTGAGGATAGTGGCACAAAAATTTGATGCAAAATGTTAGCAAGAGTCAATAATGTTGGAAAAGATTCACAAATTCGCAAGTGAAACAAGTAGACTAATAGCAACATGTGGCACGCGGAAACACACACATGGATAGATAAATGGGGTCGTGCAACCAAGGAATGAGCACAAAATGTGGAACCCTCAGAAAACGCTCGTGTTTCACAACTCTAGAGAGACGCTAGCACGATTGCTCGATAGGCGGATACGACACTTGTGCACAACCGAGAAGATGCAAAATGTATCAACTTTTTATCCCAAGTATGCTATGTGTATGATGTTCCCGGTGTTCCGCACATGATGATCCAAGATGATCAATATGGTAGTATGGTATGCAATGTGGCGATGCTATGGCTATTGCTTACAAGCTCTTTGCTCTCTTTTCCTTTTTGCTTAAAAGCTTATTCTTTTTTTTTTTTGATATGGCCACTATGTGAAATGCACAAACCAAGATAGCAATTTTGTATATGCGGGAACAATCTTGTGACACAAGTGATGATATGATGATACCAATATGATATGGTATGTATGCAATGGAAGATACGGCTCACTAATGTGCACAAGTAACGTTGCCAGCAATACTCTAAGGCTAGTCTCAATAGGCAAGTGACACAAAAATGGGCTAAGGGGGTTAACAATGTAATGGCAAGAATGTACAATGATGGGATACCACGATACCAAGATGATATAGAGGTTACCGTTCTTGCTTATGGTTAGGGTGTCAAAATGATGAAGTGGTCGATGTCGAAGACGACCTCGTGGCGATGATGAGTGGCGGTGTTCTTGATGTAGATACCAAGATGATGTAGACCCGTCCCTAAGTAGCCGAAACACCTTAGGAAATGGTAAAAACCGCAAACTCAAAATCTCCAAAGGCAAATGTCAAATGGCGGTAGCGGAAAGCGTTGGTGGTTCCGGAGTTAGCAATGCAGAAGTGGTGGTGGTGGTTGATGATGAAGCGACTGTCCCTAAGTAGCCGAAACACCTTAGGAGACTCAAGTCACCCCTCAAGCAACCACAAATGCTATATGGATCGAAAATGGGTTAGGTTGCGGAAAGCTATGGTGGTTTTGCGTATGATATGGTGGATGGCCTATGCAAAGATGCCAAAAATGCCAAAAATTTTATGGAGTCAAATGGTGTTGGAACCTATCTAGATGTATGGGGGATGTCAATAGCTACTCAACGAGCTAAAGCAAGAGAAAATCGGACTCCGGGAGCGAAAGTTATGGCCGAAACGGTAAATTGCACGCGACTGATTCTGCGGGGGTGCGGGTGCCCGGGGTTTGGGGGTGCGGGTGCCCGGGGTGGGCAGGGGCAAACAGCCCGGGGGTGCGGGCACCCGGGGTGGTCAGCGGGGGGTGCACGGGGGGTCCGGGTGCCCGGGGTTTGAGGTCCGGGTGCCCGGGGGTGTCGGATTTGGGCGGAAATTCGTGGGAAGATGCAAGAAATTGTTGGATTTTGTGGAGGGAAAGGTGGAGATGGATGGGGGAATGCTAGATCCACTCAAAACCAAGCAAATCCATGGATCAAATCCAACAAAACCTCATCAAACCAACAAATCACAAAAAAATTTGGGGCTATTTTTGGTGTGGAATTTTCGAAATTGGGGAAGAACACAACAAAATTAGGCTAGAGAACAAGAAGGGGGGCTCCAATTTCGTGAGAAACCATGGCTCATGATACCAAGATGTTGTAGGGTGGAACCCTAAGTGGAGATCTTTCACGCAATTGGAGGAATCCCCAAGAACAAGATGAACACAAGAGGGAAAACAAGAGGAACACTCAAGAACAAGTCCAATCACACATCCACTAGACCAACAAACACACAAGATCCACAAGGTACATGAACAATCAAAGGGAAACAAGATACATGGTAGAGTTCATCCCAAATCCTATGAAGGAGACGAGGTCTTGATGATCCTATGATGGGAATCTTTCCCCAAGAAGGAGGGCTTGAGTTTGGTCACTCCAAGAGGAGGTCTTGATCTCCTAGTGGAGTGGATCCATGGAGCAAAGCTCACAAATATCTATCATATACTTTGCTATCCTTCCAAATGAGCTAGGTGGGGGGTACTTATAGTCTAGGGGAAAAATAAGAGGTGGAGGTGGGTACATGGGCAAAAGCCCAACAAGGCACGCAGGCCCTTGGAGTGGTCCGGGCACCCGGGGGTCCTAGGCCTGGGCACCCGGGGTAGACGCAGGGGCCTGGGAGGACGAGGCCGGGTACCCGGGGCCATTCGGCCGGGCACCCGGGGCCGTCTGGAGAGGGGCCAGGCAGTCGGGGGTGATGGCCCGGGCACCCGGGCAGGTGGCAGCAGCACCAGCGGGAGGGGGCCGGGCACCCGGGCCTCAAGGCCGGAGCACCCGGGAGGCGGCTGGGCGTGGTGACAGCACCCGGGAGGCCAAGGCAGACACCCGGGTGGTGAGGGGCAGCGCCGGGGAGGTGCGGGCACCCGCGCACTCCATGGCCGGGCACCGGGGCCGGCTGGGAGCATCGCTAGGGAAGGGGTCGGGCCTCCGGGGCCAAAGGGCCTAGGCACCCGGGGTGTCCAGGACTCCTCCTTCTTCTCTCTTGTCACGCGTCCATCTTCCTTCTCCTCCTCCATAGGTCTCCGGTGAACTTGGTGATCCCTCCGTGCTTTCTCGTGACGATCTCAGAAGTACCTAAGCATGCACAATATTTCCATTTGAGGTAGAATCCGACTCTCGTGTGAATCCGAAAGAAACTCGTAGGGGAAAGAATTAACCTTGGTTTTGATGGTGCGTGCACATGGTCTTGTCATTGGTCCTCAAGATGCTTGACAAGTTGTAGTAGAGTCCATGGGGATGAGCGAGGGATGCTCCGCATTAGTTCCCATTGGCCATATGACGTTGGGCATCTTGCTCACCATGGTGCCCCAGCACTCGGCGTGCTCGCCGCCCACCACGTTGGGCTTCACATTAAAAATCTTCAACCATAAACCGAAGTGTGGTGAAATGCGGAGAAAAGCCTCGCACACGACAGTGAATGTCGAGATGTTGAGGAAAGAATTAGGGGACAAATCGTGAAGATCGATCCCATAATAATACATGATGCCGTGAACGAACGGGTGGATGGGAAACCCTAGCCCGCGGACAAAGTGAAGGAGGAATACAACCCTCTCGTAGGGTTCCGGAGTAGGGACGATCTGTCCCGCCGTTGGGAGACGGTGGCTGATTTTCTTGGCCAGGTACCCAGCCACCCGAAGCCTTTTGATATCCTTCTCTCGGGCGGTAGAGGCCAGCCATTTGCCTCCTGCTCCGGATCCGGACATCTTCGGAAGACCTTTTGTGGGCAGAGAAGAGGAACGCTTGGGCGCTGGAGCTTGAGCAGAAGGGAATGAATCGGGAAGAAGGCATGGGTGAAAAGAGTAAATCCTTGTCCCTTTATAAGGGCGGAGGAGGTGATGCGCCTCCCCACTCTCCTGGTAAAGCCTCTTATTTCCCAAGCGCCGTAATTGATGGCGCGGTTGGGTTACCCACATCCGTATTAATGTGAATCCTGTGATAAGGGGACACGATCTCTGCTTCGACAAGACGTGCCAAGGAAATCGCCTCGCGATATGTGCGGTGGCTGGTTGTGAAAAATGGTTCGAATAATGACTGGGCCGTGGTGTGATGTCATGCTGCAAAATGCGTCAGCAGATTAGATTTGTGGAAATATTATTCTCTCTGCGGTGGTATGTGGAATTTGTTTTGCAGAGCTGGACACTATCCTTGTGTTCACAATCTTCTATGGAGTATTCGGAGGAAGAACCCGCCTTGCAATGTCGAAGACAATCTGCGCGCCGGACTCATCGTTGTTGAAGCCTGGTTCAGGGGCTACTAAGGGAGTCCTGGATTAGGGGGTCTCCGGACAGCCGGACTATATCCTTTGGCCGGACTGTTGGACTATGAAGATACAAGATTGAAGACTTCGTCCCGTGTTCGGATGGGACTCTCCTTGGCGTCGAAGGCAAGCTTGGCAATACAGATATGTAGATCTCCTCCCTTGTAACCGACTCTGTGTAACCCTACCCCCCTCCGGTGTCTATATAAACCGGAGGGTTTAGTCCGTAGGACAACACCAATCATACCATAGGCTAGCTTCTAGGGTTTAGCCTCTATGATCTCGTGGTAGATCAACTCTTGTAATACTCATATCATCAAGATCAATCAAGCAGGAAGTAGGGTATTACCTCCATCGAGAGGGCCCGAACCTGGATAAACATCGCCTCCCCCACCTCCTGTTACCATCCGCTTTATACGCACAGTTCAGGACCCCCTACCCGAGATCCGCCGGTTTTGACACCGACAATGTGCCACCTCCAGAACAAGGTGCTGCTGCCCAAACAACAACATCAACTGAAGATGATCCAGTTTTAACATAGGAAACATTGTTATGATAGTTATGTTGGCACTTCCATGCTCTCATGTTTGGCAATTATCTAACACAAACTATTGCATAGAGCAGGACCATCAAGAAGCTTCAGCTGCATATGATAATCTCATGGTGGACATCATGCTTGCGTAGGTAATATAATTTGTGAATTTCATGATGGACCAACTGAGGCTACTACTGTATTATTTCTATGGGTTTTTATCAGTTTTGTCATTGGTTGTATAACACTACTCAGTTCTGCCACTAAAACTTTTCACTACTAAAAAATGCCACTGTTCTGTTGGACACGTACTCAAAAATACCATTTTTCATTGTTACCGTCATGTCAATGCAAGTTGGCTGAAGGCAGATGATGAAAATACCCCTGATCTCATTTTGCACACTCTCTCTCCATAGTAAGGATAAATAATTTCAGAGAAAAAAGAGCGTTGTTGTGGTTCGAACCAAAGACCTCATTGTGGATGGAGGAGCATGACAACCATTCCGACTAACACAAGCATTCATTTGAAATTAGAAATATTCTTATAATATAATCTATCTGGACCTAACTAAACATACCCGACCATATTGAAGCTAATCCTTTGGCCGACCTGCTCGTGCCAGTTTCGCCCGTTTCCCCAGCAGGAACCACAAATCCCTAGTCGTCGTCGCCTGCCTAACTCCTCAGTCCTCACCTGGCACCGTCAGTTGCCGGGCTGGCCGCCCAGCTACAACATGCCCCCACTTGCCGGTGCTGCAGCGCCTCCTGCCGAGTGCCGCCATGCTGCACGGCGAGTACCACCACCCGCTGAGGGTTGTGAACCTCTTTGTGTTTGTGTCGTTTTAGGAAAATAGGCAGCCACCATGCTGAAATGTGACACTCCAAAATTTATTCCTTTGGTTTTCTTCATAATTTTGTTGGATTTGAAGGAGGTCTCCAAAACCCTGCCAAAAATCTCTCTCAAAAGCTTTTTCCCTTTAGCAAATATTTTATTTCCGCATCTCCTTCAACTCTAGTGTTGGGTTTTAAATTTTCTTCTGATTGCCCTCTTCTCAAAACTTCAAGAAAATCTTTGGAGTTTATTTTCCTTTCAAAAAAAAAGAAACTCTAGGAGTTTTGCATCCTCTCCAATATTTGAAACCATTCATGATTTTTCCATGCACCACATGGTAAAACTTTCCCAAAAATCTCTCCTTCCCCTTTTGGGAAATCCAAACATTCTGTCTCAACAAGCTCAACCATTTTCTGAATTTTATTTCAATTGTTTCTCCTCCCAAATCTTTTACATCTATTATTTTGAGCCTAGGTAATTTGCAAAGCAAGTACCTAAATGCATTTGAGTTTTAACCTCAAACCAACTCCCCTGGATGGTCCTTGGTACCCACAACCTAGATCAATCAAGATCCACTCCTCTTACATTCAAAAATTTCAAATTATAGTCTCTGCAAGTTTGGACCAGATTTGCCAAATTTGGTGAAATTCATATCTACACTTCTCCAAAAATTCCACAAATATTCAGGCAGCCTCTAGATGAAATGAGAGGCCCCGCCACCAAAAACCAGCTCAAGGAAAAATCCCTACATGCCTAGATCATTCTGTCGAACACCTTGCATGCACTATTTCTCCTCATCTTCAGTTAAGTTCAGAAATTCAGTGTCGATCTCCGTCAGAGTTCAGTCACATGCTCACAGTGCACTTGGCACGTTGCTCGCAGCCTATCCTGCTTGTCCGGAGCCTCACACGCGTGCTTGGCGCGTTCACAGCGTCGGTGGCGCCACACAACCGCTGCCGGCGTGTCCTGCGGCGGCTGAACCACCGTAGCGGCCGACAGGGAGCAGAACGGCGGCATAACACCGTTCGGCGCCGCCCAAACCTCCTGGAAGCCCCGCGTGGCCCTTTCCCTGCCGGCGCCAGCGTCTGGCACCGTCGTCGTGTACGGCAAGCCGCAGGCGTGCTCCACCGCCGCCCGGCAGGCCGCGCCGCCCGTTCGTCGAGCTCCCCTAAGCAACCCTAACCCCCGCGTTTAGCACCTAAACGGAACCAGGAACCCCCATGACGACGCTCAACCTCTCAACACTCCCGATCAACACCTGCGCCGCAGTAAACTTGGCCGGAGAACCCGTTCTCGGCAAGCGCCTCGGGCCGCTATAAATAGCACCCCCGAGCTTGCTCTCGCCCGCACACCTCCACCCCTCTCTGGTCCTCGCCAAGCCCTGGAAGGGCCACGAGGCTCTTCTTCCTCGACTCCGGCCGCTTCCTTCCGCCTCGGCCTCCACCACGATTCACTCCGGTGAGGTCATCTCCGGCGCCCTAACCTCGTCAGATACCCTCTCATGCTATCACGAGTCTAACCCCCTCCTCAATTCCACCTCCGCAGCCCTCTCCGACGAGGTCCACGACCACCCGAATCGCCGTCCACCGGAGCAAGCGTCGCCGCTGACGTGGTACCCGCCGGCGACCACCACCACCTCTCACAGACGCGGAATGGCGCCCTGAACACGAAGGTACTCTCCGATCTCCCTGCCTCGCCATGGATCGCCCGGGCGACCACCATGACTCTCGGGCGCCAGCGAGCCCGACTTTCTCGTTTGAAATTTCAAACTGACGGGTGGGACCCGCCCGTCGACCTCTCTTGTTTTTTGAATCGTTTTACGAAAGAGTACTTTGGCAAATACGCTTCCACTCTGAACCGTTTTACGGACTTTTACGCAAAGCCCCACAAGTTTTCTGTCTCATTACAGATGGGTCCTTGGACTAAAACCCTTATAACTTTTTAACAGAAGGGGATTTTTGAGTGATTTTTTTCTGTCCTCTTCAAATTTTTGTCTATTTTTTTATCATATTTATTTGAAAAATATTTGGATCAACTTTATGTACCCCACGGTATTTACGTTAGCGCGTGTATTTTTGTGTACCGTAGATACCGAAGGAGGTGACGGAACCGCGAACTTCGCCGAGCTAGACCCGACTACTCCGAACCAGGCAAGCAAAGTTTGAACTTTTGATATGATGAGTGTCTGGGCATGTTTGCATTATTTTTGTATCATGGCACGTTCATGAGCATTTCGATGATAGTTTATCTACGTGAGCATTGAGGCAAATGAGCTCGGTAAATCCGTGAGTTCTTTGGAAACTTGTTGCATGGCCATGAGTTGGCATGAGTATGGGTAAGATGGCGGTGTTGTAGCATGCCGAGATTATGCCATATCGTTGAACTAGTGTCAACATAAATCGGCTGATTCCGTCGTCTTCCCTTCCGTACTACCACCTGTTTCCCGCAAGGGAATCTGACAATGAGTTGCAAACCACTTCTGGTACACACCAAATCGAGAGGCGGGATGAAGGTTCCATGGCCCTGGATTAAAGCCTTTCATCCGGTCAGGGGGCATGGGTGTTTCCGGTTGGGACCGAGAGGGGGGCACCCCTTAGAGCGCGCGTCTCAAAGTTTTTCTTAAACGCTGTCTAGGGTGATTCCTGGCAACGTGAGGTATGATGGGTGTGTACTAGCTAGTTGTGTTTCTTCTGAAATACCGTAAACGGAACTAGTCCTTCGTGACTACGGAAATCCGTTGGCTGTGGATAATTTTGGTACAAACTCTGCAGAGTCAAAATTCTTGAATTCATCTTATTCATATCCAAGTACCGTGTTCATCTCATCTTGTCAAATGTCAGTCTCGGTGACAGAAACTCTTGCGGACCATTTGAGTATTTAAGGTTCATTTTCCTGTGAATGGACTAACCCGCTAATTGTCTTGTGATGAATATTTTCCGTGAGCACTATATCTTGTCAGTTATGAATAATGAATTATAAGCCCTTTCTGCAATGTCGCTCAGACGTCCGATCATGACATTGTTGTTATTTAAATTCATTATAAGCCCTTTCTGCGATGTCGCTCAGACGTCCGACTGCGGCATTGTTGTTATTTAAATTCATTATAAGCCCTTTCTGCGATGTCGCTCAGACGTCCGACTGCGGCATTGTTGTTATTTAAATTCATTATAAGCCCTTTCTGCGATGTCGCTCAGACGTCCGACTGCGGCATTGTTGTTATTTAAATTCATTATGAGCCCTTTCTGCGACGTCGTTCAGACGTCCGACTGCGGCGTTGTTATTATTTACTTTTACTATAAGCCCTTTCTGTGATGTCGCTCCGACGTCCGACTGCGGCACGTATGTATTTTTCCTTTAATATAAGCCCTTTATGAGGTGTCTCTTAGACGCCCGACTTTGGCATGTTTTACTTATTTGTTCACCCATCGAGGCGTCGCTTCAGACACCCGATCGGTTTTGAGTTTATCTTCTTTGGGTTTTCGAGCGGACTACCGCCGATTCCCTTCTTATTTACTTTGCTATACTGATTTAATTAAGCATTGTTAAAATTAATCATGACTCATTCATGCATTCATTTGTTATATATTTTGTCCGAACTGTCTTGCGAGTACTTTCAAAGTACTCACCTGGCTTGTTGATTTGGCGGAATCTTGTGAAAGCGATCTCATGGATGAAGAATTCGATAGCGAGTCCGATGCCTAGAGGAATCCCAGTCAGTCTCGTCGACCCTGGATTAGTCATTGTGATATATCCGCTTCCGCTACCCAAATAAATTCATCGAGCCTCACCTAGGCGCTTTCGATGAGCCGCCAATCTTGATAGACTTATTAACCACCCCACTGTGTTATTCCACCAACCACCCATATCTCGAGTCAGTAGTATTTTCCATCCCACACCATTGTGTCATATCCGCCATCATGTATAATTATTGGCGTGTTTGTAATAATTGGTTGGGCATCTTGATCCGACCACCTGTAATATTGAATGCTCTGGCTTCTTGTATCAAAGTTTTGTCTACGGTATGAAGGATTTTCCTCATATTGGACTTCATAGGTCGGTTGTTCAATAAATATTTTTATTGAAAAAGCAGTCGTGACAAGCTTGGTACCGAGCCAGGCTGATCAGAGAAGCCACTAGGTGCGATCGCTAATCGGTTATTAGCATAATAGAGCTATTTATTATTTTCACAAATGTAGTCAATTTCTGGCAGTCAGCATAAATTTATGATTTGACTACTCAGGATTTTTGCCTACTTTTGTAGATGGCTGGCAACGATCATGAAGTCGCAGATGTTCGCCAACATGCCCGATGGGTTCGTCAAGCTTCTCTCCTTCATCGTCCAAGTCGCGATGTGGCCAGATGTGCGCCCAGTCTTCTCTCTCTCAGCACAAGGCCAATGACCGTCTAACCATGCACCAAGCCACGGTGGAATTCAAGAGAGGACGAGTTGAGCGTTACATGTTCGTGGGGAGAGCCATGCCCACAGAGAAGCATGCACTGCAGATGGCAGCCCGTGAGGCGATAGCTCGTCTCAGGGATATCCTTCCTTCGATGAAGACTCGTCGCTACCACTACCTGCCATGTCACGTGCCATATACCTGCCACTACGCGTTCTCTTGCCCCAGAGGGGAACGGGACGAAGCTTTTGAGATGCTCATCGAGTATCTCCGGGCTTTGGAGGCAGCCTTCGACAACCTGGTGGACGACTTTGTAGCTGCCCGCATGGACTCAGTCCATGGCTGTGCCGCTAATAGGAGGGAGCTCCTGCGCGCCGTACCGCCACTGACCTTCGTCTCGTCATCAGCATCGTTTGCTCCTACTGCTCGCACCGCTACTCGTCGCCTACCTACCACGGAGGAGTTCAACCACGTCATTGCGCCTACTCCGGTTCGTTCTGCACCACCCCTCGTGCCCGCTCAGGTTCGAGTTGTTCTGCACAGGGCACCTGCTCCACCAACTCCACGCAGCACCTCTCGTCTGGAACCTATCTCCGAAGAGGAGGTTGAGTCCCCAGCCTCTCTACGCCTCACCCTTGGCAGGCCAAGGGAAATCCTTACCATCTCCGACTAAATGCGCTTAGCACGCCATGCGATGTACCGACTTATGCGATATGTTTATATGTAAATAGGCTGTGACAAGTAGCTTGTTTGCGCATCATGTAGGATCTGGAGAAGTGCACTAGACTAAATAACATGTCAGGATTATGTACGCATATCCTGAGTGATGTATTGTATAATTACTGCTTGCGTGTAAGATATGTAATGGATTGTCCTTCTCCGTGCGCAAACGTGTATTCTCTTGAAAAATCTTGGAGTATTTGCAACTTTTTTGCATCTTCTTGAATTTATTGATTTTTGCGGCTCAATTTCTTTTCTTATGAGTGTTTCAAAATATATCCCCAGAGTGAACTATGTCTCGCCCTTGGACGCGCTCCATGCCAACTCCGACAGAGGAAAATTATGGCACATCCCTGTGCAACAATTTCACACGAGGCGAGACAAGTCAACGGAGACGGTGAAACGACACTTTCCCAAATGTGCCATCTTTATGAACAAAGTCAGCAGCAACATCAGGAAATCTTGAACCAAGTCATCAATATGGGAAATCACCGTGGGCGATGTCAGCAGCAATCAAAATTATCTGAGCTACAGAAGACACGTCCCCAAACATTCTCTCACACTGACAAACCTCTTGAAGCCGAGGACTGGCTTCGAGACATGGAGAGAAAATTAATTATTGCCCAGTGTTCAGATATTGAGAAAGTGCTTTATGCTCCACACTATCTCCTTTGGAGCAACCGCGCATCGTGGTGGGAAAATTTCCTACACATGCACCCCAACGAAAATAATATATCATGGGAAGAATTTAAAGAAGGTTTTCGTGGGGCACATATTCCTAAGAGTCTTATGAAGATCAAAAGAGAGAATTTGATGACCTCAAGCAAAGGACAATGGCATGTCGAGAATACAACGATCGGTTTACCCTGCTGTCTCGCTTCGCCAACGAGGAGCGTATGTCGGAAAACAAAAGATGGAGAAATTCCTAGGCAGATTACGACACCCGCGCTTAAATGCCAATTGGTCGTATACACCTTTCCAGATTTTAAGACGCTGGTGGATAAGGCCATTACCTTGGAAATTGAGAGACGCAGCTTAGAAGATTTCCGCAAGCGGAAGAGGGACCAGACTAAACACAACCGCAACCACCGCAGCAAGACAGATGTTCAGAAAAACTGGACACCCAAACCCACGACAAACGTCTCACGCCCAATCAAGAATTTTCATGCAAGGGACAAGGAGTTCACATATCGCCCAGGCGTTACCTATTACGCTTGTGGAGAAGAAGGGCACTATGCCAAGCAGTGCCCCAAGCCAAGGAACTTCGACCCCAAAGCCGAACAACGGAAGCAATAATGGGCGTAAAGCGCAACAATTTCAACCCAAATAACAACCACAGGAAGGGTCATCTGAACCACGTGACCAAAGAGGAAGCGCAAAATGCCCCAGATATCATACTCGGTACGTTTCCTGTCAACACAATACCTGCCATGGTTTTGTTTGCTTCTGGAGCTTCTCACTCATTTGTTTTGAAAAGTTTTGCTTTGCAAAATAATTTTTCGATGCTTCCCTTGGGAAAATCTATGATCGTCAAGTCCCCTGGAATTAAGCAAGTTACCCAGAATTATTGCCAAGGTGTGGTTATCGAGTTTGAAGGGTTGAAGTTTCACGCAAATCTTATCGTGTTGGAAAATAAAGGACTGGATGTCATCTTAGGGATGGATTGGTTAACCACCAACAAAGGTTCTATTGATTGCTTCAACAGGACCGTAATTCTCACCCATCACCACGGGAAGACTATAAAAGTTTCAGCCAAGGAAAGAAAAATATCCCGGCAACCGAGATTGAACAAGGTGGATATTTCTGAATTGAGCAAGGTTCCAGTAGTGTGTGAATTTCCAGATGTATTCCACGAAGAACTACCAGGCATGCCACCAGATCAAGAGATAGAATTCAGCATTGAGCTAGCACCCGGAACCGCTCCCACATACAAGAAACCATACAGGATGGCACCATCAGAATTGGTAGAACTGAAGAAGCAAATAAAGGAATTATTGGAAAAAGGGTACATTCGAGCCAGTTCCTCACCCTGGGGTTCAATTTTGTTTGCCAAAAGGAAGGATGGAACACTGAGATTGTGCATAGACTATCGAGCGCTAAACATGGTCACAATCAAGAACAAATATCCGATGCCACGAATAAATGATTTATTCGATCAACTCGCTAAGGCCAAAGTGTTCTCAAAGATTGACTTGAGATCAGGATACCATCAACTGAAAGTGCGAACCGAAGACATTCCCAAGACAACTTTCACCTCCAGATACGGATTATATGAGTTCACCGTAATGCCATTCGGACTCACAAACGCCCCCGCATATTTTGTTCACCTCATGAACAAAGTATTCATGAAGTTTATGGATAAGTTTGTTGTGGTATTTATCGATGATATTCTGGTATACTCCAAAACACCAGAAGAAACCTGTTGAACATCTCCGGATTGTCTTTGGGAGAACTTCAGAAACATCGGTTGTACGCTAAATTCAGCAATGGCGAATTTGGGTTAAAGCAAGTAGGTTTTACGGGCCACGCGTCTTGACCCAAGAAGGTATCGCCGTAGACCCGGAAAAAGTCAAGGCCGTGCCATTTCTTGGAAGCCACCAGCCGGTGGACGGATGTACGAAGTTTCTTGGGAATGGCAGGATACTACCGGAGATTTATTGAAGGATTCTCCGCCATAGCAAAGCCAATGACGCAACTCCTCAAGAAAGACAGGAAGTTTGAATGGACGAAAGCTTGCGAGAAAAGTTTCCAAGAACTAAAGAGGAAACTGACGACAGCACCAGTGCTAATTGTGCCAGATATACACAAAATTTTTGAGGTATTTTGTGACGCATCTCGAAAGGGCCTCGGGTGCGTATTGATGCAAGAAGCAAGGTTGTCGCATATGTTTCCGCACAACTTCATAAACATGAGGAAAATTATCCTACACATGACACGGAATTAGCAGCGATTATTCATGCACTCAAGGAATCGAGACACTTTTACTTGGTAATCGTTGTGAAATATACACGGACCACAAAAGCCTCAAGTATAGTTTCACACAACCAGAACTGAATTTAAGGCAGCGATGATGGTTGGAATTAGTAAAGGATTATGATGTTTGATCCACTACCACCCAGGAAAAGAAAAAGTAGTAGCAGATGCTCACGAGTGGAACCCGGTCCGGACAACGACAAAGATGCCAAACTTAAGACCTGAATTCCAGCGAGGAATTGCCAAGCTCAATCGATGATGGTCACCGAAGGCGATTATGTCGAACTTATAATTACAGCCTACACTGATAGAGAAGGTTAAAGAGGCTCAACATGGACACCCTAGCATTGAAGGCATAAAACGGAAGATGAAGTTGGGCAAGGCCTCAGAATTCGTTATTGATGAGCAAGGGATATTGTGAATGCAGGAATGAGGCTGCGTGCCAAATATCCATGACCTTAAACAGCAAATCCTGGCTGAAGGCCACACCGCTCCATATTCAATCCATCTTGGAGGAACAAAAATGTACAAAGATCTTCAGGAAACATTTTGGTGGCATGGTATAAAAAGAGACATAGCCACGTTTATTGCATGTTGTGACTCTTGTCAACGCATCAAGGCCGAGCATCAGAAACCGGCCGGGTTGTTGCAACCAAATAAGATACCCGAGTGGAAATGGGACGAGATTGGAATGGATTTTATTGTTGGATTACCTCGGTCATGACACGGACATGATGCCATATGGGTCATCAACGATAGATCGACTAAAGTAGCACACTTCATCCCGTGAAGACAACCCACACCACTCGAGAAGCTTGCTAGGCTCTACCTTTCCCGTGTCGTTTGTTTACATGGAGTCCCAAAGAAAATAATCTCGGACGAGAGGCACTCAATTCGTCTCCCGATTTTGGGATCACTTACAACAAGCTCACGGGAACTCGGTGGCATTCGATTACCGCATACCATCCCCAGACAGATGGGCAAACTGAGCGAGTAAACCAGATTCTAGAAGATATGCTGAGAGCATGTGTCCTCACCTATGGGACCAGTTGGGAAGAGAGCTTACCATACGCAGAATTCGCGTATAACAACAGCTACTAGTCCAGCCTGCAAATGGCACCATTTGAAGCTCTGTACGGACGAAGATGTCGTACCCCGCTAAATTGGTCGGAAACCGGAGACAGTCATATCTTTGGCCCAGACCTGCTCAAAGAGGCTGAAGATAAAGTCAAGGTAATTAAGGACTGACTCAAGACCGCCCAAAGTCGACAAACGAGTTATTACGATCCGAAGCATCGTGGAGTCCATGTTGAGCCCGGTGAATTTGTGTACCTACGAGTATCCCCTATGAGAGGTCTGCACCGATTCAAGATTAAAGGGAAGCTAGCACCAAGATTCATCGGACCATTCTGCATAGTAGCACGAAGAGGCACGGTGGCCTACCAACTAGACTTACCCAAAGATTTATCCGACATCCACGACGTATTTCACGTCTCCCAATTGAGGAAGTGCGTAAGCAACCCAGAAAAACAAGTACCCCATAAAAACATTGACGTGCAGCTAGACCTTACATATCGGGAGCATCCGATAAAAATCTTGGAAGAGTCAGAAAGGAGAACCCGACGGAAAACCATCAAGTTCTTCAAATTTCAGTGGAGCAACCACACCGAGAGTGAAGCCACTTGGGAAAGAGAGGATTTCCTTCGAACAGAGCACCCACAATTATTTCAGGATCAACTGGAATCTCGGGGACGAGATTTTTCCTAAGGGGGTAGGTGTTGTGACACTCCAAAATTTATTCCTTTGGTTTTCTTCAAAATTTTGTTGGATTTGAAGGAGGTCTCCAAAACCCTGCCAAAAATCTCTCTCAAAAGCTTTTTCCCTTTAGCAAATATTTTATTTCCGCATCTCCTTCAACTCTAGTGTTGGGTTTTAAATTTTCTTCTGATTGCCCTCTTCTCAAAACTTCAAGAAAATCTTTGGAGTTTATTTTCCTTTCAAAAAAAAAGAAACTCTAGGAGTTTTGCATCCTCTCCAATATTTGAAACCATTCATGATTTTTCCATGCACCACATGGTAAAACTTTCCCAAAATCTCTCCTTCCCTTTTGGGAAATCCAAACATTCTGTCTCAACAAGCTCAACCATTTTCTGAATTTTATTTCAATTGTTTCTCCTCCCAAATCTTTTACATCTATTATTTGGAGCCTAGGTAATTTGCAAAGCAAGTACCTAAATGCATTTGAGTTTTGACCTCAAACCAACTCCCTAGATGGTCCTTGGTACCCACAACCTAGATCAATCAAGATCCACTCCTCTTACATTCAAAAATTTCAAATTATAGTCTCTGCAAGTTTGGACCAGATTTGCCAAATTTGGTGAAATTCATATCTACACTTCTCCAAAAATTCCACAAATATTCAGGCAGCCTCTAGATGAAATGACAGGCCCCTCCACCAAAAACCAGCTCAAGGAAAAATCCCTACATGCCTAGATCATTCTGTCGAACACCTTGCATGCACTGTTTCTGCTCATCTTCAGTTAAGTTCAGAAATTCAGTGTCGATCTCCGTCAGAGTTCAGTCACATGTTCACAGTGCACTTGGCACGATACTCGCAGCCTAGCCTGCTTGTCCGGAGCCTCACACGCGTGCTTGGCGCGTTCCTGGCGTCGGTGGCGCCACAACCGCTGCGGCGTGTCTGCGGCTGAACCACCGTGGCCGGCGGGGAGGCGAGCAGCGGCATAACGCCGTTGGCGCCGCCAAACCTCCTGGTAGCCCCAGCGTTCTTTCCCTGCCAACAAGACGATGCATGCAGCACCGTCGTCGTGGCAGGCAAGCACAGAGCGTGCTCCATGCCGCCGACGGGCCCGCGCCGCCCCGTTCCGTCGAGCTCCCCCTAAGCAACCTAACCCCGACGCGTTTAGCACCTAAACGGAACCAGGGAACCCCCACGACGACGCTCAACCTCTGAACCCTCCCAATCAACACCCTGCGCCGCCGTAAACTTCGCCGGAGAACCCCGTTCTCGGCAACCGCCTCGGGCCGGCTATAAATAGCACCCCCCGAGCTTGCTCTCGCCCCTGCACACCTCCAAAACCTCTCTGGTCCTCGCCAAGCCCCTGGAAGGGCCACGAGGAGCTCTTCTTCCTCGACTCCGGCCGCTTCCTTCCGCCTCGGCCTCCACCACGATTCACTCCGGTGAGGTCATCTCCGGCGCCCTAACCTCGTCAGATACCCTCTCATGCTATCACGAGTCTAACCCCCTCCTGAATTCCACCTCCGCAGCCCTCTCCGATGAGGTCCACGACCACCCGAATCGCAGTCCACCGGAGTAAGCGTCGCCGCCGACGTGGTACCCACCGGCGACCACCACCACCTCTCACAGACGCGGAATGGCGCCCTGAACACGGAGGTACTCTCCGATCTCCCCGCCTCGCCGTGGATCGCCGCCGGCGATCTCCGTGGCTCTCGGGAGCCGACGAGCCCCGACTCCCTCGTTTGAAATTTCAAACCTGACGGGTGGGACCCGCCCGTCAGCCTCTCTTTTGTTTTTTGAATCGTTTTCTCAAAGAGTACTTTGGCAAAATCGCTTCCACTCTGAACCGCTTTTCTGGACTTTTCGCAAAGCCCACAGAAGTTTTACGTCTCATTACAGATGGGTCCTTGGACTAAATCCCTTATAACTTTTTAA
This sequence comes from Aegilops bicornis, assembly GCA_021605145.1. Taxonomy (NCBI): domain Eukaryota; kingdom Viridiplantae; phylum Streptophyta; class Magnoliopsida; order Poales; family Poaceae; genus Aegilops; species Aegilops bicornis. Next base: position 157,731,555 of record CM038671.1, on the reverse strand, counting down.
CAGAACGGAATTTTTGGGTGATTTTTTTTTCTGTCCTCTTCAAATTTTTGTCTAGTTTTTTATCATATTTATTTGAAAAATATTTGGATCAAGTTTCTGTACCCCACGGTATTTACGTTAGCGTGTGTGTTTTTGTGTACCGTAGATACCGAAGGAGGTGACGGAACCGCGAACTTCGCCGTGCTAGACCCCGACTACTCCGAACCAGGCAAGCAAAGTTTGAACTTTTGATATGATGAGTGTCTGGGCATGTTTGCATTATTTTTGTATCATGGCACGTTCCTGAGCATTTCGATGATAGTTTATCTCGTGAGCATTGAGGCAAATGAGCTCGGTAAATCCGTGAGTTGCTGGAAACTTGTTGCATGGCCATGAGTTGGCATGAGTATGGGTAAGATGGCAGTGTTGTAGCATGCCAGGATTATGCCATATCGTTGAACTAGTGTCAACATAAATCGGCCAGATTCCTGTCCGTCTTCCCTTCCGTACTACCACCTGTTTCCCGCAAGCGGTACGGCTTAGTAGGTTGCAAACCACTTCCTGGTACACACCAAATCGAGAGGCTGGGATGAAGGTTCCATGGCCCTGGATTAAAGCCTTTCATCCGGTCAAGGGGCATGGGTGTTTCCGGTTGGGACCGAGAGGGGGGCACCCCTTAGAGCTGCCAGATATAAATTTGATCCCATGCTATTCGATATTGTGATCTCCCGTCTCAAAGTTTTTCTTAAACGCTGTCTAGGGTGATTCACGGCAACGTGAGGTATGATGGGTGTGTACTAGCTAGTTGTGTTTCTTCCGAAATACCGAACGGAACTAGTCCTTCGTGACTACGGAAATCCGTTGGCTGTGGACAATTTTGGTACAAACTCTGCAGAGTCAAAATTCTTGAATTCATCTTATTCATATCCAAGTACCGTGTTCATCTCATCTTGTCAAATGTCAATCTCGGTGATTGAAACTCTAGAGGACCATTTGAGTATTTAAGGTTCATTTTCCTGTGAATGGACTAACCCGCTTATTTTCTTGTGATGAATATTTTCCGTGAGCATTATATCTTGTCAGTTATGAATAATGAATTATAAGCCCTTTCTGCGATGTCGCTCCGACGTCCGACTGCGGCATTGTTGTTATTTAAATTCATTATAAGCCCTTTCTGCGATGTCGCTCAGACGTCCGACTGTGGCATTGTTGTTATTTAAATTCATTATAAGCCCTTTCTGCGATGTCGCTCAGACGTCCGACTGCGGCATTGTTGTTATTTAAATTCATTATAAGCCCTTTCTGCGATGTCGCTCAGACGTCCGACTGCGACATTGTTGTTATTTAAATTCATTATAAGCCCTTTCTGCGACGTCGTTCAGACGTCCGACTGCGGCGTTGTTATTATTTACTTTTACTATAAGCCCTTTCTGTGATGTCGCTCCGACGTCTGACTGCGGCACGTATGTATTTTTCCTTTAATATAAGCCCTTTATGAGGTGTCGCTTAGAGGCCCGACTGTGGCATGTTTTACTTATTTGTTCACCCATCGAGGCGTCGCTTCAGACACCCGATCGGTTTTGAGTTTATCTTCTTTGGGTTTTCGAGCGGACTACCGCCGATTCCCTTCTTATTTACTTTGCTATACTGATTTAATTAAGCATTGTTAAAATTAATCATGACTCATTCATGCATTCATTTGTTATATCTTTTGTCCGAACTGTCTTGCGAGTACTTTCAAAGTACTCACCTGGCTTGTTGATTTGGCGGAATCTTGTGAAGGCGATCTCATGGATGAAGAATTCGATAGTGAGTCCGACGCCTAGAGGAATCCCAGTTAGTCTCGTGCGACCCCTGGATTAGTCATTGTGATATATCCGCTTCCGCTACCCAAATAAATTCATCGAGCCTCACCTAGACGCTCGATGAGCCGCCAGTGCAGTAGACTTATTAACCACCCCACCGTGTTATTCCACCAACCACCCATATCTCGAGTCAGTAGTATTTTCCATCCCAAACCATTGTGTCATATCCGCCATCATGTATAATTATTGGCGCGTTTGTAATAATTGGTTGGGCATCTTCAGTCTGACCCTGTAATATTGAATGCTACTGGCTTCTTGTATCAAAGTTTTGTCTACCGGTATGAAGGATTTTCCTCATATTGGACTTCATAGGTCGGTTGTTCAATAAATATTTTTATTGAAAAACCGGTCGTGACATGAAATTTCCAGAGAAAATTAGAAAACCATGTGATCCTGCTGTCATATGTGGTGTTGCTGCCAATTAGTGTGTGACGCATCAATCGATTGGACGTGGCGGTGTTACGAGAGAGATTCTTCCAGTCGGCTAGCCACTCGTGCGGGTGATCCCAACTAACTTTCAAACCCTAGCTAGCACAACTAGGTAGCAACAAGAAAAGATATGACAGGCTGTTGTGTTGGCATATTATTACGTCTAAACAATATAAGGGATATATCTCCCTGTAGAACAAATGACTTCCATAGTTCAGTTGGTTAGCCTGCGCTACATGAAGGTCGTGCTATTGGGTTTCAAACCCTGCATAGCCAATTTTCATTTTATCTTTTCATGCGCTCGTTGCAGATGGGCCCACAAGTCAACAAAAGGAGAGGGGAGTTGACAAACATGATAGGGGTATTTTTGTCATCTACCTTCAGTCAACGTGCATTGACCTGACGGTAATGGTAAAAAAATGGTCTTTTTGAGCACATGTCTAATGATACAGTGGCGTTTTTGAGTAGTGAAATCTTTTAGTGGCAAAACTGAGTAGTGTTATACAATCGATGGCAAAACTGATAAAAACCCTAATTCTATTGATCTCACAGTGGTCACTTGTGTATAGTTTTTATAGATGCCAACACCTAGGGTTGTGGAACAGAGGCCACTACCTAATTCTAGTTTCCTCACTGCTACCCAAGTGTTGCTCAACCAGACTACTAGCCAAGGAAGCCAAGCAAGTTCTAGTACCATCAGGCCAGGTGAGTTGGCACAGAAATTTTAGGCCATGAAGAACCAAAGAGATAGAGAACTAGAGGAGAGGAAGCAGGTCATTCTAGCATCTAGAAGAGATGATGAATTGAGGAGAGCTGAAGAGGGAGCAAAAAGGAAACATGAGGTAGCACAGAAGAAAGCTAAACTTGCAGAGAGAAGAAGATTGGCTGCATTGCAGACATCTACCAAAAAGAAAGAGGTAGCAGAAATAAACAAGAAAGCTCAAGCTGAGACTAGAAAGATTATTCAAGATACAAGGAAAACAATAGCTGCTGAGAAGAAGGCAAGGCAAGAAGCAGAGAGGAGGGCTGCTGCTGAGAAGAAGGAGCAAAAAAAGAGAGTACAGAGGGAAGCAGCTGTTGCAAAAAGAGAAGAAGACAAGAGAATTGCTGCTACAAAAAGAGAAGAGGAGAAGAAGCTTGTTGCTGCAAAAAAGGAAGAGGAGAAGAGGCTTGCTGCTGCAAAAAGAGAAGAAGAGAAGAAGTTAGCTACTACAAAAAAAGGTAGAGGATAAGAAGCTTGCTGCTGCAAAAAGAGAAGCTGGCAAAAGGCTTGCTGCTGTACAGGAGAGCATGAAGGCTGTTGCACAAAAAGAAAGGGAGCAAAGCATGGCTGGTGCAAAAAGAAAGTCAAACTGCTTTAACTATCAAGCTGATCTTCCAAACAAGGCTCCAAGATCTTCTATGTTTGATATCTTTAGGTAGGTTGTAAGACATGCAGTGTTTGGTACCTTCGTGATCATTTAACCTGTGTTGTTGGCATGATCATCTATGGTAACAATTTGCTCATTTTGCTATGTATGTGGATGATGGACAAGACTTATTTGGTTATGTTGATGAATGATATATGGTAATGACAATCTTTGGTTATCACTACCCTCAGTTCATGCATGATGGGCAAGACTTATTTGCTTACGTTGATGCATGATGGGCAAGTTTTCTCTCCTTCTGTAGCTTGCACATATATTTGACAAGTTTTGATGGATGATACTTGGTCAGTTTCTCCCGTCTCTCATACGAATTGCAATGGTGTATGCAAGTTAGGTCACTTTGGCCATTTTTTGATGAATTCTAATTTGGCCAGCACTGCCATTTAAAACAACCTTACATTGTGCTTCTGGCAATAACCAACTGATATGGCATTTGAATAAGCATTTCAGAGCATTACATAGCATTCTCACTTGAACATTCAAAGCATTATATAGCATTCTCACTTGAACATTCAGAGCATTACATCAGACTACACCAAACTAAATAGGGTTCAACATAACATAGCCTATTCAACATTGACACCATTACATCAAACTCAACCAAAATATACTAGGACTGCCACCACATGAACTAGAACTGCCACCACTACTAACATCACTGCAGAATCCCAAAATGAACCTAGCATCACGAATGCAACACTTCTTCTACATCTTCACTTCTTGAACTGGAGCATCAGCACAAAAGCAACACCTAGCATGACCACAACAGCAAGCAGCATCTTCTGGAGCATCACCAGCTCTCTCCCAAGCTTCATCAGTGCAACAACTTGCTGCCTGGTCATGACATTTCCACTGTCAATCTTCACAAACTTCTAAGACCAGCTGCTTGATCCATTCATGTAGGTAAGCTCCTGTTCTTTCAGGAGTTCTTCCCTGCATTCCTCCGCAGCACCAATAGCATCCACAACGACATCGCCGACTAGATGGTGCTTGTCAACAAGGTACTCCACATACTCCAATTCCCACCGCCAGAAATCACAACTCACCTGTCCCAAAAAGACACGACCAGAAATCAAAACCTTCAATCTTTGGATCCAAAACGTGGGAGAATCCATGGAAAGGAGAGAGATCGAACCACTAACCCCTTGATTCTGGCATTTGTAGAAGACCCACTCGTCGTGCTTCTCGGTGGTTGACACAAACATGCGCACCTTCTCCTTGCAGCCCAGGAAGCAGATCAGCGCCAGGGCCAATGCCTGGCGGCAAACAACAAAGGAGGATGAGCTGGCGGCGGACATGACCACTAGAGCTTGCGGCGGACAGTACAGGAGGATGCGCTGCCGACGTGGCCGACTGGATCTCCCGGGCTCAGGCCAATTCGATGGCGGCGACGGTGGTGGCGGAGCAGAGCAAGAGAGGGAGGAGGGGGCGAGGGGGTTAGGGATTTTGGAGGGATGGGGCGGGTTAGGGATTTGAGGATTGGGGAATTTTGCTTTATTTATAGAAAAAACACCTCCATGCAACATTGGCCAAACCAGAGAGCAGAACGTGGCGGTCAACAGTTGGTCAAACGAGCCATGTACGCACCGCATACGCGCAACAATGACCGTATTTTCACGTCCCATCATATTCAATGACCGTAGCGAGCGTATTCCAAAGTTGGGTGACCGTACCGTGCTTTCTTCGCAATTACAGTGACCGTGGGTGTATTTATATCTTTCTGGAGCCTCCTTGCTCTTGCTCGTAGTTCCTGCAGCAAAAAGGGAAGTGAGAAACGCATTGCATTGTACTGCAACATGGAAAAGGTGCTAGAAAAAGATAATACATCATCCAGCTATGTAAAAGGTGCTACGCCAAAGGGTTTGAAGCATGGGCATGTACAATGGTGTCATATGGACATAGATGCCCCGTGACAAAAAGTAGCTTGAGGCATCTATATTGATTTTTGAAGGAAATATGCCCTAGAGGGAATAATAAAGTTGTTATTTATATTTCCTTATATCATGATAAATGTTTATTATTCATGCTAGAATTGTATTAACCGGAAACTTGATACATGTGTGAATACATAGACAAAACAAAGTGTCCCTAGTATGCCTCTACTTGACTAGCTCGTTAATCAAAGATGGTTAAGTTTCCTGACCATAGACATGTGTTGTCATTTGATGAATGGGATCACATCATTAGGAGAATGATGTGATGGACAAGACCCATCCGTTAGCTTAGCATAACGATCGTTAAGTTTTATTGCTATTGTTTTCTTCATGACTTATACATATTCCTCTGACTATGAGATTATGCAACTCCCGAATACCGAGGAATGCCTTGTGTGCTATCAAACCTCACAACGCAACTGGGTGATTATAAAGATGCTCTACAAGTGTCTCCGAAGGTGTTTGTTGGGTTGGCATAGATCGAGATTAGGATTTGTCACTCCGAGTATCGGAGAGGTATCTCTAGGCCCTCTCGGTAATGCACATCACTATAAGCCTTGCAAGCAATGTGACTAATGAGTTAGTTGCGGGATGATGCATTACGGAACGAGTAAAGAGACTTGCCGGTAACGATATTGAACTAGGTAAGAAGATACCGACGATCGAATATCGGGCAAATAACATACCGATGACAAAAGGGAATGACGTATGTTGTCATTGCGGTTTGACCAATAAAGACCTTCGTAGAATATGTAGGAACCAATATGAGCATCCAGGTTCCGCTATTAGTTATTGACCGGAGATGTGTCTCGGTCATGTCTACATAGTTCTCGAACCCGTAGGGTCCGCACGCTTAACATTTGAGCACGATTTGTATTATGAGTTATGTATTTTGGTGACCGAAGTTTGTTCAGAGTCCCGGATGAGATCACGGACATGACAAGGAGTCTCGAAATGGTCGAGAGGTAAAGATTGATATACTGGAAGATGGTATTCGGACACCAGAATGGTTTGGAGTGGTTCGGGTATTTTTCTGGAGTACCGAGGGGTTACTGAAACCCCCCGGGGGAAGTCATGGGCCTCATGGGCCACGGGAGAGAGAGGGGACAGCCCACAAGGGGTGGCCACGCCCCCCCATGGGAGTCCGAATTGGACTAGGGGAGGGGGCGGCGCCCCCCTTTCCCTTTCCCACTCCCTCTCCCTTTCCCCCTTTCCCACTCCGGAGAAGGAAAGGGGAATCCTACTAGGACTAGGAGTCCTAGTAGGACTCCCCCCATGGCGCACCCCTCTTGGCCGGCCGCCTCCTCCCCTCCTCCTTTATATACGTGGGCAGGGGGCACCCCAAAGAACAATAGTTGTTCTCTTAGCCGTGTGCGGTGCCCCCCTCCACAGTTTACTCCTCCGGTCATAGCATCGTAGTCCTTAGGCGAAGCCCTGTGCAAATCACATCACCGTCACCGTCGCCACGCTGTCGTGCTCACGAAACTCTTCCTCGACCCTCTGCTGGATCAAGAGTACGAGGGACGTCATCAAGCTGAACGAGGTGCCTTACGTTCCTTACTAGATCTGTTGGATTGTGAAGACGTTCGACTACATCAACCGCGTTAACCTAACGCTTCCGCTTTCGGTCTACGAGGGTACGTGCACACACTCTTCCCCTCTCGTTGCTATGCATCTCCTAGATAGATCTTGCGTGATTGTAGGAATTTTTTTGAAATTGCATGCTACGTTCCCCAACAAATTTTTTCTCCAAATGCAAGCTATTACTAGTGGGCCTCATCAAATACTAAAAGTAGACTCTCACTACACATGCATCCCTACTCTTCGCTTCAATTTTTTCAGCCTTATGCACTGGACCACACTTTTTCTTCCCAAGCACCCGCCTCCTGCAGAGGATCTGGCTGCTCCATCCAGACCTACTTTTCTGATATCCGATCCTACATGGCGTATGGGGCATCACCATGGGGCTATGCATTGTACATGCCCTAAGAGCATGAGAATGGTGGCAGCACACCCAGCCCAACCACCTAGGCAACCCAAATTGTTTTGATTTTTTTCACCTAGCCAGAAAATATAAACCAATGCCTAACCGTCGTCATCTTCTTCCTCCCTTTTATCTCCCTTTCCCATTGTGGTCATTTCCATTCTCCGTTTCCTCTACCTTTCCTCTCTCTCTCCTCTCTTTTTCTTCTTTTGCTCATGAAGCACCCGGCTCCTCTGCAAGCTACTAGCCGAGGCTAGGACTGATACCTGAGCCTAGTTGGCATGCGGGGCACCCGGTTGAAGCCACCCGTTGGTCATGCCCTAAAAACCATAGCAAAAACCACACAGTGCCTCTATGTTACAAATTTTAAAGCAGAGCATCAATCAACACATTAAAAACAGTCGCATGGAACCATAGCAAACAGTAACAAACAGTAGCAACAAAAACAAAACAAAAACATGTTGCACAACATAAACACTAGATGATATCTGCACCTTTTCCCCATTTTAAACACTAGCAAACAAAAACACAGGTTGCATCATAGTTTCAGAAGTCCTAGGGAACATAAACAAAAAATCTACACCGTTAACTATCTACTCTTCTCTTCTCCTAGGAACAGCCAACAAAAAGTCAAATCCACAAAACGACACTAAAATGTTGGAAAAAAATTTAATTTTTTGTGACAAATAACAAAGTACATCAATGACAAATTTATAAAGCAAGCATGAACAAGGTGTGTATAATCATAAAAAAGTTGAACCTATCAAACACAATATTGCAACAATTCTTATTTGAGAACCCCCTATAAACATCACAAAATATTGCAGCAAAATGAACATATCATCACATTGGCAATGGCTCCTAGATGCATATGCATCCATTGTCTAAATACACATTTTGAAAAGTTAAAAAATTCCGAACAAAAATCTCGTGTGTATATCCGGACATTCTAAGTGCGTGCACAAAGTTTTCGGTGAAAAACGAGGTTTTTTGTGGCTTCTATAAAAAATATAATTTCTTATGTTTCATTACAATTATTCATTTTGCATTTCTTTATATTTTTTACACAAGCCACAAAAAACGTCGTTTTTCACCGAAACTTTGTGCATGCACATAGAATGTCCGGATATTACCCGCAGGATTTTTGTTCCGAATTTTTCAACTTTTCAAAATGTGTATTTAGACAATGGGTGCATATGCACCTAGGAGCCAAAACAACGCTCCACTTTAAAACCCCATATAACCCCTACAACACCATAGAAATATTGCAGCAATTTGGCCCTTATCGACCTATAAATGTAAATCTCTCAAAATTAACGCCATATCTAGCACCCCTAGCATGAACCAACCAATCTCCATGAGAACCTAGCATAGTCCGAGGAATAATAGTCTCCCCCTGCCAATCACCGGCTGGGGAACACCGACGACTTCCCCCATTGCGACCTGCACCACCAGACCCAAGCGATTTGCATTGCGGGATCAAGGAGGAGGAAGGAAGGGCGCGGGGCTAAGATCTATACCTTCCGAGGGAGTCAATTTTTTGTCGAACACCTGAGCGCCCTCTCGGGGCGCCGCTCCCGAGCTCCCATCGTCTCCCTCTGGTCGTCCTCTCTCTCCCTCCATCTGGAATGGGCGCACAGTCTCAATAAAATGGTTGCAACAAATCACCGAAACAACGATACATGGTAAAAGACTTGGTTGGTTTTCAGACGACATGGACATGGCACAACAAGAAGCTTTGAATGGAGACATATTTTTTTTGAATGGAGACAGATCCAACGTCCCGCGCAGCCGGCGCAAGGCGCGTCCATTCGGCCGGACATGACCAAGGCGCTGGCCCAGGTTACGCTTAGCACGGGCGGGCTGAAATGAGGCCCACTCAATCGATGCCCAAAACGAAGGGAAGTTGAGCGATTTTTTTTGGAGTGGATCGATATTCCTAGAAAAAACACACACGAAGGGAAGCGCAGCTCAGCGCCCCTCTCCTACCTCCACCGCTCAGAGCCCAGAACCGTCCTGCTCCTCCTCCGACGGCGACAGCGGCGGGCGGCGGAGATAAGCACGTGGAGCTAAGTCGTCACGTCGCACTAACCGCCCCTGCGTCGGCAACTTCACCAGCCCCCACCAGCTCGACCTCGCTGTGGCGTACGCACCCGCACAAGCCCTCTCTCCGCTCCCTTCCTCGAATCCCCAGTCTAGTAGGGTTCAGCTCCCGCCCGACTCCCGTATAAGTTCCTGCTACTCAGCTCGGCCTCCCTTCTGCGTTTGAATTCCCGGGGCCCTAGGGTTTTGCTCCCGGCTCCTGATTCATTCCTCTTCATCGAGTCGTTTTTTCTGATTAGCTGTCTAGGAGGATCTGAGGTCATGAGTGCAGGTGCACAACACTAGTGCACACAGTATTTCTCTGGGTAATCTGTATCCTTCTGAAAGTTCCTTTGAGTCCGATTCCACCTCCCAGTCGGTTTCAGAGCTACTCGTAGTACCTATATATCATACACACAATTGAGCTTAAGTACCCCCTGCGAAAATCGATGGAGAAAGCTTCTGTTTCAGGTGATTCTCCAGATTTGAGCACGGATTGCGATTGGTCCCAGCTTCAGGCTGACCTGCTCCTCCAGATTTTTGGCACTCTTGAGATCCCTGATCTCTTCACCAGTGCAATCATCGATCATGGCACCTCATTTATCTGGAGGCCCGCCGTCTCCGGCGGTGCTCGCGGAACCAGAGCCCCTGCTTTGTTTACTCATCCGGCGACCGTGACGCTAACACGGTCACCCTACATAACATGTCCACCAACAAGCTTTACCACGTCACTCCATCGGAGCCTGCCTTCCGCACACGCCACGTCATGGGCTCCTCCTACAGCTGGCTCATCACCGCCGATGAGCGGTCGAATCTCATGCTAGTCAACCCTGTAACCAGAGCTCAGATAGCTATGCCTCCCCCAGAAACCATGAAAAATGTTAGACTGCGCTACACTAAAGATGGTGTGCTAGACGGATATGATGCTCTTTACATGGATCTGTTCTCTCGGGATTTTGACACTGAAATGGAGCCGTACCATCTTACACTTGAAGAAGCCCGCTTCTACCTCTATGCGAGGGCCGTTCTTTCTGGTGATCCCTCCCATGGAAACTGCACAGTTCTCGTAGTACAATTGCCAAAGGATCAACTCTCTTATACTAGGGTTGGGGACACCAAATGGACTTGGATTGATGCAAATCCAAATTGTTGGGCTTATCAAGATATACTTTATAACAACGATGATGGTTTGTTTTATGGTGTTCGTGGTATGGGTGAAGTTGATTCTATTGATCTTAATGAACCTTCCTCTGAAGTGAAAGTTATTTTGAAGCCGATCATATCCTATCAAGCGCATAGTAGATATATTGTTCAAGCCCCATGGGGAGATTTTTTCCAGATATGGAGGCATGATAAATATAATAAGGATAATGGAATAACAGAGCGGGTTGCAGACAAGTTTTATGTGTACAAGATTGATTTTGTTAAACAAAAGCTCGTTGGAACAAATAACATCCAAGATCATGCAATGTTAATTGGTTACAACGGCTCATTTATGCTTCCAGTGAAAGACTTTTCTACGTTGATTCCCAACAGCATCTACTACACGGATGACTTGCTGGATTATATCTTCTGTCAAAGATCTAGTCTTAGGCAGGCTGTTGTCTTTAATATGAAAGATAGCAATTTCATTGAGTTATCGCCCCCTAGTTCAGATTCAAGATTGAACTGGCCACCCTCGGGTTGGATTCAACCATCACTTACTTAAGGTTAGTGAAACTTACTAATGCAGAATATTTATGTTATTTTATCTGCTTTATACTTTTTTGAGTATCTATCCATGTTCTGTAGTTGGCCACTTAGACCTTTGCAATCGGCACAAGTGATCATGTGTCCCATCTTGTGTAGCCATGCACTTAGTATCATGCCCAAGATGCGATCCTATCCTAAAGGAACTAGAAGGTCCCACCAAGGATAGAAGCGCATCTTGAAGACGCTTTTGCAAGGTGGATATCATTACATCAACATTACATAATAGTGAGGATACATCCAAGACATACAATGTCACAAGAATACAACAATACATCATACATAAGATCAACATCCGACTATGGATGAAACAGAAATAGAAACTCAAACAATATCCACCCTGCTAGCCCAGGCTGCCGACCAGGAACCTAACCCAAGATCGACGAAGAAGAAGAAGAACTCCAACACAAGTAACATCGCTCTCGCGTCATGATCATCACATAACCTGTACCTGCAACTGGTGTTGTAGTAATATGCGAGCCACAAGGACTCAGCAATCCCATTACCATGGGTATCAAGACTAGCAAAGCTTAATGGGTAAGGAAGGGGGGGGGGTAAAGTGGTGAGGTTGCAGCAGCGACTAAGCATGTATGGTGGCTAACTTACAAAACTAGAGCGAGAAGAGGAGCAAAGCAAACGGTCGTCAACTAGTAATGATCAAGAAGTGATCCTGAACTCCTACTTACGTCAAACATAACCCAAAAACCGTGTTCTCCTCTCGAACAACCCCGAAAAGAGACAATCACGGTTACGCACACGGTTGGTGTATTTTAGAAGAGTTTACTTCAAGTTTACTACAACCGGACATTAAAAAATTCCCATCAGCTACATAGCCGCGGGCACAGCTCTCGAAAGTTCAAACCCTGCAGGGGTGTCCCAACTTAGCCCATCACAAGCTCTCACGGTCAATGAAGGATATTCCTTCTCCCGGAAAGACCCGATCAGACTCAGAATCCCGTTACAAGACATTTCGACAATGGTAAAACAAGACCAGCAAGACCGCCCGATGCGCCGACATCCCTATAGGAGTTGCACATATCTTGTTCTCAGGGCAACACCGGATGAGCAATCCGTACAACTAAAACCAGCCCTCAAGCTTCCCCGAGGTGGCGCTGCAAGGGGCTCTAGTTCGGACCAACACTTAGAGAAGCATTGGCCCGGGGGGCTAAATAAAGATGACCCTCGAGAGCGTGACTCCCAAGGGTAAAGTAGGTGGTGGTGAGGCAAATGGTAAAACCAAGGTTGGGCCTTGCTGGAGGAGTTTTATTCAAAGCGAACTGTCAAGGGGGTCCCATAAATCACCCAACCGCATGAGAGACGCAAAATCAAGGAACATAACACCGGTATGACGGAAACTAGGGCGGCAAGAGTGGAACAAAACACCAGGCATAAGGTCGAGCCTTCCACCTTTTACCAAGTATATAGATGCATTGATTAAATAAGAGATATTGTGATATCCCAACATAAACATAATCCAACATGGAGCAATCTTCATCTTCACCTGCAACTAGCAACGCTAAAAGAGGGGGCTGAGCAAAAGCAGTAACATAGCCAAACAAAGGTTTGCTAGGAAGGGGAACAAAGGTTAGAGGTTTTCATGACAATTTGGGAGGCTTGATAAGCAAGTGGTAGGTAACGCGGCATAGCGATAGAACGAAGCAACTAGCATAGCAATGATAGTAATGAGATCCAAGGTGATCGTCATCTTGCCTGAAATCCCGCTACGAAGAAGAACGAATCCATGAAGAAGATGAAGCCACGAAGACGAACCAAGCGTAGACGAACGAATCCTCACGATCGCAACGAAGCGAGAACTATCGAGAAGAAGCACACAACACGGTAAACACACCACACATGAACAAGGCATGATGCTCAACCAAGTATGATGCATGACAAGGCTACATGAAGCTACTCATGGCAAGAGATGATGCATACAAGAGCAACACATCAGAGCAAGTTTAAATGAGGCCGGAAACAACATATAACAAATCCGGTAAGTCCCCATATGCAAATTTCGAAATTGGTCCAGATCTGAATAAACCGTATGTTAAAGTTGTTAAACAACAAGTTAAGATACACCATGATGATGTACACGAAATTCTAGTCAAGTTACATATAAAGTTTATTAGATTCGGTGCTACGTCCTAGAAGATATGAGCAAAACAAGTTAAACATGAGATTGGTGCAAAATGCATTGAAACATCAAGCAAACACGCTCAAAACATGGATGCAACAAGGTAATATGAAGCTACATGCAAAACTAAGCAAGTTTCATATAGAGCACACTCAAAACGGAGCAATGGTTCCACACATACACATGAAACAAATTTAAAGGACAAGCTGTCCAAAAACAGCAACTATGCAACTTGCAAGCATCCAAACATCATGCTACAGGATCTCAACACGAAAACAAAAGAGATGGACATGATGCACAGGTAAAGCATTACAAAACATGAACACTGAGCTATCTCCAGAAACTAATAGAACATGCTCAAAAGGACACGGCAAGATTGCAAATAATAACAGGTTCACAGACTTGGTGGAAAACACTGACATGGCAGAAATAACATCAGGTTGCAATGTTTAGAGCTATCAAAAAACATGCTACAGGAACTTATCATGGCAACCAAAGGCATGGAATGAATCTACTAAATGCATATAACGAAAGTCTCTTACTGATCATGAGCCAAAAGGGCACAGAAGGTATGATGGCACCCATGTAAATATAGCAAGTTTCATAAACAGATTCAGAATTGGCAGAAAAACAGAGCATGGCATAAACAGAATTATGAAGGCATCTTAGCGAGCTCGAATCACTCATCACAAGGAATTGCATGACAAGATAAGCATAGCATCAGCAAGAAGGCATGTTTATGAAACTAACCATGGCAAGAACAAGCTCATAGCATGCAAGGATCAACTATAAAAACCTTGGCAAAATTGATTAACATGTAAACAATCTGCCAGGAACATTTTATAGAAAAAGTAAAGCAAGATTAAGACATGCTAGGGCACTCCATAATTGAAAACAGGGGCACGGGTTGATAGAGCACAACCATATGTCCAAAACACCCTTACTGAACATACTTAAAAGAGGCATGGATCTCACTGTAGTAACATGAATACAAGGCATGAAAATAACAGCAGAACAAATACTTGGTGAAATTCTAAGACCCTGAAATCAGCAACATCACGAGGCCTAGTTTTCAAGCTTGTAACAATCAACACATGGAATATCGTGAAGAGTGGATATCACCACAGTAAAGATGGCATGTTGTAGCTCATAACACATGTAGACTTCATACTCAAAAGAAAATCACACAAAAAGATGAAAAAATGGCAAATGAGCATGTTCTGATAAACTACAGCAGACAACATTACATAGCACTCTTGCAACGATGATTAGGGCCTCAAGATGAACTCAAAAAAACATGACCCGATGGAACAAAATGAAGAGCACATCCTGATGAACATTCCGATATATTATATGCATCAAACGGAGCAATATGCATGAAGATATAGCAGGTCAAACATAGCACCAGAAATCAAATATTTAGGGACTTAGCAGTTTTCAGGAAAAAAACAGACGAGCGTTATATAGTTATAAGTCGCACGGGCGGGATTTAGTCGAGCTGCTCACCACTGGGCTGGCCTAGGAAGGAGGAGGCAGGCCGGCGAGCTGGGCCGGTGGCGATGCTGAGCTGGACCGACGCGGGGTCAACGCGAGCGGGCGGCGCTCGTCGTCGTCCTCCTCGATCCAGAGGGAACGAGGGAAAGCAGGGGGCGGCGGCGCATCTCCGGCAAGGCGGGGCGGCGCTCCAGGGGCGAGGCCGACACATAGATGAAAGGGATGGATAGATCTGGCGATGGGGATCCCGGATCCAGCCGGAGAAGGGGGGTTGGGGACGCGGCAACGACGGCGGCTGCGAGCGAGAGAGAGAGAGCTGGTGAGGGAGATGGGAAGCAAAGGAGAGAAAAAAAGGAAGGGTGAGGACGGGACTGGCCTGGGGGGTCGAGGTCGCCGGCGACGCCACCCTGGTGGCCGCCAGGACGGAGGCGAGGAGCAAGGCGGCGCGGCTGGCGGCCAGCGGGCGAAGCTCCTCGGCACGGGCGCCGGGCGGCGACGGCGGAGCGCTCGGGCCCCGATGGGCTTCCCAGGGCCCGATCTGGGTCCTGGCGGGCCCGCGGGCTTCGCGGCGGCGCGGGGAGGCCAGGGGCGACGTGGAGGCGCGCCATTGGCTAGAGGGGCAACTGGCTGGCTGGCGGCGCGGCCAACCAGAGAGCACCAAGTGGCGGTGAGGAGTTGGCCGGCACGGAACACGATGATGGCGGCGACAGATGATTGGGGGCGCGGGAAACAAGGTGGGAGGTTGGAGGAGGCCAAAAATGGCATGTGTGGGGTATTTATATAAGGAAGGGGTTAGGGTTAGGGGGGTTTAGCTCCATTTTCGGACCGTTTGATCACGATCGGACGTCTCCGGACGCGAGGAGGAGTATGTTGGGCCTAGTGGGTGGTAGTGGGTTGTGTAGAGGAGGTGTGGGCTGAGAAAAGAGGTAGGAGAGAGGCCCGGCAGCAGTTTCCGGAGACCGAAAACGTCCGACGAATAAATCGACAACGATGCTGCTATGGATGACGGTTGGGCTATCAAACGGACTCTGAATGCGACGAAACTTGACAGGCGGTCTACCGGTGGTGTACCAAGGCCGCTTGGCAAATCACAGTCCATTCCGAGAATGTTTAACACCCGCTCACAACAGGAGACAAAAGGGGAAAGCCGGAGGGCATATGAGTGTCGGATTGCAAAACAGGCAACGGGGAAAATGCTAGGATGCATGAAACAAACACGTATGCAAAATGAGATGCACATGATGACATGGCAAAATGCAGCACGCAAGCAAACAACATGACAATGAAGGCGAATAACTGCCAGACACCTGGCGCATCGAATCCGGGGCGTTACACTTAGGCTGCATGATCAGTATTAAATAATGAATACAATTTTTTTCAATATTTCTACTTGTAAATAGATGTTCCATATGTAAACCTATCCGTTCAGTAGGATAAGATTGCTATGGTTGTTTTCAAGGAACACACTTAATCGAAAATCGCCTTGTTTAAAGTGTACTAATACAATGTGTAGAACTTGTAGTGTTGCTAAAACACACTTAAATGCTTTTCCTTTTATGCTTATTATGGCTGCCAAACCAAATATTTATACCTAAATCTAGATCAAAATGCTTTTGTTGCTCTTGGATGGTTCGGTACATGATACATCGACAATTAAGGAGGCTTACCAATAAATATTAAAGTGCCTCAACTAGCTTTGTTAATATCCTACTCCGAATTGTTTCATTCATTTGTCCCTAAATCTTTATGTCAAATTATTATCTCTTTCCTAAGGTACCGGCATACTGTTTCGAGTGATCCTAAAACAGATTCTGAACTTTCTTTAGGCGTTACAATATCACTTTTCCAATTTATTATCATCACTATTTATGATGATTAGTATTACTTATCATGTAAGGTTATCTCATGAATTTGTACACGTTCCAGAACCATGACTAGGTTTCGAGATATTATGGGTTTCAACTCTTGCCTACCCCTAATTGTCTGGTACTAAAACGCTTTGTTGTTGTTGTGTTCAATACATGTATGATCAACTAGCTGGTACGAAGTAATGTAAATAAATCCAATCATGTGTTCTTGTAGTACATCCATCTCCTATTCTCCATACAAATCCGATGATCACTGTAGAAATATAATCATATTGCGTGAACTCCCAAAACAAGAGTAGCAATTGTCTCGGACCATTAGCTCAAAGTCAACTCTAAATTTTGTAGACACAGTCATTTATTCATTGTAAATAAGTAATAATCATGTCTTTTGTGCTAGCAAAATATTGTACTACTAAATAGTTGTAACATGATGGTCGGAGCTAGTCAACATAACCAATGCTTTATTTTTTGTTTTTCAGATTGTTCTTGCAAATATCCGGCGAATGGAACACTGTTTATCAAGGCCTTCAAATATAGAGGCCCTACTTGGAATTATCTTCCTAAATGGCACATAACTGACTCGTGCCTATTTTAAGGTCTTGCCAGTAATAAACCAGCCTGTTTTCAAGGTCCTGCTCAGCAATTATGAAACAAATCATTTGTGCTCTGTGTATTTTCATCTTGCTACTTTTTAAAATGAACCAACATGTTATTCAAAAGAATTATTAGCTTTGCATTTATATATGCCTAGATGCTGATACTCACTATGTGTTTTCTCTGCTTAAGGGGCCTTAAAAGTGCTTGAGTGTCCAGGCAAGTTTGGAACTTGTTGTGCACTTTGTTCAGGAGATATTACAGGCCAGTTAAGAAGACATCTCAATGGGAAAATATTCAGAGGGTGCTTGGATACGTTTTAGTCTCATGACTAAAAGTAGTGGGACTAAAACTTGCTAGCCTCACCCATGCTTGGATCCAAATACTAAAGAGACTAAAATCAAGTTAATGAGCATTTATTATCCTCCAAACCCTCCAATCCGAACTACTTTGTGTTAAAGGAGAGGAGTTAAACGAGGAGAGAGAGGACTAATCCACATTTTAGTAGGGGTACCTTTGACTAAAAATTTTAGTCTCAAGACTAGTTTTAGCCCCTCTTTAGTCAGGGTTGCTTGGAACTTTAGCCTCTTAAAGAGACTATTTTTAGCATACTAAAATAAGTCCCTTGGATCCAAGCACCCTCTCAGTTGTAGCTTTGTACCATTTTACTTTGAAATATAATGGATTTTGTTCTGAACTTGTGATGAGTCATTTCTACTGGTTGTTGATACAGACACCAAAGCATTCACATCTGAAGGTTCACATCTTGGAAAACAAACTTATCTTGAGAAGCTGCATCCCTTGGTCATCACAATAGTTCAAATAACAAGATTAATGCCTCTGCTGCGTCTATTGTTTTAGTTGGTTCAAGTGAGGAACTCAGGATTTCAATAACTGTGTGTTAGGCAAGTGTAAGGAAACTTTCCGTTTGGTGTACCACCATGCCGATGAATATCTTTAGTTTATGAAGACAATTTGACCACTACTAGTCCACTGTTTCGGCAAAGGTTTATTGTTGATGGAATTGAAGCTTTGGTCAGGATAGGTATCCCATTTGACGCTGCAATCTCCTTGTGGTGGAACTGTCTGTTCTCAGGTCGGTACCTTGATGAGGAACAATATCTACTCTCTACTCTTATAAAAAACCGAGTTGGTGATGATGGTGTGCCTGCCATCTTGTAATATAGACCGTCCGATCTATATCTGACGGATAGAAAGCAAACTATGACAATTTTACAAAAGATACCCGCACCTCTCTAAACATTTACAGATAAGGTCTTGCCTCGTTCATCCTTATCTCCCACAACCTCATTGTTGAGCAATTAAAAAAGGAAGTCTCTGGAACAATCTAGCATGGTGGCAATTGCCGGCGCCGTCCATCCCCATGCCTTTGCCCAGTCCGACCACCAGTCACCACCACGCCCCTCTCCTCCTCACCTTATCTCTCATCTTTCTCGAGATATCATTTTTTTGATGAAATTCTCGAGATACAATTTTTCTGATAAAATTCTTGAGATACCATTTTTCCGATAAAATTATCGAGATATCATTAGTTTTTACACATGGGATTACTCCTGCATGTGTCAATCACAACAGGTGTTTTGCAAAAAAATGCATCTTGATGTTCCGTGCAATGCACGGGCACCTTGCTAGTAGATGAAAAAAAAAAACAGATACCAGATCTGTTTGGCTACTTCTAGATACTTCCATTCTAGTGTAGTATTTCTTTTTTTTCTTTACCCTACCTGTTGTTTCTAAAGTTCTCTAGTTATAAGTAGTTATGAGTAGAGAGGTGAATCTTAAGTAATGTTTTCTAGAGTATTCCAGCTATAAGTAGAAGTATGTGAAGGCTTCCCAAAGCCCTATAAATAGAGGTCTTCACCTCTACATTGTAACCCAGACTATGTACCCACTACCTATAATAGAACTTGTTGTTCTTATCTAAGATCTTGGAGTAGATCTTGTGCTCTAGGAGTTCTGGGTTGAACTCTTGCTGCCATATTGGCGTACATTCGCCTCTAGAGTGATATTTAGCGCAACATGTTGAAATTGTTCCTTCAACACTTGTGTTGTACACATTGTAGCAGCAAGGTGGAGTTGCTCCTCCACAACCTTTGTGCTGCTTCAGTGGCATCAGAGCCTCGTTGACCCATACTAGTTCTTGTTGTCCTCTTCGAGATCAAGCTTCAGCAAGTAATGGAGCAATTGGAGAAGAGGATGGATGTTGCAGAACAACAAATCAAAGAGCTGCGTGAAGATCTTAATCGGAGATTTGACCAGCTGGTTGAGATGATAAGAACAGTGTCCCCATGCTGCCAATGAAGGAGATGCATCTAAAGAAGAAAATTTTCAACATAGAAGGAGAGGTAATATTGGAGCAAGACCGCCACAACAACGTGCTGTTCAACGTGTTTCAAGAAGGCCAATTTATATTGAAACTTCTGAAGGTGAAAAATATGATGAAGCCCTTGAAGAACCTGATATCTATGCATATCGGAGAGTACCTAACCATACATATGCAAGGGATACATACAAGGTGCAAGCTGAGGTCCCAACTTTTAATGGAAATGTTGATATTGAAGGATGCCTAGATTTGTTATATGAAGTGGAGACTTTCTTTGAGGTCATGGAGGTTCCAGAAGATCATAGAGTTCCTTTGGTCGCATACGAGCCGAAAGGAGGAGCCGATGCATGGTGGCATCACGTTCAAGAAGAGCGCAGGCTGAGAGGAGAACCTCATGTGAGAACTTGGCGGCAAATGAAAGGTCTCTTGAAAGAGAGATTTTTTCCCGCTGATTATGACCGGATCCTATTTATCCAATTTCAAAATTGTGCTCAAGGAAATATGACCGTTTCAGATTACACGAAGGAGTTTCTAAGGCTACAAGTGAGGCGCAACCTTGCTAAAACTGAAGATCAAGAAGTTACAAGGTGCATCAATGGTCTCTATGATGCTATTCAAGATTGATTGATGATGCAACAAATCTGGTCCATTGATCAAGCACAAGCTCTAGCCTTAAAGCCCGAGAGGTTTATGTGGACAAGAAAGGCACCGAAGGCTAGTCTAGAAGTCAGCCTAATAGAGTGGAAGAAAAGACCGCTCCACCAAAGGAAAAACGACCCATCCAGAAGCAAACTAGAGGCAAGGGTAAGTCTAACGAAGGCCCAAAATGCTATAAATGTGGTGAAGAGGGACACATATCCAACGGTTGCCCACTAAGGAAAGTTGTTAACACACATGATGGTGAAGACGATGAAGAAGAATACGAATCTGAAAATGTAGAGGGGCAAGAGGTTTTCAACAAGAAGGTGAATAGGTGGTATGTGTGATTCAACATCTTCTATGTTCCACACCACAACCTAACGACACACAATGGAAGAAAATATTTGAGAGCAAATGCACGGTGAATGGCAAGGTATGAAAATTAGTGATTGATAGTTGCAGTTGCGAGAATCTTATCTCCCAGAAGTTGGTGAACCATTTAAAGCTTGATACTCATGATCATCCAAACCCCTACACTATTGGGTGGATCAAGAAAGGAGTGCATATGAGGATCACCAAAAAAAATGCAACCTGCCACTTTCTTTGGGCAAGCATTATCGCTCGAATGTGTTGTGTGATGTGGTTGACATGGATGCCAGCCATGTTCTTCTTGGGAGACCTTGGAAATTTGATGTGGATACTACACACAAGGGCAAGAAAAATTCTTACTCTTTCATTTGGAACAAGAGAAAGATCCTTATTCTACCAAACAAAACTGATGGTAATATCTCTAAGGACAAGGGGAAAAGTATGTTAACTATCTCCCACACCTCTAATGACTTTATGGAAAACTTGAAGGAGGCAGATTTGTGTGCTGCACTTTTTATAAAAAGAGAAGAGCAGCCAACTGTTGAAATTCCAGCAAAGTTATGTGGCTTATTAGCAAAATGTCATATCATACTTCAGGAGCCACAAGGCCTACCGCCGATGAGACGGATTCAACATAGAATCGACTTAATTCTAGGAGCAAGTCTTCCTAATCTTCCACACTATCGAATGAGGCTAAAAGAGCATGATATATTGAAGGAGAAAGTAGAGGAATTGCTACAAAAGGGGCACATTCGATAAAGTATTAGCCCATGTGCTATACCATCCCTGCTCACGCCCAAGAAAGATGGATCTTGGTGCATGTGTACGGATAGTAGAGCCGTTAACAAGATCATCGTAAGGTATAGATTCCCTATTCCTCGTCTGGATGATATGTCGGATCAGCTTAGTGGAACAAAAGTGTTCACAAAGCTAGATTTAACAAGTGGATATCATCAAATCCGTATCAGACCCGGGGATGAATGGAAAACCGCCTTCAAGACAAAGGAAGGGTTGTTTGAATGGCTAGTCATGCCATTTAGACTCTCAAATGCACCAAGTACCTTTATGTGCTTAAGGAATCAAGTCCTTTGGCCCTTCTTATCCCACTTTGTTGTGGTCTATTTCGGTGACATCTTGATCTATAGCGAGGATGAGGATGAACACTTTGATCACATTCGGAAGGTGCTAGAAGTACTAAGGGAAAATGAGCTCTACGTCAACTTCAAGAAATGTGTTTGCCTCCAAATACAACTTCTTTTCCTAGGATTCGTCATAACATGTGACGGTATTCGTGTTGATGATTCTAAGGTTGAAGCAATCCGAGAATGCCCAACTCCGGAGACCATTTCTTAGGTAAGAATTTTTCATGGCCTTGCAACTTTCTATAGGCGATTTGTGAAGAATTTCAGCACTATCATGGCACCAATTACCGAGTTTTTGAAGAAACGAAAGTTCCAATGGATAGATGCAGCTGAAGACAGTTTCAATGAGATTAAACAAA
The DNA here is from genome assembly GCA_021605145.1 of Aegilops bicornis. Lineage (NCBI taxonomy): Eukaryota > Viridiplantae > Streptophyta > Magnoliopsida > Poales > Poaceae > Aegilops > Aegilops bicornis. Next base: position 157,709,163 of record CM038671.1, on the reverse strand, counting down.
AACTATCACAAGCTCCTGTCTTGGTGCTACCTGATTTCAACAAGACTTTTGTGTTGGAGTGTGATGCAATCATGCAAATGGAGTAGGCGTTGGAGCTGTTCTATCTCAAGAAAGGAAACCCATTGTTTTCTTTAGTGAGAAGTTAAGTAAAGCTAGACAGAAATGGAGCACATATCAGCAAGAATCATATGTCATTTTCAGAACCTTGAAAACTTGGGAAGTTTATTTGCCGCCTAAATAGTTCATTGTATATAGTGACCATCAATCCTTGAAGCATTTTAGAAATCAAAAGCATGTTGACCGCACCTAGCGGTAGTACCGCTCCTGGAGAACGGTAGTACCGCAACCTCCAGCCCTGACGCTGGCGCATGCGGAAGTAGGCGTGAAAGTAATTTTTTACTTCCGCCCCTACGCTGTAGTACTGCTCCCTGTGGGCGGTAGTACCATGCCAGATTTTTGCATAGTCCTAAGCTCAGCGGAAGTAGATACAGAAGTAATTTATTAATTCTGTGCTTTTTCCAGTGCCAGTAGAGCCCTGCCTTGCGGTAGTACCGCAGGGGTGCGCGGTAGTACCGCTCCAGCGGTTCTACCGCTCGTTGCCCAGTGCAAAAGGACCTCATCTAGCCTCTACCGCATGAGCGGTAGTACCGCGACTCCTTGCGGTAGTACCGCGAGCGTGTGCGGTAGTACCACGTCTCGCGGGCTGAGTGAGGGGGTAACGGTTGGATCTTTTCCCCTACTATATAAAGGGGGTCTTATTCCCCAAGAAGACCACCTCTTCCCTTCCCAAGCTCCATTGTTGCTCAAAGCTCCATTTTCGCCTGATCTCTCTTCCTAGCCAATCAAACTTGTTGATTTTCTAGAGATTAGTTGAGAATGCCCCGATCTACCCTTCCACCAAGAGAAATTTGATTCCCCCACTAATCACTTGTGGATCTTGTTACTCTTGGGTGTTTGAGCACCCTAGATGGTTGAGGTCACCGCGGAGCCATATTCCATTGTGGCGAAGCTTCGTGGTGTCATTGGGAGCCTCCAATTAAGGTGGAGATAGCCCCAACCTTGTTTGTAAATGTTCGGTCGCAGCCTTCAAGGGCACCAATAGTGGAATCACAACATCTCGCATTATGTGAGGGTGTGAGGAGAATATGGTGGCCCTAGTGCCTTCTTAGGGAGCATCGTGCCTCCAAACCGCTTCAATAGAGACATACTTCCTCTCAAAGGGAAGGAACTTGGGTAACACATCCTCGTCTCCACCAGCTCCACTCTTGGTTATCTCTTACCTTTACTTGTGCAAGCTTATACTGTGTTGTATCCCTTGCTTGCTTGTGTGCTTGTTGTTGTTGCATCATATAGGTTGCTCACCTAGTTGCATATCTAGACAACCTATTTTGATGCTAAGTTTAATTTGGTAAAGAAAAGCTAAAAATTGTTAATTGCCTATTCACCCCTCTAGTCAACCATATCGATCCTTTCAATTGGTATCAGAGCCTCATCTCTTTATTAAGGACTTTGCTGTCCGAAGAGTATGGTTGACACCACGGATGAGGTAGAGGAGCACTCCTGTGCGGGTCCCTCCTTGTCCACGGCCGATGGTGGATCCTCGGTCTCTCGTGAGGAGTTCAATGCGGCTTTGGACACATTGAAAACCTCAATGATGACCGAGGTTAAAGGCATGTTTAAGGAGTTTCTTGATGGTCTTAAATTATCCACCGCACCGTTGGAAGTGGTTGATCCCGCTACCAAGGTGACGGATGCCAACTCCAATAAGGGGGAAGCTACCAGTGATCAAGTTCCTTTGCCTAGTGGTAGAAGTGGGAGTGGCATCTTTGCCCATGTTGAACCCTCACTTACCTATGGAGGACCGGTTCCCTCCACGCATATGAATCATGTTGGTCCTCCTCCTAAGCTTGTGAAAAATGAGGATTTCACCTCTTGAGTGTATCTCTTTAAACGTCATTTAAATCATAGTTCTACTAATCTTTGGAGAATTATTGAGAAAGGTTTCTACCCGCACGACCCAAGCAACTTCACTCCTAGAGAAGCCGCAGATCAACAATTCAACGAGTCCGCTCTATTCATTCTCCAAGAAGCCATTCCCCCCGAAGATATTGCGCACCTCCGACCTTTCACCGTGACCAAGGAAGCATGGCAACATGTTGTTTCCATTTACAAGGGAAGCGCAAGCATTCAACACTCAAACTTTGAAGTGGTGCAAGATGAAGCCGATGAGTTTACAAAGATTGAAGATGAAGAACCTCGAGAGCTTTACCAAAGATTAACCACTCTCGCGGTCTCACTCTGAGATCATGGGAGCAAGGATACAGATGACAATTGGATCAAGCGCAAGTTTCTCAAGGCCATGATGCCTTACCATAAGGCCATGTCCTCCGTCATCCGTCAAAGGCCGGACTTTCACGCCTTATCCTCAAGTGAAGTGTTGGATGAGTTTGTTGCAATGAGGATCTTGGACAAGACCACCGACAATGCGGTGTTGCGTTCTCAACGATCAAAGAAGCCCAACCTTGCTTTGAAGGCCAAGGCTAGTGTGGAAGAAGAGGGTGTAGAGGAAGAAGAGGAGTGTTGCCTTGAAGATACCAAATATGCCTATCATGAGCACATGGCTCTCGCTTCACGACAATTTTGGAGCAAGAAAAACTCAAGGCCTAACTTCAACAAGAACAACTCAAGTGGCGCCAAGGGCAAGCAACGTGTGAGGACATGCTATAATTGTGGAAATGTGAGTCACTTTGTTGTGGATTGCCCGTACTAGAAGAGGGAAGAAAATGGTGGCAAGCTTATCAGAAAAGACAAGGCCAAGTCCTTCCCCAACAAGAACAACTTCACCAAGAAGACTCCTCCCAAAGGTTGGTGTCACAAGAAGAGTACAATGAGGATGATGATGAAGACGGTGAGACGGTTGCAATGGCAGCCATGGCCTCCGTTGCCATTGCAACAACTCCACGGGTATCCCTCTTCGATTCACCCAACGAGAACATCACCGCCAAGTGCCTCATGGCTAAAGCCACCAACAAGGTAACCCCCAACATCAAAACTACCATCACTACTAATCCTTCCTTGATGGATTGCGTTGATGAAAGTGAGGGGACGAAGGAGGAGGAAAATGAATTTTAGTCTTTTATGAGTAAGCTCAAGGGTAAATCCAAGAACCACTTTGTTGCTCTCTTGGAACAACTTGTTGAAGCCAATGACATGATTGTTGGGGAACGTAGTATTTCAAAAAATTTCCTACGATCACGCAAGATCTATCTAGGAGAAGCATAGCAACGAACGGGGAAGAGTGTGTCTACGTACCCTCGTAGACCGAAAGCGGAAGCGTTTAGTAACGCGGTTGATGTAGTCGAACGTCTTCGCGATCCAACCGATCAAGTACCGAACGTGTGGCACCTCCGCGATCTGCGCACATTCAGCTCGGTGACGTCCCTTGAACTCTTGATCCAGCTAAGGTCGAGGGAGAGTTTCATCAGCACGACGGTGTGGTGACGGTGATGATGAAGTTACCGACGCAGGGCTTTGCCTAAGCACTATGACAATATGACCGAGGTGGAAAACTGTGGAGGGGGGCACTGCACATGGCTAAGAAATCAACTTGTGTGTCTATGGGGTGCCCCCTCCCCCGTATATAAAGGAGGGGAGGAGGGCGGCCCGGCCTCAAAGTGGCGCCCCAGGGGAATCCTACTCCTACTAGGAGTAGGTTCCCCCCTTTCCTAGTCCAACTAGGAGGGGAAGGAAAGGGAAGAGGGAGAGAAGGAAAGGGGGGCTGGCCCCCCAAACCCTACCCATATTCGGATTGGGCTTGGGGGGCGCGCACCTCCACTTGGCCGCCTCCTCCTCTCTTCCACTAGGGCCCGTTAAGGCCCATTAACCCCCGGGGGGTTCCGGTAACGCCCGGCACTCCAGAAAATTCCCGAAGCTATCCGAAGCCTTTCTGGTGTCCAAACATAACCTTCTAATATATCAATCTTTATGTCTCGACCATTTCCAGACTCCACGTCATGTCTGTGATCACATCCGGGACTCCGTAAAACCTTCGGTACATAAAATCACATAACTCTCAATACATATCATCATCGAACGTTAAGCGTGCGGACCCTACGGGTTTGAGAACTATGTAGACATGACCGAGACTCATCTCTGGTCAATAACCAATAGCGGAACCTAGATGCTCATATTGGTTCCTACATATTCTACGAAGATCTTTATCGGTCAAACCGCATAACAACATACGTTGTTTCCTTTGTCATCGGTATGTTACTTGCCCGAGATTCAATTGTCGATATCATCATACCTAGTTCAATCTCATTACCGGCAAGTCTCTTTACTCGTTCCATAATGCGTCATCCCGCAACTAACTCATTAATCACATTGCTTGCAAGGCTTATAGTGATGTGCATTACTGAGAGGGCCCAGAGATACCTCTCCGACAATCGGAGTGACAAATCCTAATCTTGTTTTATGCCAACTCAACAAACACCGTCAGAGACACCTGTAGAGCATCTTTATAATCACCCAGTTACATTGTGACGTTTGATAGAACACTAAGTGTTCCTCCAGTATTCGGGAGTTGCATAATCTCATAGTCATAGGAACATGTATAAGTCATGAAGAAAGCAATAGCAATAAACTAAACGATCATAGTGCTAAGCTAACGGATGGGTCTTGTCCATCACATCATTCTCTAATGATGTGACAACACATGTCTATGGTTAGGAAACTTAAGCATCTTTGAATAACGAGCTAGTCTAGTAGAGGCATACTAGGGACACTCTGTTTTGTCTATGTATTCACACATGTACTAAGTTTCCGGTTAATACAATTCTAGCATGAATAATAAACATTTATCATGATATAAGGAAATATAAATAACAACTTTATTATTGCCTCTAGGGCATATTTCCTTGAGTCTCCAACTTGCACTAGAGTCAATAATCTAGTACACATCGCCATGTGATTTAACACCAATAATTCACATCACCATGTGATTAGTTCACATCTCCATGTGACTAATACCCAGAGGGTTTTACTAGAGTCAATAATCTAGTTCACATCGCTATGTGATTAACACCCAAAGAGTACTAAGGTGTGATCATGTTTTGCTAGTGAGAGAAGCTTAGTCAATGGGTCTGTCACATTCAGATCCATATGTATCTTGCAAATCTCCTATGTCTACAATGCTCTGCATGGAGCTACTCTAGCTAATTGCTCCCACTTTCAATACGTATCCAGATTGAGACTCAGAGTCATTCGGAACGCTGTAAAAGCTTGCATCGGCGTAACACTTTACGACGAACTCTTTATCACATGCATAACCGAGAAATATCTCCTTAGTCTTCTAAGGATAATTTTGACCGCTGTCAAGTGATCCACTCCTGGATCAATATCGCACTTCTTGCCAAACTCATGGCAAGGTACACAATAGGATTGGTACACATCATAGCATACTTTATAGAACCTATGGCGGAGGCATAGGGAATGACTTTCATTCTCTTTCTATTTTCTGCCGTGGTCGTGTTTTGAGTCTTACTCAACTTTACACCTTGCAATACAGGCAAGAACTCCTTCTTTGATTGTTCCATTTTGAACTACTTCAAAATCTTGTCAAGGTATGTACTCACTGAAATTTTTTATCAAGCATCTTGATCTATCTCTATAGATCTTGATGCCCAATATGTAAGCAGCTACACCGAGGTCTTTCTTTGAAAAACTCCTTTCAAACACTCCTTTATGCTTTCCAGAAAATTCTACATCATTTCCGATCAACAATATGTCATTCACATATACTTATCAGAAAGGCTGTAGTGCTACCACTCACTTTCTTGTAAATACAGGCTTCTCCAAAAGTCTGTATAAAACCATATGTTTTGATCATACTATCAAAGCGTATATTCCAACTCCGAGAAGCTTGCACCAGTCCATAAATGGATCGCTGGAGCTTGCACACTTTGTTAGCACATTTAGGATTGACAAAACCTTCTGGTTGCATCATATACATCTCTTCTTTAAGAAATCCATTAAGGAATGCAGTTTTGACATCCATTTGCCAGATTTCATAAAATGCGGCAACTGCTAACATGATTCAGACAAACTTTTAAGCATCGATACGAGTGAGAAAATCTCATCGTAGTCAACACCTTGAACTTGTTGAAAACCTTTTGCGACAATTCGAGCTTTGTGGATAGTAACACTACTATCAGCGTCCGTCTTCCTCTTGAAGATCCATTTATTCTCAATGGCTCACCGATCATCGGGCAAGTCAATGAAAGTCCATACTTCGTTCTCATACATGGATCCCATCTCAGGTTTCATGGCCTCAAGCCATTTCGCGGAATCTGGGCTCATCATCGCTTCCTCATAGTTTGTAGGTTCGTCATGGTCTAGTAACATGACTTCCAGAACAGGATTACCGTACCACTCTGGTGCGGACCTTACTCTGGTTGACCTACGAGGTTCGGTAGTAACTGGATCTGAAGTTTCATGATCATCATCATTAGGTTCCTCACTAATTGGTGTAGGAATCACTGGAACTGATTTATGTGATGAACTACTTTCCAATTCGGGAGAAGGTACAATTACCTCATCAAGTTCCACTTTCCTCCCACTCACTTCTTTCAAGAGAAACTCCTTCTCTAGAAAGGATCCATTCTTAGCAACAAAATATCTTGCCTTCGGATCTATGATAGAAGGTGTACCCAACAGTTTCTTTTTGGGTATCCTATGAAGACGCACTTCTCCGATTTGGGTTCGAGCTTATTAGTTTGAAACTTTTTCACATAAGCATCGCAACCCCAAACTTTAAGAAACGACAGCTTAGGTTTCTTGCCAAACCACAGTTCATACGGTGTCATCTCAACAGATTTAGATGGTGCCATATTAAACGTGAATGCAGCTGTCTCTAATGCATAACCCAAACGATAGTGGTAAATTGGTACGAGACATCATAGATCGCACCATATCTAACAAAGTACGGTTATGACTTTCGGACACACCTTTACGTTGTGGTGTTCCAGGTGGCGTGAGTTGCGAAACCATTACACATTGTTTCAAATGAAGATCAAACTCGTAACTCAAATATTTGCCTCCGCGATCAGATTGTAGAAACTTTGTTTTCTTGTTACGATGATTTTCCACTTCACTCTGAAATTCTTTGAACTTTTCAAATGTTTCGGACTTTGTTTCGTGGGCGCCAAATCACCTTCTCCCTGGAAGCTCCCATCTCCCGAGTCGCGAAACCTCACCCCCTCCTCCATGGCGCCCCCACCGCACCAAATTCACAGCCGCCCTCCTCTCTAATCCCGGAGACGTTGTCCATTTTCCGTCGTGCACTGGGCCATGTGCCTCTTACTCCGTGCTGCCGGAGCTGCCTCGACGACGGCCGCGTGAACCGTGCCGGAGCCGATTCACCCTCGCCGTTGTTCACGGCGCCGGAGCGGCTCCAAATCTGGATCCGTCTAGAGCCCTGGCGCTGCTTCCCCGTAGCCGTCGATCATCGCGACATCTCTGCTTCCCTGCGGCCAGTAGCCACCGCAACCGCGCAGGCCTCACCGACTCGGCAACTGGAGCTGCCTACTTCATCGGGCCACTAGATAGGTCGTACCCTCATCTCAAATCACTTTATTTAGGCTCCAGTTGTCTGAATTTTTATTCTGGGCCAATCGATTCCGAATGGGAAGCAGCACCCCTCGAGCCGGCGGAGCTCCTAGGCTGCCGGTTGGCTGGTGTCTAACATAAGGGTGCGGGGGCGCAAGTTCGCCGCGGAAGCAACACTTAGATGGCTATCTTATAGTTGCGTGGGTTGAAGGTACTGCCGCCGCCGGATCTGGATGACGGCGAGTCTTTGTGGATTGGCCCGGGGGCGGCGCAACCATGACAGTGCAGTGGGGCGGGGAGCGGGGTTTTGGTTGGGGCCACGGACGGTGGAGGCAGGCTGCTCTGCCGGTGGTCGCTGGCTCTTCGGGGAAGATTCCGAATAGTGTCAGCCGGGAGGCACAAGACGACCATCAAGCCATCAGGCGTAGATCGGACAATACCAAAATAAAATAATATCGTGTGACCCCAATTTAGTCTTCAATCAACAGACGTGTGACGACTCTCGTACCTTGCTGTTGATCTCTTAGGGTATTTCTTCAGATTAGTGAGATGCGTCGTTCTTAACATTATGCGTTTTCTGCATCTTCAGCCACACCGTCTTCCGACTCACCGCAGCTGCTCCAACAAGGGAAGCATACACCAGAAGGGAGCTATATAGTTCCCACTCAATAGTTCCCTACATCGAATCCGCGTGCCTGACATGGACAACCACAACAACTGCAGGGCCATCGACAAGTCAGCACATGATGCTCACTCCTATGGATGGCGACCAGATAGGTTGTACCCTCATCTTACTTGTGTGCAACATTTATGGCTTTGTTATTCATCTAAGCATGGAAAATAGATTATCGCATTTCACTGTATATTCATGCTGATCTCTTACGGGTCTTGTTCAGGAGTTAACATTGTTCCATAGTTCAGCTAAGAGACTTGTTCTTTAGGTAACACTGTACCATAGTTATCATCCATCAGCCAATGCTATCCCATAGGCTGGTGATTATAGTATTATACCACTTCTAGTATAACCTATGTTGTTCTTTAATACTTTTGTATGCCATCTAGTTAATCTCGAGTACAAACGATATATATTCTGCAGCTTTCATCTGTGTTCTCCCTTTAGTTTTTGAGACCTGTTGCTGCTAGTTAACCCCATTCCTACTATTTATGTCGTCTCCTACAGGCACTCATTACATAAATCTAACTACTAGTTGTCTTCCATGCATGTCAGATATAATTGCACACACTGATTTATCCACAAGAACCTCACGGAGCAATGTAACGGCCAACAAACTTGACTTCAATGATACCCAATATGATGGAACATGTAAAGGCAGTTCTTCACAAGACTTGCAGAAAGATGATGAATCCTATTCACCCCATAAGGTGCTTGCTCTAACTTGGCCCTTGATATGGGTACGACATGGATATAATGTCCTGGAGTGCATCTACTCTGTTGCAATGCCTTGTGCTTAGCCTGCTGATCATGCATGTAAATATGGCATGCCTTCCCGTTTTTCAGTACCTATTCCATTCATGATAACATGTTTTCAAATTCAAGTATTGTCATTCTACTCTATCGCAATGCCATCTTCTTAGTTTGGACATCATGCTTCTCAATATCTTATGCATTGTTATTCATCAGTATGTACTTCATCTGTCTACCATACCATGTTCTTTTTTTAACATTGAAGTGTTGTTCTAGTGGTCTCTTGCAATGCGATCTTAGTTTCCCAATCATACACGCATATGTTGCCTTTGTGCTTTTCTGTATGTATTCCGCTAGCATACAGTTTTACATTCAAGTAGTGTTTTTTACACTGTTGTCCTGTCGTATCCCTAGCTCTTACATCATACTCTCTCCGGCCGGATTACATGTCGCAGAAATGGATAAAACTAGATGTATCTAGAACTGAGATACGCCTAGACCCATCCATTTATTTCCGGATGGAGGGAATACATGTCAATATGTCATGCCTTTCTATTCTTCAGTACCTATTCCATCTCTCATTGTAGCATGTTTTATAATTGAAGCACCATTCTTCTATATAAGGCATGCAAGGGGAAGACGACTATGTTAGAATCTGAAGGGTTACAAACCAGGTCTTTGCAAAAGATCCAAATGCCATGAGATAATAAACCAACTCCAGTTTTTCATAGATACTGCTCCAGCACAAAGAAACCCAACTCCCACTGATAATAAGCAGATTCCAGTGGCCAAAGAACTAGCCCGCTCCAGTATAGCAAAAATATGTCAAGTCCATTCTAAGAAGCGTGTGCGTATCCTCGCATCATGAAGTTTTATAGCATTCTGATCATATTTTCTACATGTTTCTTACCCATCTCTCTTTTAGAAAATAAGGTTAAATGATAGAAGACTTCCTCCATTGGGATCGTATTCGAGGAAAGTATCTTGCGGGAATTCTCTGTGCTCCAATGCTGATGTAAGTACCTGTTGTATATCACTGTATTTTTACATAAGTATGTATTTTGTTAATCGGCGTGAATCCAACCTTTATCTGATCTAAAATTAGTTGTAGCGAAATTTTAAAGGCGACAATGTTGATTTTTGTAATGAAAACTGCCAGGTAGTTTTGCGTACTGAGCTGCATGAGTGTACTATCTCATATCATGCACATTACTGAATTGTTGTGCTGCTCTGGTTGCCCATCCATTCATTGTGTCAATGTTGCTTTCGTGTTACCTTACCCGGCTGATGATAGTTGTGCCATATTGTGTTAATTTGGTGTAGGATGGTGTGGTCTGGTTGCCCAAACATTCGTTGTGTCAATGTTGCTTTCCTATTATCTAACCTGGACAATGATAGCAATGCTAGTGTGTTAATTTGGTGCAGGCTGCTGAAGATAAGAAGACAAACTCTAAAAACAGCAAGGCAACCCCATTGTTTCTTTCCAATAAATCTAGGCCAGGTAATATGGCAATAACTCTTGATTAATCTGTTCGGTTCCCCTCCTAATTTATGTTATGATGTAGTGGTTGAGACACTCTCCACTATCAATAATACAAGCCTGCCAAAATCGCCATCTGAATCTGTTCAGTTTCCTCTGTCTTGAATGCAACGGAAAAAATGTATGTTTGTGAACCAATTAATGGCTGAAGCAATGATTGAAATGGTGGAGGAATCAGAGGTGCACATTCGTACGCAACAAGAACTGATCAATATTTTCAGAGACAGTGTAGCAAAGCAGCAAGAACTTGCCCACATGCTTATGGGCGTCATCTGCGCTGAGGTTGCAGATTGTGACATTGTAGATCGTTAGGTTCTGTTCATTTATTTGCACTGGCATCAATCTTTGATTGCCCAGTGGATGTAATTTCCTGTAAGATATGCTGGATATGCAATGTTTTTCCCTGTATGCCATACCTTTGCTTGATTGGTTTTGGTCCTGTGCATAATTTCTCGTCGTAATGGGCTCAAATTATCTAATTGGGCCTAAAGACATGTACGAACTTTAGTGGGCCCATTAAGTTAATGGGCCGTTACCAAGCCGAAAGTTAATGGTCGGCCCTCTTACCTCCCGGGTCGTTAACAGGCCAACATCAAAGCGGGCAATAGGCGGGCCCATTTGATTTCACGGGCCGTTAACAGGCCGATACTAGGCCGGGCTACATATGGCCCAACTATACTGTGGGCCTTTAGCAGACCGAAAGAGACATCAGGCTCGTATTGGACCATGAAGAGCATGGGCCGCGAAGAGGCTGAAAGTCAGGTTGTACTGTAAATGGCCCAACTGTGTTGTGGGCCTTTAGCAGGCCGAAAGAGAAACCGGGCTGGTATTGGACAATGAAGAGCATGGGCCGTTAAAATGCCAAAACTCAGGTCTGACTGCAAATGGCCCAACTCATTTATGGGCCGTCAACAGGATGAAAGACACACTGGGCCAGAAATTGGCCCAACACTTAAATGGGTCGCTAAAAGGCCGAAAGATGTACATCTTGAAAATTGGCCCATCCCTTGAATGGGCCGTTAACAGGCCGAAACCACATTGAGCCGATATTGAGACCAAATATATAGCGGGCTGTTAACGGGCTCGAACTGACGATGGGCTGCAATGGTGTCAAATCGTTAACGGGCCGTTGATGGGCCGAATTGGCACATCTCGTATGGGCCGTGGGCTTAAATGGACCTGACACAAGTAGGCCTTATATGGGCCGGCCTGCTAATTCTTATTGGGCTGATCTTTTTCACCGGAATGGGCCACTGTTGGGCCATGCCACGTGTCGATCTATCATAGGCGTCTCCTGTCCAATGAGTGGATGACATCTGTCCCAACGATGAGTCGATGGCGGTGTCCTGGACTAGGGGGGACTCACCACGTTATCTCCCGACCAGCTGGATCGGGCTGAGGACCCCCATGGCGGTTCACTCATGGGCCACTTCGGGCAGCCCATGCCGCATACAAGGGAGATCCCGCAAGACTTGGCGCCCAAGACGAGGACTCTCCTATACCCTAGGCCTCTGGTGTGTTATATAAACCGAGGCCAGGCTAGTCAATAGACAATCTCATATTCATTAGAACAATCTTGTGGTAGATACATGTACTCTGTACTACACCCATATGAATACAATCAAAAGCAGCATGTAGGGTATTATCTCTTCGAGAGAGCCCGAAGCTGGGTAAAATCCCGTGTCCATGTTACCATCGCTCCAAGACGCCTAGCTTAGGACCCCTACTACGAGATACGCCGGATATATAACCGACAACCGACACGTGGTTCCTCCGGCCAATGAGAATTTTACACGTGGAAAATCCCCATTGGTATGGGCTGTTAACGGGTTATCGGATCCAAACCGGAACCCGATAGCTTAACGGCGACCCGTTACGGTGGATGCCATGTGTCGGTCACCCTTGTCGAAAGCACTTCTATGACGCGTGATTTATCATCATGGAAGTGGACACTTCCGTGATGATAATTTTGGTAATGTCATGGAACACTTCTACAACAGCACACTATCTTGATTCTGTCATAAAATCGTCATGGATGTACATGCATGACAGAAAACATGACCTACTGTGACAAACATGTATCATCACGGAAGTGTATTTTTTTGTAGTGCATGTCTATACCCGACGCGAAGAGCACTCTCGTGAATGTTAACGTCAACGCCTTGGCAGGCCCGATCCATCTATAGAGTAAAGTGTCCATGGGATACTAGCAAGGGAAGTCCTAACCGTGCCGAACTTTAGCACGCTTCTCGATATCTAAAGAATGAACATCACCGCTTTTGTTCGGCTATATACTAATCTGTCCAAATTACTAATTAAGCATTCTTTCCTTGATCATTGTTGTGATCACGTGGTGGCCTAGATAGCTTCCACTTGACCGTCTTCCTGTGGAGGCATTCATAGCAGCCAGGGAGACGTGCCGTCAGAGAGATTACACAGGCGAACGCATGCGCAGCAGCGCATGCGTGAAGCGGCGGCAGGAGATCTAGCCGAAGAAACCGCGCGCAGTGAAGAGACAGTGCGGGGTAGTGCACCGATGAGAGCTCGGCTCGACGGCAACACACCACATATGATCAGTACAAATTAGTTTGTCTGTTTGATTCGGTCTGCTACTGTCATCACCGCCGGTTAACATATTTTATTTTTCCAAATTATTTGGTTAGCGCATTAATTATTACACATAGAATATTTGCTGTTCTTTTGTGCTGCATTATTTTTGTAGAGGCATTTTACACACAATCGTACGCGGCATAGGTCTGGCAAGCCTCTCACAATGACCCAGGCCGACCGACCTATGTTGACATCGTCGTGCCGAAACACCAGCATACCATCGAGCCAAACTCGGCGCCCAGACCATTTTTATTTAATTATTTACTTCGCTTAAGTTAATTAAGTAGAATAATTTTTTTATATTATTATTATCATTACTTGTTATTACTTTTGTCCCGCACTATTTTATGTGCACAGGTGAACCAACTTCGGCTGGTCTGTCTCACCACCTCGACGAACTGACATCGTCGTCCCTCCAACAGGCCATATTTTTTTATTACCCACTTTGCATAAATTCTTGATTATGCAACGAATTTTTTAATTTATTATTATTATTATTATCTCCGGCTTGCACTATTTTCTGTGCACAGGAAAATGATTCGGGTCGAGCAGCGCTGTCACCTCGGCATACCGACGTGCTGACATGGGATTTCCGTCGTCGCCTTACCGACTTACCGTGTCACCTCAGCTGGACCGGGGGCTTTGCCATCTCTTCATCAAACCTACTCCGGGGACTCCGGCATCATCAGTCGGCCAGCTTCGTCAGCTCAGCTGGACCAGAGGCTGCTTCTCAACATGTCAACCGCGCTATTTCGCCACTTCGTCAAGCCGAGCTCTTTTCTCGGACACTTCGGAACCGGCTTGGGGGCTGGGACCTCGGCCAGGACGAGGACTATGTTTTCGTCCTGCCCTAAGCCCGGACCTCATCATCAATAACGAGCACACAAACCAGCTAAGTCGCTTTCATTCTCAATTTCTTTTAATGATTAATTTTTGTTCGGTTTGACCATGCATTATATTTATGTTAAACAAAAACTTTGGTTGTTAAAAACACTTCCTTTCCCATGTTAACTAGGGGCTCTTAAATTTATGTGAGCTGTTTTATAATAAGTGTTCTCCTTCTTAGTCGTTACAAAGTCTTTTTCTATCACTCCTTTTCTCGACGCGAGTGTGTGGTCAATAGCCGAGGAGCCTAATTTCTCTCTCAAAGCCGCTAGAGTTTAGTTTGCTAAACTGGCCTAACGAGAAGTACTCCGCCTTCAGGATAGGAGGTTGAAGCCGTAGGCTGACCCGCTTGAAGTCTTGAGATAGGATGTGTCATGTTAAAGCACGACAGAAGCACATTTTTTTTCTAAGACCAATTTTCGGATTGGCACCGAACACTTGATCTAGTTCCGACGTCAAGTTTTTACTGAAGTTTTTTGGTTTTCCAAGCCTATGGCACTTTTAAACTATTTGTGTGTTTCTAGCATAAGTCTCGCAGTGCAACGCCGGACACCTTTAGAGATTCAGCAAAAACATTCATGGATATTGCTATATATGCATCGGTTTCGAATTGTGTCTTCGGTCAATAGTTCGGTTGCCCGGCTCCTGTGCTTGCTTCCTAGATTCTGCTTTGTTTGGCTAGGTGTGCAAAGGGAGAACCACTGCGATTGTGCTTCTAGCTTGCATGGTTAAGCGCCTCAGTGGAGAAAGCCAAAAACTGGCTGTCACAATAAGAGTAAACTGGTCAGTGTGCCGATGACTGTGTTAAACTATAAGATCGATGGAGGTCACCCCGTGTTAAGCGACGAGCCGTTCATAATATTGGCCGAAGTGTTAACGGATTGACCTCAGCTGTCGCTGAACATTAATCGGGGGCTATTATTTGGCCTCCCAACTTTAAGCTCCTATGAATAAGTGAAAGTTATAAAGCCCGCATATCTGATTGCCTCGTTTCCGCTAACACAACCGCCTTTGGGCACCGAGACGTCGGCTAAGGGTTGTTTGTTATTGCGGAAACATCCTGCATAGCATCTACAAGGGAGTCGAAGCCGATGATGGGCCACTTTCAACTGATAAATAGTCACAACAAAGTCAAAATAAACATATCATCGGCATTTGTATTTAATATACAAGGGCTGCCTTCCATAATCATCGTTATAAAGCCATACATATGCTCAATTTGACTTAAGATTTTGGCCAAGCTGGGTTGCCTGGCTCCTGTGCTTACCCCTATGTTCCCGATTGTTCGGCTAGGCGGTAAAGGGAGCACCTCTGTGATTTTTACTACCGGGTCATCCGGGTTAGTACCCCAGACTAGGTGAAGCCGAAAGCTAGCCATCTTAAAGGATATAATTGGTCGGCAATGACGGAAGTGAAAATTTGGGTTCCTAAAGACCACATAGTTCAGGAACTTTCCCCAAACTAAATCCTTAATATTTTGCTCCCACATTGATCGGAGCAGAGGTTTCATGATCATGCTTAGCATGACAACCCAAAGAAAGGAACTGATAGCGGGACTATTTTCTTTGGAAGACATTTCTTATGTTCAATAGTAATATAACATATATCTTTGCGTACCTTTGTTTATAAAACCATATGGCCGGATTGCCTTGTTTGTCATAAATATTTGCCCTCATAAAGGCTTTATAAAGTAGGACAATCACTCCCCAGCTACTGGCCGAGGAGGTTGCAGCCGATGGTCGGTCAACAAAGTTTTGTACAATGCGGATCCGAGCATTAATGATGTAAAGTAATTGGATACACAGAATCATTACACATAAAAATTGTGAGTAAAATCCATTTACTGCAACCCATCTTTTAAACCCCTTGGGGACTACCTTGGCAAGCTCGGATTTTGACCAGCTCTAAGCTCCTTTAAGAGATCTTATTCTCTTTTTGAGAAGTTTGTGTTAAACACAACAAACTTTTCTGTCAAACGGACATCGATCCTTAATTCGGCCACTCGTGCCCACATTAAGGCTCGGGGGCTTAGGGAGTCCTGGACTAAGGGGTCCTCGGGTGTCCGGCCTGTTAGTCATGGGCCGGACTGATGGGCTGTGAAGATACGAAGAGCGAAGATTGCACCTGTGTCCAGAAGGGACTCTCCTTGGCATGGAAGGCAAGCTTGGTGATCTAATGTGTAGATTCCTTTCTTTGTAACCGATCTTGTGTAACCCTAGATCCTCCCGGTGTCTATATAAACTAGAGGGATTAGTCCGGAGGGGAGAGACTCCTTACCATAGTCATACAGGCTAGACTTTTAGGGTTTAGCCATTACGATCTCGTGGTAGATCAACTCTTGTAATACTCATATTCATCAAGATCAATCAAGAATGAAGTAGGGTATTACCTCCATAGAGAGGGCCCGAACCTGGGTAAACATTGGGTCCCCTATCTCCTATTACCATCGACCTTAGACGCACAGTTTGGGACCCCCTAGCCGAGATCTGCCGGTTTTGACACCGACATTGGTGCTTTCATTGAGAGTTCCACTGTGCTGTCCCCAAAAGGTTTGATGGTCATTCAATCATCGACAACGATGCTGTCCAAGGGGAAACCTTCCTCCCCGGACAAATCTTCGTGTTTGGCGGCTTTGCACTGCGGACCAGCTCGCTTGGCCAGCTGGAGCAGATCGATAGCTACGCCCCTGGCCATCAGGTCAGATTCGGGAGCTTGAAATACATCGCGGACATCCGCGGAGACTTGATCTTCGACGGATTCGGGACCACGGTAGTCGCTCCCCGTCGCCACGATGAACATGACTTAAATCTGTCATCGGACTACACTTAGGAAATTGCACCTGTAACCGCTCTGGCCTTAGATCTGGAGCAGATCACGCCATCCAAGGACAGGAAGTTCAACCCTGCCACGGAGGCCGCATACTCTGCGGTGTTGGAGCCGCACACAGACCTAACCTCAGGCGAGGCCTGTGTCATTGGAACCTCGGACTCGTTTCCGGCTATAAGTTCTGAGCCATGTGCGTCCGCATATCCGATCGCCGAATTCAGCACCGCAGGCATCTTCCGACACTCACCTTTAGGCGATGTGCTAAACTCGTTAAAGAATCTATCTCTAGCGGAGGACTCTCAGAGCAATTATATCCGGTTTGAGCTGGAGGCGGATGATGGAGAATTTCGTTTCCCACCCACCGCCCACTTCATAGCCACTGTCGAAGACCTAACCGACACGCTCGATTACGAATTCGAAGACATCGACGGTATGGACGACGATGTCGGAGATGAGGAGGCCCAAAACCTGTCGTTCACTGGATGATGGACAGCCACTTCCTCATACGACATATACATGGTGGATGTGCCAAAAAATAATAGCGGCGATGACAAGGAAAACCCAGCGAAGGAGGACCCTGCTAATACACAACTAAAGCGCCGGCGTCAGTGGCGCCGCTCTAAATCGCGCCGCAGCAGAGACATCAACACCGACACAGGAGACGACAGCACTCCGGATGGTGCCGGAGACAGAAAACAACCCGATGAACAAACTGCCGAACAAGACAATCGGGAAGATGGGCAAGTCAGCCCTGACGAACTGGCCATAGAAGAAGACTCGGAGGACGGTAGTTACCATCCGCACTCCGAGGAGGAGGTGAGCGTCGGCAACGAAGACTTCATCGTGCCTGAGGAACCTCTCGAGCAGGAGCGCTTTAAGCTTCAGCTAATAGCCACTGCGAGGAGCCTGAAAAAGAAGCAGCAGCAGCTTCAAGCTGATCAAGACCTGCTCAATGACAGATGGACCGATGTCCTGGCAGCCGAGGAATACGGCCTTGAACGCCCAACCAAAAGTTACCCGAAGCGCAAATTTCTACCTCAGTTCGATGACAAGGCGCCAGAGCCCGCACCAGCATCACGCAATGCGGTTGACCGGCCACCGCGCGGTTGGGATAAAACGGCAACTCGAGCCGAAAATTAGTCTGTCCCACCTCGCCGTAAAGGCAGGGATAAGACAGCTCGGGGCTATACATATGACCTCCGTCAGGACCTGGACAGTAGAGCAGGACATACAAGATCGATCTACGGATCGCGAGGACGTACCTTGACACGCGAGGACGGCTATCTATTCGGACGTGACAAACCTAGTCACGCCCGGGCCAAAAACCGCGGACAGACTCCATCGGAGCTAAGTCGCGACGCGGCCCGATATAGAGGTGCTGCACACCCGCTTTGCTTCACTGACGAAGTAATGGATCATGAATTTCCAGAAGGGTTCAAACCTGTAAACATCAAATCATACGATGGAACAACCGATCCCGCGGTATGGATCGAGGATTTTATTCTCCACATCCACATGCCCCGCGGGGATGATCTTAATGCCATCAAATACCTCCCACTAAAACTCAAAGGGCCAGCTCGACACTAGCTAAACAGTCTACCTGAAAATTCTATTGGCAGCTGGAAGGACTTGGAGGAAGCTTTCCTTGACAACTTCCAAGGTACTTATGTCCGGCCACCAGACGCCGTTGACTTAAGTGACATAGTCCAATAGCCTGGAGAGTCAGCCAGGTAATTCTGGACTAGGTTCTTAACTAAAAAGAACCAGATCGTCGACTATCCGGATGCCGAAGCCCTAGCGGCCTTTAAACATAGCATCCGTGATGAATGGCTCGCCCGCCACCTCGGTCAGGAAAAGCCGAAATCCATGGCAGCCCTCACGGCACTCATGACCCGCTTCTGTGCGGGTGAGTATAGTTGGCTGGCCCATAGCAAAAAAAACAGAAAGTGAAATAGGCACCTCCGAGGGCAAAAATAGCAATGGCAAGCTCCGATGGAACAGACACAAACACCAAAGCAATGGTGACAACACTGATGACACGGCAGTCAACGCCGGGTTCAGTGGCTCCAAGTCCGGCCAGCGAAAGAAGCCATATAAAAGAAACAATCAGGGACCATCTAGCTTGGACCGCATACTTGATCGTCCATGCCAAATCCACGGCACCCCAGACAAACCAGCCATTCATACCAACAGAGATTGTTGGGTTTTTAAACAGGCCGGTAAATTAAAAACCGAGAACAAGGAGAAGGGATCGCAAAGCAAGGACGATGACGAGGAGCTCAGGTAGCCGAACACAGGGGGACAAAAGAAGTTACCCCCTTAGGTCAAAACGGTGAACATAATATATGCTACACACATCCCCAAGAGGGAGCGCAAGTGCGCGCCCAGGGACGTCTATGCAATAGAGCCAGTCGCCCCAAAATTTAATCCATGGTCGTCATGCCCGATCACTTTTGATCGACGGGATCATCCGACCAGTATCCGTCATGGCGGTTCAGCCGCATTGGTCCTTGACCCAATAATTGACGGATTCCACCTGACGCGAGTCCTTATGGATGGCGGCAGGTGCCTGAACCTGCTCTATCAGGATACAGTGCGCAAAATGGGCATTAACCCATCACGGATCAAGCCCACAAAAACTACCTTCAAAGGAGTCATACCAGGTGTAGAGGCCCGCTGCATGGGCTCAATTACGCTAGAGGTTGTCTTCAGATCTCCGGACAACTTCCGAAGCGAAGAGTTAATCTTCGATATCGTTTCTTTTCGCAACAACTATCACACACTGCTCGGATGAACCACATTTGATCGATTCAATGCGATGCCTCATTATGCTTACCTCAAGCTCAAGATGCCCGAGCCATGCGGCGTCTTAACGGTCAATGGAAACACGAAATGCTCCCTCCGCACCGAGGAGCACACCGCTGCCTTAGTAGCAGAAGTACAAAGCGGCCTTTTCAAGTAGAACCTTAATTCGGCGGCCAAGCTCGCGGACACTGTTAAGAGGGTCCGGACCATTCTGCAGCAAGACAGCTCGGCTCGTCAAGAGCTCGACTAGCAATTAGGCCTCCGTCCCAGCCCCAATCAAGTGACGAAATTCGTACCGTGCGTACATAACTACGCACTCAAAATACCATGGGCATAGACGGAGGCATACCTACCTTGCGTTCCATAGTACGGCTGGACCGCTCCTGGACACATATACTTTCACTATTTGTCTTTCCCCTTTTCAGGTCTCTTTTCCATAGGCTTCCCCTGATGGCTTGATCACCGGTCCTGTCTAAGGATAAACACACCAAACTGGCAAGAAACACAAGCGTACCGGGGAATTTCTAGGTGTTTTCTTTAACGATCATTCTACCTGTTTTCAGGGCCCACACACAGCTCTCCCTTGGTCATGGCATGTCAAATAGCCCGTTGCTTATCACACTATTTGTATCAATGCGCTTTGACGCATTAATAAAATTGCAATGGAAATAGTTCGCGGACCGAGCTTTACGGCCCCAGCTTATTACCTCTGCTCCTTTTCAGTTTTCCTTTATTTTCTGTTAATAACCTTATCATGTAGCACCCGTACACTTTGGTACGTTTCCATTTGCTAGGGGCTTCATAGCGCCCCACACTACGGCAACAAATTCCGAACACTTTTTTACAGTACAGTTCGGCACCCTGAATTTAGCATTATATGCATTGGCTCCGAATCATGTCTTTGGTCAATAGTTGGGTTGCCCGGCTCCTGTGCTTGCTACCTTACGTTCCGCTATATCGGCTAAGGTAGTAAAGGGAGAACTATGCGATTGTGCCCTGGTTTACCCGATGGAGCACCTCAGTAGAGAACGCCAAAAACTGGCTGTCATGATGCCGCGAGAGCCGGTCAGCTCTTCGAAGGTCTCAAATTGTTGGATATTTTTCCGCATTGCGCGAGGAATTGGTACTTACCCGATCAGGTGTTTACAGCATCCTAGTTCGGATACTAGGGGCTGCGCCTATATTTTTATTTGTCAAACTCCTATGGCTAAGTGAGGGTGTTGAAGCCGTATAGTCTGTTTGCCTGGTTCGTTGCGCTAAACACCTCCTTCAAGGACCAAACAATTGGATCAAGAGTGTTTAGATTCCATCCCGAACACCCCCGTACTACCTACCTGGGGGCAGAAGCCGAAGACTAGCCAACCCTCAGATTTTATACCACACGTCCGCATAGGCGGTAATTTTTTTATAAAAACAAAAACATTACATTACATAACAACTTTGTTTGATCATACAAGGCCGAGACAACATGAATGTATTCATACAAAAATAATGTCTTTGGCACATTGCGTCGCCACAATGCGAGACCCCTCCAGGACGTCTCCAAAGTATCGCTCGGGTGTGCAGTGCTCCTTGCCCTCAGGCGACCCCTCGGTCGCTAGCTTGACGGCGTCCATCTTCGCCCACCACACCTTGACATAGGCGAAGGCCAGGCGCGCGCCCTCGATGCAAACCGATCGCTTGACGACGTCCAGCCGAGGAGAGGCACTCACCAGCCGCTTCACGAGGCCAAAGTAGCTGATGGGTATAGCTTCGGCAGGCCATAGTCAGATTATCAAATCCTTCATGGCCAGTTCGGCCACCCTATGTAGCTCGACCAGCTATTTCAGCTAATCGGTGAAGGGCAATGGATGTTCTGGCGCAAGGTACTACGACCAGAACCCCTTCTTCGGCTCGGAAGAACTACACAGCGTCTGACACGCTGTGCGGCAGGTCCGTGAACGCCACTGGGGAACTCCGAAGTCAGGTTAGTAAGAAATACTTCCTCTTCACATACTTGCTTTTGCATACTAAATGCCTTACCCGCTGCGATCTTCCTGGCCTCCTGGATCTCCTGGAGGGCGCCCCGAGCCTCATTCCGGGCCGTCTCTGCGCTCTAACGAGCCTTGGCGAGTTCGGTCTCTTGACCCGATGCATCGCGCTCCAAGGTCTCGCACTTCCTCACTATGTCCTAGAGCTCTTGCTGGACCTCGTTGACCAGGGCCTTGAGCTTCTTACGGGCGGCCTGCTCCTTGACAGCCTTCCCCTCGGCTTCGGCCAGGGCCTTTTTTAGGGCCTCGACCTCGGTCGCCGCTCCTACAAATATCATGACACTCCGGTCAATATATATCATTTACACTTTCCTAATATATAGCGGGTTATTACATACCTTGCTTCTCCTGGAGCTGCCTCCTCACCTGGCCGAGCTCCTCCTCGGCCTACTCTAGTCTCTGCCTCAGTCCGGAGACTTCGGCAGCATGCGAGGCCGCGGCCAGCAGCGACACCTGCATATTTATTTCAGACATATTTAGTTAGTTTCCTAAAATAAGGGATTGATCCTCTGTCCGGCTTTTCTTTCCGAACACCGGACAGTGTCTCAAGGGCTACTGTCTGTATTGGGATCTTCTCTTTCTACATCGCTTACCTCAAAACCTGTCAGCAGGCTGCTGCAGGCTTTGGTTAGTCCGCTCTTGGCGGACTGAACCCTTTCAAGTGTCGTGCCCATAAGAACACGATGCTCATCCACAATGGAAGCGCCTCACAGCGCTTCCAGCAGATTATCCGGTGCCCCTGGTTTGATAGGGGTCACCGGTGGAATAGGCATATCCCCCTCTTTTGAAGGAGATTGCACGCTCGATTCTGGAGCCATATTGGTCTCCGGAATCGTATTCGACTGAGGGCCGAACTGGATACGACCCTCATCACCTGTCTCCATGGGGATTTGCTCCCCCTGGTGTGCGGGGACGGAGGTTTTGCCTTCCGGCGCCTCCTGAACCTCCCCCTGGCCTGGGAAGGTCCTCCGGGACAGCACCTCGGCGTCGCCCTTGGGCTTGGGAGAATAAGCGACCGGTGGTGAATCGCTGGCCATCGCCCTCGAGTCTAGCGAACCCCTTGATGAGGATCGCTGGGAGCTATCATGGGACGGACTACAATGGCATAATTAACCATATCAATACAATGAAGAGGGGAGGCCGGATATATGGACATATATGAGTTTTGACACTTACGATGCGGCAGGGGGCTTGGGTCGGGGGTGTCGCTCCGGACTGCTGTCGACATCCCACGCGGAGTTATCCGCAAGGGAGCCCTTCCCCTTCTTGGACGTCTCTGCCTCCAGATTCGTGGAGGCCGCCCTCTTCTTCTTTCCCTCATCAGGGGGAGGGTTGTTCCCCTCCTCCTCTTCGTTTTCGTCGTCCTCAGCGGCGGAAGAAAGGGTCTCTTTGTCTTCGGACGTCATGTCCGAAGCACCCTTGCGACGGGGGCCACCCTTGGCCCCCTTGGCTTTCTTCCTGGCCTTCTTTTCCGGCAGGCCGATAGGGCGCCGGAACCAACATCTTTGCCAGGAGCGGGATGACTGGCTCTTCGGGCAGCGAAGCCGAAATCTGGATCCGCTCCGCTCTCTCCGTCCACACCTAAAACAATACAACAAAAGATTAGGCATCCTCCTTGAACAGACAAGTAGAAGGTACGCCTTGAGAAAAGGAGAACTTACCGCATTGGCGGGATGGGTGTGTTCGTGCCCACGGTCTGAATGTATCACCGGCGGCTTCTCGTTGCCCTTGAAGAGCAACTTCCAGGCATCTTCATGAGTAGTTCCGAAGAGCCCCCCCAGGGTCTGGTGCTTCTCCGGATCGAATTCCCATAAAGGGAAGCTTCGGCTTTGGCAGGGGAGAATCCGGCGAACCAGCATCACCTGGATCACATCGACGTGCTTGATGTTTTTATCCACCATAATCTGAATGCGCGTTTGCAGCGCTGTCAGCTCGTCTGACGCAGACCAGTTCGGGCCTTTCTATTGCCAGGAGGTGAGCCGCATTGGAGCTCCGGCCTTGAATTCGGGAGCCGCCACCCAAGTGGCGCCGCGTGGCTCTGTGATGTAGAACCACTCCTTCTGCCACTCTTTGAAGTCTCCACAAAATTGCCCGTGGGCCAAGTAACGTTGGGCATCTTGCTCACCATGGCGCCTATGCACTCCGCGTGCTGACCATCGACCACCTTTAGCTTCACGTTGAAGATCTTAAGCCATAGGCCGAAGTGGGGCTGGATGCAGAGGAAGGCCTCGCACACGACAATGAAAGCCGAGATGTTGAGGAAGGAGTTCGGGGCTAGATCGTGGAAATCTAGCCCGTAATAGTACATCAGTCCACGGAAGAAAGGGTGAAGTGGAAACCCCAATCCGCGGACAAAGTGAGGGAGGAAAACTACCCTCTCAGTAGATTTCGGGGGTAGGGATGACTTGCCCCTTGGTGGGCAGACGGTGGGCGATTCCTTCCGCCAGATACCTGGCCGCCCGAATCTGGGTAATGTCCTTCTCCTTGACGGAGGAGACCATCCACTTGCCTTGGCCTCCGGATCCGGACATGGTTGAGTGCTTCCTTGAGGCGGAGAAGATTGGAACTTGGGCGCTGGAGCTCGAGAATGGAAGGACAGAGAGGAAGAGAAGGCATGGGTGAAGAAAGGGAATCCTTGTCTCCTTATAAAGGCAGTGAATATCGAACGCCTCCCCACTCGCCTTAAAACTCGCCTGTTCCCAAGGGCTGTGTAAAGATCATGGTTGGGCTACCCATGCCCGTATTGATGAGAATCCCACAATAAGGGGACACGATCTCTGCTTCGACAAGACGTGCCAATAACGACCGCGTCTCGAAACATGGAACGGCAGACGAAAAACGGTTCAAAATTATGACCGGGCGGACGTGGTGTCATCTCGCAAAAAGTTGTCAGCGGATGGGACTCGTGAAATATTATACTCTCTACGGCTGTGTGTGTGTGTGGCACTTGTGTTGCAGATCCGGACACGTTCGTTGCGTGCGAAGACTATCTTGGAGTACTCGGGAAGGAGAACCCGCCTTGCAATGCCGAAGACAATCTACGCGTCGGACATCTCGTCATTGAAGCCTGGTTCAGGGGCTACTGAGGGAGTCCTGGACTAAGGGGTCCTCGGGCGTCCGGCCTGTTAGCCATGGGTTGGACTGATGGGCTGCAAAGATACGAAGAGCAAAGACTGCACCTGTGTCCGGATGGGACTCTCCTTGGCGTGGAAGGCAAGCTTGGTGATCTAATGTGTAGATTCCTTTTTTGTAACCAATCTTGTGTAACCCTAGATCCTCCTGGTGTCTATATAAACCAGAGGACTTAGTCCATAGGGGAGAGACTCATTACCATAGTCATACAAGCTAGACTTTTAGGGTTTAGCCATTACGATCTCGTGGTAGATTAACTCTTGTAATACTCAAATTAATCAAGATCAATCAAGCAGGAAGTAGGGTATTACCTCCATAGAGAGGGCCCGAACCTGGGTAAACATTGTGTCCCCTATCTCCTGTTACCATCGACCTTAGATGCACAGTTCGGGACCCCCTACCCGAGATCCGCCGGTTTTGACACCGACAAGGGCTACTGGGCGTCGCGCTCATTATTTATAAATATTAAATGGGCACATCGGTCCCACTGGTGCGCGTCGGTCCTAAACAAACGGTTTTTAACCCCTTTCCGCGACAACATTGGAACCGTCGCCAAGTGAGTGTGGGTGATAGTGGGGGTCCTTCCGACACGACCTAGAAACCATCGGGGATAGGGAGCTGAGGAAGTCCTGGATTAGGGGGTGTCCGGATAGCCGAACTATCATCTTTGGCCGGACTCCTGGACAATGATAAGATTGAAGACTTCGTCCCGTGTCCGGATGGGACTTTCCTTGGCGTGGAAGGCAAGCTTGGCGATACGGATATGTAGATCTCCTACCATTGTAACCGACTCTATGTAACCCTAACCCTCTTCGGTGTCTATATAAACCAGAGGGTTTTAGTCCTTAGAACGAACAACAATCATACCATAGGCTAGCTTCTAGGGTTTAGCCTCTTTGATCTCGTGGTAGATCTACTCTTGTACTACCCATATCATCAATATTAATCAAGCAGGAGTAGGGTTTTACCTCCATCGAGAGGTCCCGAACCTGGGTAAAAACATCGTGTCCCTTGTCTCCTGTTACCATCCGCCTAGACGCACCGTTCGGGACCCCCTACCCGAGATCCGCCGGTTTTGACACCGACATTGTGCTTCCATTGAGAGCTCCTGCGTAGCCGTAACCTTTAGGCTCGATGGCTCCTTCAATCATCAACAACGACGCGGTCCAGGGTGAGACTTTTCTCCCCGGACAGATCTTCGTATTCGGCGGCTTTGCACTGCGGGCCAATTCGCTTGGCCATCTAGAGAAGATCGAAAGTTGCGCCCCTGGCCATCAGGTCAGATCTGGGAGTTTGAACCACACGTCCGACATCAGCGGAGACTTGATCTTTGATCGATTCGAGCCACAGCCAAGCGCGCCGCACTGTCTCGATGGGCACGATCTAGCTCTGCCGCCAAACAGTGCCCTGGAGGCAGCACCAGCGTCCGCTCCGACCCTTAGTTCGGTTCTCACTTCGCCGATCGAGGATGTGTGGCTGGACACCACCTAGGGGGCTGAGACCTCTACGGCGATCGAGCCAAACACCATCCCTGTCCTTTACGAAGCACGTGACTCCAAGGTGCCGGACTCTTCTCCGGACTCCGAGCCTTCCGCGCCCCTGCCAATCGAATCCAATTGGGCACCGGTTATGGAGTTCACTGCCGCGGACATATTTCAGCACTCTCCCTTTGGCGACATCCTGAATTCACTAAAATCTCTCTCTTTATTAGAAGAGCCCTGGCCAGACTATGGTCAGCAAGGTTGGGATGTGGACGACGAAGAAATTCGACGCCCACCCACCACCCACTTCGTCGCCACTGTCGAAAGTTTAACGACGTGCTCGATTTTGACTCTGAAGACATCGACGGTATGGACGACGATGCAGGAGATAGTTATGAACCAGCACCTATAGGGTACTGGACAGCCACCTCATCTCACGATGTATACATGGTGGATACACCTAAAGGAAGCGACGACGAGGAACAACGGGACGCTACGAAGGATAATTCCCTCAAAAAGCAGTCAAAACGGCGACGTAAGCGCCGCTCAAAGTCCCGCCTCGACAAAGACAGCATCCATACATTCCCAACCATAGAGCGTGGCGAACCGGTGGACGACGAACATGCTATTGAGCAACCATCCGAACAGGATAACTTGGATAAACAATCCATCCCCGGCGAAGATAACAGTCCGGACGATCTCACGCCGGACAAATTGTTGGAGCAGAAGAACCTCCACAAAAGGCTCGTCGCCACTGCGCGTAGCATGAAAAAGCGGAAGCAGAAGCTCAAAACAGCGGAAGATGCACTCAGAACCAGATGGAGTAAAGTACTCAATACCGCAGACAAATACAACAACAGTCGCCAAACAAAGAGCTACCCGAAGCGCAAACTACATCTCGAATTCAATGAGGAGGCCGTAGAGCCCCCACGATCAAAGAACAAAGAGGCCGTAGAGCCCCCACGATCAAAGAACAAAGAGGTCGCCCGGTCGGATAGACGACCACATGGCAAACATAGAACGGCAAGCGGCGCCGCACACAAGCCGGCACGCGATCCGCATAAGGATTCGCACCAAAAGGATGGCCCAGTTAAGTCTATCTATGGGCCAAGAAGACAAGCTCTAGTGAGCAATGCAACACGCCAAGTATCCGAACATCACGGCACACCCAAATATAGGGGCGCCGCACACCCCCTATGTTTCACTGATGAGGTGCTGGATTATGAATTTCCAGCGGGATTCAAGCCCGTAAACATAGAGGCATACGGCGGAACGACATACCCTGGATTCTGGATTGAGGATTACATCCTCCATATACACATAGCCAGAGGAGATGACCTCCATGCCATAAAATATTTACCCCTCAAGCTCAAAGGGCCAGCCCGGCATTGGCTTAAAAGCCTCCCCGAAAACACCATTGGAAGTTGGGAAGAGCTCGAGGATGCTTTTCGGGCCAATTTTCAAGGGACCTATGTCCGGCCTCCGGACACAGACGATTTAAGTCACATAACCCAACAGCCCGGAGAGTCAGCCCGAAAATTCTGGAATAGGTTTCTCACCAAGAAGAACCAAATAGTCGATTGTCCCGACGCCGAAGCCCTAGCGGCTTTCAAACACAACGTCCGAGACGAATGGCTCGCCAGACACCTCGGCCAAGAAAAGTCAAGAACAATGGCCGCATTAACAAGCCTCATGACCCGCTTTTGTGCGGGAGAGGATAGCTGGCTAGCAAGATGCAGTACCAGCGTCCCAAGTACATCCGAAGTCAGGGATGGAAACGGGAAACCACGACGCAGCAAGGACCAGCACCGGACTAAGGAGAACAGTCCGGAGAGCACGACAGTCAATGCCGGATTCAAAAGCTCTCGGTAGAACAATAAAAAACTGCCCCTCAAGGAAAACAGCGACGAGCTATCCAATTTAAACAAAATCTTGGACAAGATATGCCAAATTCACAGTACTCCCGGGAAGCCTGCAAACCACACCCACAGATATTGTTGGGTCCTCAAGCAGTCCGGCAAACTCAATGCCGAACACAAGGGGCTCGACACACCAAGTGAGGACGACGACGAACCTCACAAGCAGAGCACCGGAAAACAAAAGAATTTCCCACAAGAAGTCAAAACAGTAAAGTCACTTCAAGTAACAAAAGGGAAAAAATAGAGCGGCGCCCATAGAAACACGCGCCGCATGGTCTATCCCAGCGGAGTCCCGATACTGGTTGTCAAAACCAATCACCTTCGACCACCAGGATTACTCCGGAAGTATCCGGAACGTAGGATGGACTGCCTTGATATTGAATCCCATAATCGACGGACTCCAATTTACACAATTCCTAATGGACGGTGGCAGTGATCTAAACCTGCTATATCAGGACACAATCCGCAGGATGGGGATAGACCCCACCAAAATTCGCCATAGCAACACCTCCTTTCAAGGGGTAATTCCAGGCCCATATGCCCATTGTACAGGCTCTCTACGGCTAAAAGTTGTGTTCGGCTCATCCGACAACTTCCGTTGCGAAAAGTTAGTCTTCCACATCGCCCCATTTAATAGAAGCTATCAAGCACTATTGGGACGCGAAGCTTTCGCCCGCTTTAACGCAATACCACATTATGCATCTCTTACACTCAAAATGCCCGGTCCACGCGGTATCATCTTATTAAAAGGAAATTTCGAGTGTTCCTCGAGCACGGAAGAATGTGAGACTGCCTTGACAGGCACACACTAATCCAGCTTCGCTGATCAAAGCACCTGAACAGGTCGTTCAGACCCCAGACACGGTTAGGCGAGTCCGGAGTAAATGTATAAGGGCTTACTAGCCGTATACCCCCTTACAAGGGGCTCCACGCATGTACAACACGAGACAATAAAGCTCAATTTTATTCATTCTTTAAATCATACTCTGTTTATTTAATATAAAGTACATCTTTCGCACGATCTTTTTTCAATTAAGTTCCTCTCTTTTACAGATGAACACCGTGCTACACCCATCCAGGACACGGCACAACGGAGACACATGCGCAGACGTGCAGTAGGGACCCGTTGCAAGGATTCTTTTCAGATTAAGACCCTGCGTAAACCTTTCTTACTGTCTCTTGTTGATAAACATCCCCCAGTTTCTTGATATAACCGAGGAGGAGGCTGGCGTTTTGGCATCATCCGCGTCAGAAACTTGCGCGTACCTGGACATCAGGGGCTTGTTACCAAGGGCGTTGTTCGGCCCGTTTTCATAAAGACCGAATACCTTAGGGAGTGTTCGGCGTCTCGTGTTAGGCCTTATATGCATCAGCTCCGAATCATGTCCTTGGTCAAATGTTGGGTTTGCCCGGCTCCTGTGTTTTGCTGCCTTATGTTCCGTTCTATCGGCTAACACGGCACCAGGAGAACTACTGCGATTGTGCCCCGGTTCGGCCGGGTGAGCACCTCAGTAGAGAAAGCCGAAAACTGACTGTCATGATATAGCGTGAGATTAGTCAAACACTCGATGACCCACCGAAATGTTTAGAATTCCTCCTCATTAACGAAGGACCGTTTCCCGGTCAGGCACATACGCGCCCCGAATTCGGGAGAGCGTGGTGCCCCTAGGGGCTATATAGTAGCCCCACCACTGAACTCCTATGGCTAAGTGAAAGTGATAAATCATTATAGTCCGGTTGCCTAGTTTGCTACGCTATCACCTCCTTTACAGGACCAATACGTTGGATTAAGTGTGAAAATGCGCCTTTTTTGCAAACACCCCCGCATTATGTGCGTGGGGGCTGAAGCCGAGGACTGCCATCTTTCAGGTTATATACACATATACATTAACGGCCGCACATGAGGAATTTTACTACTTAAATGCACAAGTATAAAAAGCTCTAATATTCTATTGAAACATTGTTTCATAAATCATACATGTCATTAGAACATAATATCCTTCGAGCACTGCGTCTCTATTAAACGAGCACCCTGCAGAACTTCCTCAAAATAGTGCTCGACAGGTACTCGGCTTCCGTCTGAATCTTGGGATGCAACGTCGGTGGCCTTCATCTCCGCCCAGTATGTCTTGACACGGGCAAGAGCCATCCGCGCACCCTCTATGCATGCCGACCGCTTCATCGCATCGATATGCGGCACCGCACCAAGGAACTGCTGCACCAAGCCAAAATAACTCTTCGACTCCGGCCTTTTCGGCCACAAGTGAGTCACGACATCCTTCATGGCAAGTCCGGACAACCTATTCAGCTCAGCCCATTCGGCTAACCGATCGGTTAATGGAAGTGGACGCTCCGGATTACGGAACTGCGACCAAAACAGCTCTTCCCTTCCGTGACCCTTTTGGCCTCGGAAGTGCTCGACCGCGTCCGCGGCACTCGCCGCTAAGTCCAGATAAGCATCCTCCGCACCCCACAACCGGTCCAACTGAGCATATTTCGGACCCATGAACTTCCTCCGCAGCAGAAAGGGCTTTCCAGCCGCGATATCCCCGGCTTGATGTAGCTCCTCCTTTATAGCTCTCATCGCGGAGTGAGCATCCTTGGCTTCGGCGGTGGCCTTTTTTAGGCCCTCTTGCTCCGCTCGACCTTCTTTTTCAAGAAACTAGCAGCGGTCGGTAGCATTCTTCAACTTCATGGCCATTTCGGCCATTTCCTTCCTGCTTCGGCAATGAGCAGCCTGTTTGGCTTTTAGCTCTTGGGCCGCCCTTAAGGCAGCCGCATCACTTTTTCTGGCTTGCTCCTTAGCTCGGGCGAGCTCCGCCAAAGGTTCTCCATAGAAGCGGCACCATCTGCATTAAGCATACATGTTGTAAGGCATGGGCGTCAAGCTCCCTTACCAGGTGTCCGCAGAGAAGTCGCATACCTTGTGACTCGTCAAGCCGCTTATTGACAAGCGCTATGTCCGCATCCGCCACGTCAAGTTGCCGCTTCAGTTCGGCAAATTCATCAGTCCGACTGGCCACCAGACGCTTCGCCACCTACATAGGAAAGGCGATATATTATAACTGAGATTATGATCCTCGGCGCGCTGTCACTTTTGACAACGCACCGAGTCTCAGGGGCTACTATCTATACAGGGCGCATTCTATATGCAAAACTGTCAAAAGGTACATCGTTTTTGCGTACCTCAAACCCCGTCAGTAAACTTCTGACGGCTTCATGCAATCCTCTCTCAGTGGATGAAATCCTTTCAATCACCGTACCACTAACGCACGGTGATCTTCTGAGATAGACGCTCGCCCAAGCAGATCCTTCAGCTCCTCCGACCGTACACCAGTTGGCGCCGGACCCTCCGGCTCCGCGGACTCGGGGAAACCCTCCGTGACGATACCTCAGGGTCATCCGCTTCGCATGACGGCACGACAGGTGGAGGCGTTTCGCTCTCCATCATCTCCGGCCGAAGATCCCCTGAAGATGAGCTCTGCTGAGAAGGGCTGAGATCCGAACTACAAGGTAAAACCTCGGTTATCTTTAGAAATAAAAACAGGGATGCCCCTTATTACAAAACTCCCCTTTCTACTTACGGCTCGCTGGAGGGCTGATTCCCTTGGGGAAATAGTGCGGCTAGGGCTTCTCCCAGTGCAGGACCCTCTGGTGAAGATTTCTTCCCCCGCTTTGAGACCTTGGTCTCCGGATCTTCAGAGGCGGTCCTCTTCTCCCCTTGGATGGAGGGATTCTTGATTCCCCCTTTTCTGATAGCCTCCTTCACGGAGGCAGTAGCTTCCCTGTTCTCCCCTTCGCCTTCTTCCAAAGGCGCGGCCTTCAGCATCTTGGTCAGCACGGGATCCGGCGTGGTCTCAGGGAGGGGGGCCGGACACCTTATTAGCTTTGCTTTCGTTATCCACTCCTGTTTAAGAGACAACTCTTTTAAGGGCAAGTTTATGATAAATGTACAGATAGCGTGTCCGGGTACGGGACTACTTACTTGGGTATCCGGGCGATTGCAGCTCAGACCTGCATCCTCGGTCAAGTCCGGACACATTCCTTGTGATCCGAAGAACAGTTGATACATCTCCACGGGCGTCGCGCCCATAAAATGTTGGAGAGCTCGTGGTCCCTCCGGATTAAACTCCCACAGGCGGAGGGGGCGACGTTTGCAGGGCAGGAGGCGCCGAATCAGAATGACCTGCGCTACTACGACCAGATTGATCTCTCTCTCTAGGAGGTCTCAAATACGGCCCTGCAACAAAGGTACGTCCTTGGACAGCCCCCAGTCAAGTCCTTTATTGACCCATGACGCCAGCCGTAGTGGAGGACCCGAGCGGAAAGAAGGTGGCGCCACCCATTTGGTGCCCCTGGGAGCGGTGATATAGAACCACCCTTGTTGCCATAGACCGAGCTCCTCTTGAAAAGAGCCCGCGGGCCATGGAGCTTCAGCATTCTTGCTTATAACAGCCCCTCCGCACTCCACCTGCTGCCCCTTGATCATCTTCAGCTCCACTTTGAAGGTCTTGAGCCACAACCTGAAGTGAGGGGTGATGCGGAGGAAGGCTTCACATACAACAATGAACGATGAGATGTGGAGGATGGACTCCGGATCCAAGTCATGGAATTCCAGCCCATAATAAAACATGAGCCCCCTCACAAAGGGGTCCGTCGGGAAGCCTAAACCCCGAAGTAAGTGAGACATGAACACCACGCTCTCGCCAGGCCCGGGAGTGGGAATAACCTGCCCTTGAGCAGGTAGCCTATGCGAAATTTCGCCGGTTAAATACCTGGCGTCTCTCAGCTTTAGCACATCTTCTTCCGTGACGGAGGAAGACATCCACCGGCCATACAGGTCGGAGCCGGACATCGTTGAAGGTCCAAAGCGCCTGAATCTGGAGCTTTGGGTGTTGGAACTCGAGGCGAGAGGCGGATTCGATCGAGTTCGAGAGAGAGGAGCGGGCCTTGGTCTCGTTATAAAGAGGTTGAATACCAAGAGCCCTCCCCGTGACCGTTTGAGACTCGCCTTCGATAGAGGAGGCGTGCCAACGGGCACGACTGGGTTACCCACACCCATATTGATGAGAATCCCGGAATAAGGGGGCACGATCTCCGCTTTGATAAGACGTGCCAAGGAAACCGCCTCGCTAAACGCGCTGAGGTGGGACAGTAAAAATGATTCGAATAAAGGCCTGGCCGTGGTATGATGTCACGCCATGGAATACATCAGCAGATCTGTGTAAAAATTATTCTCTCTACGGTGGTATGTGGAACTTGTTTTGCAGAGCCGGACACTATCCTTGTGTTCAAAATCTTCTATGAAGTATTCGGAGGAGGAACCCGCCTTGCAATGCCGAAGACAATAGCCGGACTCATCGTCATTGAAGCCTGGTTCAGGGGCTACTGAGGGAGTCTGGATTAGGGGTGTCCGGATAGCGAACTATCATCTTTGGCCGGACTCTGGACTATGAAGATACAAGATTGAAGACTTCATCCCATGTCCGGATGGGACTTTCCTTGGCGTGGAAGGCAAGCTTGGCGATCTGGATATGTAGATCTCCTACCATTGTAACCGACTACATGTAACCCTAACCCTCTTGGTGTCTATATAAACAAGAGGGTTTAAGTCCGTAGAAAGAACAACAATCATACCATAGGCTAGATTCTAGGGTTTAGCCACTCTGATATCAAGGTAGATCTACTCTATAACTAACCATATCAACAATATTAATCAAGCGGGGAGTAGGGTTTTACCTCCATCGAGAGGGCCCGAACCTGGGTAAAAACATCGTGTCCCTTGTCTCCTGTTACCATCCGCCTAGACGCACAGTTCGGGATCCCCTACCCGAGATCCGCCGGTTTTGACACCGACAGGAGCCTTGATGCATACAGTTGTCCCTATATGACCATTTTCGATATCTCGAATATCCCAAACACTTCATCCTTGCTACTCGTTTGTGCTCGCATTGCCATCGCAGTCGGAGTTTTGTGGTTCTGCCTAAAACCAGGCAGATTCTAGGCACGGGAGCTTTCCAGGCAGATTCTAGGCAGATTCCAGGCACGGGAGATTTACGATGCCTGGCACATCACAAACAATTCATGATTATAAACCGTGTACGATAGGTAGAAAATCACACACATTAAGTTTTCCCGCACCGTATGTGATAGTGTCTGACATCACACACGCTTTGCGAACGGCAATTGTGTGCATGCTTGCACATGTTTCCTCTCTGTGAACCGTCTCGGTTTATGGTGTATATCGCAAACGTTTGTGTTTTACCAACCGTGTGTGCTGTAATGACCTGCACAACGTAATTTCACCCTAATTTAATTGATGCTATTTAAAATTGTACCTAATTTAAACTTGAAAGTAGGCTATAGCTTTATTCATATCCATCAGGTTCAATGTCGGAGTAATGGGCCACGGGTAGGATAACCCGAAGCCCAGAACCTTTCAAGACATCGGGTCTGACTGCGCCCCTCAAGACGCCAAGATAAAGAGCCGCCTTCTAGAGGCTGGCTGAAGGAACAGCCGACTGCCCGCTGCGGCCGAGTCTTGGAGGCGAGGTCAAGACAGGCCGACTCCCACCTGGCGGCTTCCAGAGAAGCCGGCCACGGGGAGTCGGCCCACGGCACCAACAAGGCCCATGCCCTCATCAAGGGGGATGGGACGGGAGTGGAAACAGTGAAGCCCACTCCCTCCCCTTTTCAGGGGATGGCTTGGCCACAGTGTGCTGTACTAATGGAGATCTCCGTCCGGCGCGGCACTGTTGCCATGCTATCCCTGACATCAGCACCAGTGGGCGGAGTCCTGCACCCACGACGGCCTACCAGTACGGTCCAGGGATGATGGGCCCTACCGGTCAGCGAGAGTCCAGAAGACGGCAAGAGCGCCACCAGTCGGACCCGATGGGAGCCGGCCCCCGGGAGTCGGCATGCCCCTCCCACGGGTCCCACGCGCCATTAACCAAACGAGACTGGGAGTGGCTACAGTAATCGCCCGCCAGGAGGTGGGGCTGTAGCCACGACCCCATGAACGAGCCTGCGTCATTAGAAGCACGGCTACAGTAATCAGCAGCCGGCAAGACCCGCAAGCGGCGGGTACGGCCTGTCGGCTCCGTACCGGACCAGTCAGCGGGCCCCAACAGTCGGCAGAGAAGCCGGCAGGCGAAGAGACTGACGGCTGGGCCCTGCGCCCAGTCGGATTACCATTGTACCCCTGGGAGGTAGGCATATATAAACCCCCCAGGGCACCCATGCAAAGGGTTCCAACCCATTAGAAATAGACCAGATCATATAGGAGAGAGGGAGCTAGCCTCGCCTTCTCCTACCTCTAGCATACAGCTCGAGGAGCAACCTTGTATTCACTTTGCCTTAGTGATCATGCGGAGACCCCGCAGAGCAGGACTAGGGGTGTTATCTCCTAGGAGAGCCCCGAACCTGGGTAAAGTATGCAAGCGTTCGTGTCTATGCCTCATCCCGCTTCCGGGCACCGGCGGCGTTCTACTCGCTCCCACCATGATAAGCCATCCTTTGGCATATGTCGCACCCAACCCCCGACATTCAAAAAACCAGTGCATTATTCGATTCACAGGTACATATGTTTAAGAATTACATAAGCACCAAATAAAGAATGATGTACCAGGGTTCTATACTTGTACTATTACAGATGGTAAAGAAAGAGGCGATAGACATTCCAGTTGCTGAACAAGGTGAAGCGGAATGGCCCTATTGTGCTCTCCTGGATGCATAAGGCATGCATGACTCTAGTCCAACCTGTTGTGATGGCCGACCACCAATCATGTAGTTTGAGAGGTAATCTTGAGTAAACTGCTTAAGGATCCAGTGCAAAAGAAAAAAGATTCAGATATTTTCATCTAGCACAACTCATTATGGGCAGTAAAAACAAGGCTAGCTACATGGTTCTTATTTACCATCCCGCAGTTCATTGTTGTCTTGCATAAAGTGTAAACAAATAGTTCGATTGACATCTTTTGACCCATTTTAATAACAATCTTTATCAGTTTCCTCACTTGATGCTGGTTCATGAATATCTCATTGCCCCTTACGCAGAAATGGTCGAAGTGTGGATCTTTGGGAATGATATATGTACCTAAAAGCACCAAGTTAATATTAGAAGCTAAAAAACAATTGAAAAATGATGTAGTACAACACTCCATCCATCCTATTATATAAGATTTTATTACATGTATATCTAGACATCATCAGAATATTAAGGTAACACTCTTCCTTGTTGCTATGTAGCCTGGGATTGCATATTTAGTCATTTAGTACAATGCATTTTGCTGAACAACAATTGAAAAATGAAAAGGCGTGTTAACTGCAATATCCTCAACAGCAACCAAATATCGTAATTCATAGTGGTATTGTTGAACCTGTTATTGATGAAATTGAACTGCACGGTAAATAGTTGCACATATAGAGAATCACATTGTGAAGAACTGAAATAAAAAAGTCATAAGGACATCTCTAGGCGATCCTTAAAAAGTTAAAGGACTAAAACCCCTAGTGGCTATATATATGTACTCCAGCATTTTTTGGCCTTCTCTAGTCGATCCCCTAAACTTAAGGTTGTAAACTTCAATTTGATCAAGTTCAAAGCAGGTTCAACCGAAAGTAGTATGCATTCAAACATAAACATAGATAGTTTTGCATAACCGAACATAAAACAAAAATTTAAACTAAGCTAAACTACTTTCGGTCGAAGTAGAGGTCGAGCCAATCCTTCCTCGTCATGTACGGTGTGCCGCGAGCCGGGTCCGGGCTAGTACCATCGTCAGGGTCGTTGGGGAAGGCACTCCTCCACTCGTTGACGTCGATCTCCTCATCCTCGGGGCCCACCTCGACGCCCTCCGCGCCGCCGCCGCCGCCTTCGACCTCGTCATCAGAGGAGAGCGCGATAACCTCGCCGCCCTCCATGCCGCTGTCCTCGCCGCTTTTGACCTCGTCATCGGAGGAGAGTGCGATAACCTCGCCGCCCTCCGTACCGGCAAAGATCGCCTGCTCCGCCTCCATGAGGTCCGGGTGCTGCCGGCGGAGCTCTTGCATGTAGGCCTCATCGGCGGCCTCGGTGTCGGTGTCAAAACCGGTGGATCTCGGGTAGGGGGTCCCGAAATGTGCGTCTAAGGCGGATGGTAACAGGAGCCAGGGGACATGATGTTTACCCAGGTTCGGGCCCTCTCTATGGAGGTAATACCATACTTCCTGCTTGATTGATCTTGATGATATGAGTATTACAAGAGTTGATCTACCATGAGATCGTAGAGGCTAAACCCTAGAAGCTAGCCTATGGTATGATTGTTGTCGTCCTACGGACTAAACCCTCTGGTTTATATAGACACGAAGGGGCTAGGGTTACACAGAGTCGGTTACAATGGGAGGAGATCTACATATCCGTATCGCTAAGCTTGCCTTCCACGCCAAGGAGAGTCCCATCCAGACACGAGACGAAGTCTTAAATCTTGTATCTTCATAGTCCAACAGTCCGGCCAAAGGATATAGTCCGGCTGTCCGGATACCCCCTAATCTAGGACTCCCTCAGTAGCCCCTGAACCAGGCTTCAATGACGATGAGTCCGGCGCACAGATTGTCTTCGGCATTGCAAGGCGGATTCCTCCTCCGAATACTCCATAGAAGACTTTGAACACAAGGATAGTGTCTGGCTCTACAAAAAAAGTTCCACATACCACCGTAGAGAGAATAATATTTCCGATCTGCTGACGTATTTGATATCATGACATCACGCCATGGCCCGGTTATTATCGAACCGTTTTTCTCAACCAGCCTTGGCGCATATCACGAGGCGGTTTCCTTGGAACGTCTTGTCGAAGCAGAGATTGTGTCCCCTTATTACGGGATTCTCATCAATACGGACGTGGTTAACCCAATCATGGCCGTTGGTATGACTCCTCGATTATAGGCAAGTCTCGAACGGTCATGAGGAGGACGCTTTGTATTCACCCTCTTTACAAAGAGACCAAGGCCGACCCCTCTTTTTATTCCTCGAGCTCAATCGAAGCCCTCCCCCGCCTCGAGTTCCAACACCCAAAGCTTAGGTCAGGCGCTTCGGACCTTCAGCCATGTCCGGATCCAACACTCAAGGGCGGTGGATGCCCTCCTCCGTCACGGAGGAAGACATAAAAAAGTTAAGAGAGGCCAGGTTCTTGACCGGCGAGATCGCGCATCGGCTGCCTGCTCGAGGGCAGGTCATACCTACTCCCAAATCCGGCGAGAGCATTGTGTTCATATCTCACTTCCTTCGAGGGCTAGGCCTCGCTCTGGACCCCTTCGTGAGGGGGATCATGTTCTATTACGTGCTGGATTTCCATGACTTAGCTCCGGATTCTATTCTCCACATCTCGTCCTTTATCGTTGTGTGCGAAGCTTTCCTCCGTATCACCCCTCACTTCGGCCTGTGGCTCAAGACCTTCCAAGTGGAGCCGAAGATGGTCGAGGGGAGGCACGCGGAGTGCGGAGGTGCCGTAATAAGAAAAAGCGCCGATGCCCCATGGCCCGAGGGTTCTTTCCAGGAGGTGTCCAGCTTATGGCAACAAGAATGGTTTTATGTCACAGCTCCCAAGGGTACCAAATGGGTGGCTCCCCCTACCTTTCGCTCGGGTTTCCCTCCACCACTAACGTCATGGATCAACAAGGGGCTGGACTGGGGACTAGTAAAGGATGTGCCCATACTGCAGAGCCACATCCGAGATCTCCTCGAAAGAGATATTGATCTGGTCACAGTAATGCAAGTAATGTTACTTCGTCGAACCCTGCCCTGCAAACGTCGTCCCCTCCATTTGTGGGAGTTCAATCCGGAGGGACCGCGAGCTATTTAGCACTTCCCCGGCATGACGCTCGAGGAGATGTACAAATTGTTCTTCGGACCACAAGTAATGTGTCCGGATACCACCAATCTGTGGTCTGAGCTGCAATCGTCCAGACACCCAGGTAAATGCATACAATGGCGAACACATTGTATTTTTATTCATCACAACATTATTCTGAAAAGTCACTCTTTGACCAGGACTGGATAGCAAAGGCGAAGATGATCAGGTGTCCGGCCCCCCTCCCCGAGGTCTCACTGGATCCGGTACTAGCCATGATGTTGGAGCTCGCGCCTTACCAAGCGCCCTCAGGGGAAGATAAAGGTGGGAAGAAAGAGGCTGACGCCTCCGTGAAGGAGGATAACCGGGGAGGAGAAGCCAAAGTTCCCTCTCCCCAAGGAAGGAAGAGGACCGCCTCTGAAGGCCCGGAGACAATAGTCTCC
Source organism: Aegilops bicornis (assembly GCA_021605145.1). Classification (NCBI taxonomy): domain Eukaryota; kingdom Viridiplantae; phylum Streptophyta; class Magnoliopsida; order Poales; family Poaceae; genus Aegilops; species Aegilops bicornis. The sequence continues at coordinate 157,669,632 of CM038671.1, read as the reverse complement.
AAACGGGGGAAGAAATCTTCGCCAGAGGGTCCTGGCCCAGGGGATACCCTGGCCGCACAGTGTCCGCAAGGGGATCAGCCCTCCATTGAGCTGTAAGTAAAAAAGAGGTGTTTAATAGTAAAAACATCCTACTTTACCTCTGAGGAAAATAACCGAAACATTTGTCTTGTAGTCCGGGTCGTAGCCCTTCTCGACAGAGTTCGTCCTCGGGGGATCTTCTTCTGGAGATGATGGAGAGCGAAACGCCTCCCCACGCCATCCCACCTCTCGAGGCAGGCGACCCCGAGGTGTCGTCTCGGAGGGCTTCTCCCAATCCGGCAAGGCCAGAGGGTGATTCTTTGGACACCCGAAGTCCTTAGTATCCGGCTCTTGAAGAGAGCAATCGGAAGAGTCCGGCCCTGCCTGTCATGCGGTCGGACGCATTGAAGGATCTGCTAGAGTAGGCGGCTATCTCAGAAGCGCACCGTGCACTAATGGGCACGGTGGTTGAGAGGATTTCATCCGCCGAAAGCGGGTTACATGAAGCCTTTATGAGTCTGCTGAAAGGTTTTGAGGTACGTGAAATAGTGTGTATTTTTGACAGTACCGTACATGTATTAGATGTGCCCTATGCAGATAGTAGCCCCTGAGACTCTGGTTGCTGTCGGAAACGGCGGCAAACAGAGGATAATAGTCCCAGGTAACAATCCGGCCGTCTTCATATGCAGGTGGCGGGAGGTCCGATGGCTAGCCGGACTGGTGAGGTCGCCGAGCTAACGCGGCGACTTGACGCGGCATATGCCGACATCATTCTTGTCAACAAGCGGCTTGACGAGGCGCAGGGTATGTAATTTCTCCGGTGATCAACATATGGTAAGAGGAGCGCAACGCCAGTATCTTTAACATGTTGTGAACTGCAGATGGAGCTGCGGCAGTGGAGACCCTTCGGGCGGAACTTGCCCGAGCCAAAAAGCAAGCCAGGGATAGTGATGCGGCCGCTCTGAAGGCGGCCGAAGAGCTGAGGGCCGAAAAGGCTGCCCATTGCCAAAGTAAGGAGAAGATGGCCAAGATGGCCGTGGAGTTAAGTGATGCCGCCGACCGATACCGGTTTCTTGAGAAGGAAAGCCAAGCGAAGGCTACGGAGCTGGAGAAGGCCATGGTAGCAGCCAAGGACGCCCGCTCGAAGATCAGAGCGTCGAAGGAGGAGCTGCGTCAAGCTGGAGATATCGCAGCTGCGAAGCCCTTCTTGCTGCGGACGAAGTTCGGGGATCCGAAGTATGCCCCTCTTGACCAGTTATGGAGTTCTGCAGACGCGTATGCGGATCTGTCAGCCAGTGCGGCTGATGCAGCCGAGTACTTCAAGGATAAAAAAGATCGTGAAGGGGAAAAGCTGTTCTGGTCGCAGTTCAATGGTCCAACGTGTCCGCTGCTGTTAAATGAGCGTATGACCGAATGGGCCGAGCTCCATAGGTTGTTTGGTCTTGCCATGGGGTCTGTTGTGGATCATCTGTGGCCGAGAGAGCCACGACCGAACATCTATTTTGGTTTGGTGCAGCAGTTCCTTGGTGCCGTGCCGCGCATCGACGCTATGAAGAGGTCGGCGTGCATCGAGGGTGCGCGGATGGCGCTTGCCCATGTCAAAACATACTGGGTGGAGATGGAGGCCACCGCAATTGCAACCCCGAGTTCGGCCGTTAGCCGAGTAGCTGCCGAGCACTACTTTGACGAGGTCCTTGAAGGCACCCGTTCAATAGAAGCGCAGTGCTCGAAGAATATTATGTTCTAATGACATGTATTCCCATTGAAAAACAATGTTTTACTGAATTATATAAAGGCTATTTTTATACTTTTGCCTGAAAGTGTTATGATGCCTCCGGTCTGGCGATTTATGTATATATGTATATAACACGAAAGTTTGCGATGCGTCAAATTTCAGCCCCCACGCATATAATGCGGGGATGTTCTCGAAGACAGCGTGTTCACACTTGATCCAACGTCTTGGTCCATTAAGGAGGTGATAGCGCAGCGAACTAGGCAATCGGACTATATTGCTTTAACACTTTCACTTAGCCATAGGAGTTTGACAGTGGGGCTACTATATAGCCTCTGGTGGCTCCGTGCTCATCCGAATACGGGGCGCGGTCATGCCTGACTGGGAAATGGCCCTTCATTAATGTGGAGGAATCCCGAAGATTCTGATAAGTCATCGAGTGGTTGACCAGTCTCTCGCTTTATCATGACAGTCAGTTTTCGGCTTTCTCAACTAAGGTGCTCGTCCGGGCTAGGCCCGGGAACAATCCCAGTAGTTCGCATGGTGCCACCTTAGCCGATAGAGCGGAACGTAAGGTAGCTAAACACAGGAGCCGGGCAAACCCAACATTTGACCAAAGACATGATTCGGAGCTGATGCATATAAGGCCAAACTCGTGACGCCGAACACTCCCTAAGGTATTCGGTCTTTGTGGTATATACCGGGCTAAACAGTGCCCGTGGTAATGAGCCCCTAGTGTCCAGGTACGTGCAATATTCTGACGTGGCCACATGCCAAGAACGCCAGTATCCTTCTCGGTTATATTGAAAATCCGGATGATGTGAGCAACGAAACACGGTAAAAAAGGTTGACGCAGGGTCTTAATCTAAAGAGAAGCCTTTCAACGGGTCCCTACTGCACGTCTGCGCCTGTGTCTCCGTTGTGCCGTATCCTGGACGGGTGTAGCACGATTGTCATCTGTGAAAGAGAGAAACTTAGTTGAAAGTCGTCGTGCAAAAAATTGGCTATAAATAAACCGTATTAAAATTCGAGATGGGAAAAGTTGAGCCGTATTGTCGCTGGGAAGCCCCTGGTACTGCCTGGGAGGGTGTAACCATTAAACCAATCTCAAGTGTATCCGATGATTGTTTGGACCCATCGAGCCATGTCCGTGGTCTTAACGACCAGTCATCTGTTCTGGTTGGCAAGGCCGTCTAGTGTTCGGCTGTTAAAGCAGCCGTACGTTCTTCTGTGCGAGCGAAGTGCTCAACATTTCCATTTACTGTGATGATGCCCCGCGGACCGGGCATTTTAACCCTGAGTAAAGCATAATGCAGTATTGCATTAAAACGAGCAAAAGCCTCTCGTCCGAGTAGTGCTTGATAGCCACTTCGGAATGGAGAAATGTCGAAGGTTAACCTTTCGCTTCGGAAGTTGTCGTGCGAGCCGAACACAACCTCTAGTACAAGAGAGCCCGTGTGGAGGGCCTTTGTGCTTGGTATTACTCCCTTGAAGGTAGTACTACTGTGGCTGATTTTTGTTGGGTTTATCCCCATTTTGCGGATGGTGTCCTGATATATCAGATTTATACTACTGCTGCCGTCCATAAGGACTCGCGTGAGATGGTACCCGTTTATTATTGGGTCCAGCACCAAGGCAGCTGATCCTTCATGTCGGATACCTATTAGGTGATCCTGCGATCAAAAGTGACCGGGCAGGCCGAGCAGGGGTAGAACTCAGGGGTGACGGGCTCTATGGCTTGTGTATTTCGGAGTGCATATTTGCCTCTCCTCTTTGTCACGTGGATAACATTTACTGTTTTGACTTCTGGTGGGAATTTTTTCTGTCCCCTAGTGTCCTGCTGGCGAGACGTATCCTCGTCCTCGCTCGGAGTGTCCTCCCCCTTGTGTTCGGCGTTTAGCTTGCCAGCCTGCTTGAAGACCCAGCATTCTCTGTGGGTATGATTTTCAGGTTTGTCGAGGGTGCTATGGATCTGACATAGTTTGTCTAGAATCTTGTTTAGACCGGTCGGTCCATCTCTGTTGCCTTTAAAGGGCTTTTTCCACTGACCCGGTCGAGATCCTCTGAATTCGGCGTTTACCGCCGTGTTAACTGGGCTGTCTTATTTATTCCGGCGCTTGTTTATACTGCGTCGCGGTTTTCCATTGCCGTCCCCGACCTCGGATGTGCTTGGGTCGCTGGTGCTGCTGCGGGCTAACCAGCTATCCTCGCCTGCGCAAAAGCGGGTCATGAGGCTTGTTAGGGCTGCCATTGTTCTCGGCTTTTCTTGGCCAAGGTGTCTGGCAAGCCATTCGTCTCGAACGCTGTGTTTGAAAGCTGCTATGGCTTCAGTGTCCGGATAGTCGACAATTTTGTTCTTCTTAGTGACAAACCTGTTCCAAAGCTTTCGGGCTAACTCTCCGGGCTGTTGAATTATATGACTTAAATCATCAGCATCCGGAGGTCGGACATAAGTCCCTTGAAAGTTAGTCCGGAAAGCGTCCTCAAGCTCCTCCCAACTTCCAATGGAGTTTTCGGGGAGGCTTTTTAGCCAGTGTCGAGCTGGTCCTTTGAGCTTGAGGGGCAAGTATTTGATGGCATGCAGATCATCTCCGCGAGGCATCTGAATATGGAGGAGGAAGTCCTCAATCCAGACCCCAGGGTTTGTGGTTCCGTCGTATGCCTCTATGTTAACTGGTTTGAACCCTTCTGGGAATTCATGGTCTAATAACTCATTGGTGAAACATAGGGGGTGTGCGGCACCCCTGTATTTGGCTGTGCCCTGTTGTTCGGACGGTTGTGGTATTTGGTGTTGGCTGAGAGCTGGAGCGCGTTTCCTTGATCCGTTGATGGATCTGGTTGCACTAGCCCTTTGACGCGAGTCTTCACGTCAGTCATGTACTGACTTATGTGCGGCCCCGTTGGCCGCTCTATCGCGACCACGAGGTCGTCGATCCGACCGGTCGGCTGTTTTATTTTTTGGCTGCGGTGGCTCTAAGGCCTCGTCGTCAAATTCCGGCAGCAGCTTTCGCTTTGGGTAGCTCTTCGTGTGGCGACTGCCACCGTACTTTTCTGCCGTGTCGAGCACTTTATTCCATCTACTGTTGAGTGTGTTTTGTGCGGCCTTGAGCCTTTGTTTCTGCTTCTTCAGACTTCTTGAAGTGGCGATAAGCCTTTCTTGCTCCATCTGCCTCTCCAGGATGATGCGTTCGTCGTCATCCCGACTGTTCTCACCGGAGACGGGTTGATTGTCTTGACGCTCGTCGTCGCCGTGTTCGGACGGCGGCTCCGTAGTTTGTTCGTCGTCCACTGGCTCGCCCTGCTCTATCGCTGGGTCGATTTGGCTTCTTCATGCGCTGTTATCGCTGTTTATGCCACGGCGGGATTTGGAGCGGCGCCTACGGCGCCGCTTTGATTGCTTGTCGAGGGAGCTATCTTTTGCTACATCCTTCCGCTCCTCGTCATTATTTTCTTTAGGTGTATCCACCATGTATATGTCATGTGATGATGTGGCACTCCAGCCCCTGTTGGCGGTGGTTCCTGTTCGTCTCCTGCATCGTTGTCCATACCATCGATGTCTTCGGAGTCGAACTCGAGCATGTCTGTTAAATCATCGACAGTAGCTACTAAGTGGGTGGTGGGTGGGGAGTGAATTTCTTCGTCATCCGCATCCCATCCTAGCCGAACATAGTTCGGCCAAGGTTCTCCTCACAGGGAGAGAGACTTTAACGAGCTCAGTATGTCGCCAAGGGGCGAGTGCTGAAAGATATCCGCGGAGGTGAAATCCATGATCGGCGCCCAATCAGATTCGATAGGTACGGGCGCAGGCGGTTCGGAGTCCCTGGCCGGAGGCGAGTCTATAGGTTCGGCATCACGGCTTTCATGAGGGGTAAGGTCAGTATTCGGCTCTATCGCCCACGAGGTGCGGCTTCGAGGCGAGGTCTATCCGCCCGTCCTCGGATGGCGCCAATCTGCTCGAGCCCGAAAGGCGGAGTGGTTCTTTGGCGTGATCTCCCGAACCTTTGTTGTGGCGAGCTATATCGTGCTTTCGTCGCGATCGTGCGGCACACCTGGCATGGGCCCGAATCCGTCGAAGATCAAGTCTCCGCGGATATCGGCAGTGTAATTCAAGTTTCCAAACCTGACCTGACGGCCAGGGGCGTAGCTCTTGATCTGCTCCAGATGGCCAAGCGAGTTGGCCCGCAGTGCGAAGCCGCCGAATACGAAGATCTGTCCGGGGAGGAAGACCTCACCCTGGACCGCATCGTTGTTGATGATCGAATGGGCCATCGAGCCTATGTTAGTGTCAAAACCGGCGGATCTCAGGTAGGGGGTCCCGAACTATGCATCTAAGGCGGATGGTAACAGGAGGCAGGGGACACGATGTTTACCCATGTTTGGGCCCTCTCAATGGAGGTAATACCCTACTTCCTGCTTGATTGATCTTGTTGATATGAGTATTACAAGAGTTGATATACCACGAGATCGTAGAGGCTAAACCCTAGAAGCTAGCCTATGGTATGATTGTTGTCGTCCTACGGACTAAACACTCCGGTTTATATAGACACTGGAGGGGGCTAGGGTTACACAGAGTCGGTTACAATGGGAGGAGATCTACATATCCGTATCGCCAAGCTTGCCTTCCACGCCAAGGAGAGTCCCATCCAGACACGAGACGAAGTCTTCAATCTTGTATCTTCATAGTCCAACAGTCCGGCCAAAGGATATAGTCTGGCTGTCCGGATACCCCCTAATCCAGGACTCCCTCACTCGGCCTCGAGGCGCTCCCACGCCCGCGGTCCTCCCGCGCCATAGCTGAGCTCACCACCCCTAGCTCCGGCGGAACGAGGTGGACTGGACGTGTGCCGAAGGGGAAATTGAGCTTAGCCGCCGCATCGTGGTAGCGGACCTTCCAGCGGTCGTACTCCATGGCCGCGAGCTCGGCCGTGTGGAAGCTACAGAGCCACCCGCGGGTGTGGGTCTCTCGATCTATAATCTCGGCGACCCACGTCCCCCACCGCCACTGCCGGACCCCGAGGTAATACTTCGTCGGCTGCCGGGTCCGAGGGAGGACGGGGAAGTCCCGGCGGGTGGATCGAGGGACCGGCGATGGCGGATTGGGCCCGCGAAGGACGACAGGGACACCTCAGCGGCCACCTCACCGGCGTCGGGTGAAAAGGCCGCGATAAACCTGTTTTTGGCCATTGGCTCCTCGAGCTCCCCGGCACACATGCAGAGGTTAAGGATGGAGGCGCCAGCGATGGTGGCGACCTATCAATGGTTTCGAGGGTTGTGTGTGTCTGTGTGAGTGGAGGTTTGGGGGTGTGTGTGTGTGGAGGGAGGGGGGGCAAGGTTGTGTTTGAGGAAATACTATGGCAACTGAAAACTTTACTAGGCGGGAGTAACAAGGCGGGGCTACTGAAAATTTGGATCAAGGGCGAGTAGATATTTTTGCGATTGCAAGGGATGCAGAGGCGGGAGTAAAATGCCAGGGCTACTGAAAATTTGAATCAAGGTACTGAAGCAGAGCGGGAGTAACAGACATCGCACACGGTCCGCACATACTAATCGTGTGCTATCAAACATTAAAACCTTCCAGACGGTAGATATTTTTGAGATTGCGAGGGATGCAGAGGCGGGCGTTTTTGGGGAGTGATCTAGTGTTCTTGACATGCCGGCTGTGGGCTGTAGCCGACGCACCTTCTCGTGTAAGCCATAGGCGTACTATACACCGACGGTGCTCCAAGATATTTTGTACTACATCTCACACAGTTGGTGATAATTAACTGTGTGGGATCTACTTGATTTGAATTACAAAATGGGGTCACAGTGGCAATGGACGTTGTTTGAATTGCTAGACCTTTTATCTGCATTGAACATGCAACTATATGTGTGTCGTACAAGAATTGGAA
>CM038671.1:155606777-155656596 GCA_021605145.1 Aegilops bicornis | reverse complement strand
TCCTACCTGCTTTAGCTTTTATGGTTCACCGCGGTCTTCTTCTTCCTAGCCCAAGGCGGTTTCTCTCTCAAACTGAGTCAAATCCGTTACTTTCTGTCTTGCCTCTATGCCTTCCTGGTGGGTGACTGTGACCTGGAGATGGTTCGATGGTTGGTGACTCTAAGCCAGTTTCTCCACTTCACTCTGAAATTCTTTGATCTTTTCAAATGTTTCAGACTTGTGTTTCATCAAGTAGATATACCCATATCTGCTCAAATCATCTATGAAGGTCAGAAAATAGCGATACTTGCCGCGAGCCTTAACACTCAACGGACTGCATACATCAGTATGTATTATTTCCAATAAGTCAATTGCTCGCTCCATTGTTCCGGAGAACGGAGTCTTAGTCATCTTGCCCATGAGGCATGGTTGGCAAGCATCAAGTGATTCATAATCAAGTGATTCCAAAAGTCCATCAGCATGGAGTTTCTTCATGCGCCTTACACCAATATGACCTAAACGGCAGTGCCACAAATAAGTTGCACTATCATTATTAACTTTGCACCTTTTGGCTTCAATATTATGAATATGTGTATCACTACGATCGAGATCCAACAAACCATTTTCGTTGGTGTGTATGACCATAGAAGGTTTTATTCATGTAAATGTAACAACAATTGTTCTCTAACTTAAATGAATAACCATATTGCAATAAACATGATCAAATCATATTCATACTCAACGCATAAACACCAAATAACACTTATTTAGGTTCAACACTAATCCCGAAAGTATAGGGAGTGTGCGATGATGATCATATCAATCTTGGAACTACTTCCAACACACATCGTCACTTCACCCTTAACTAGTTTCTGTTCATTCTGCAAGTACTGTTTCGAGTTACTACTCTTAGCAACTGAACCAGTATCAAATACCGAGGGGTTGCTACAAACACTAGTAAAGTACACATCAATAACATGTATATCAAATATAATTTTGTTCACTTTGCCATCCTTCTTATCTGCCAATTATTTGGGGTAGTTCCGCTTCCAGTGACCAGTCCCTTTGCAGTAGAAGCACTCAGTCTCAGGCTTAGGTCCAGACTTGGGCTTCTTCACTTGAGTAGCAACTTGCTTGCCATTCTTCTTGAAGTTCCCCTTCTTTCCCTTTGCCCTTTTCTTGAAACTAGTGATCTTGTTAACCATCAACACTTGATGCTCTTTTTCTTGATTTCTACCTTCGTCGATTTCAGCATCACGAAGAGCTTGGGAATTATTTTCGTCATCCCTTGCATATTATAGTTCATCACAAAGTTCTAATAACTTGGTGATAGTGACTAGAGAATTCTGTCAATTACTATCTTATCTGGAAGATTAACTCCCACTTGATTCAAGCAATTGTAGTACCCAGACAATCTGAGCACATGCTCACTTTGGTTGAGCTATTCTCCTCCATCTTGTAGGCAAGAAATCGTCGGAGGTCTCATACCTCTCGACACGGGCTTGAGTATGAAATACCAATTTCAACTCTTGGAACATCTTATATGCTTCGTGGCGTTCAAAACATTTTTGAAGTCCCGGTTCTAAGCCGTAAAGCATGGTGCACTAAACTATCAAGTAGTCATCATATTGAGCTAGCCAAACGTTCATAACGTCTGCATCTGCTCCTGCAATAGGTCTGTCATCTAGTGGTGCATCAAGGACATAATTCTTCTGTGCAGCAAATGAGGATAAACCTCAGATCACGGATCCAATCCGCATCATTGCTACTAACATCTTTCAATTTAGTTTTCTCTAGGAACATATAAAAATTAAACGGGGAGCAACATCACGAGCTATTGATCTACAACATAGATATGCTAATACTACCAGGACTAAGTTCATGATAAATTAAAGTTCAATTAATCATATTACTTAAGAACTCCCACTTAGATAGACATCCCTCGAATCATCTAAGTGATCACGTGACCCAAATCAACTAAACCATAACCGATCATCACGTGAAATGGAGTAATTTTCAATGTTGAACATCACTATGTTGATCATATCTACTATATGATTCATGCTCGACCTTTCGGTCTCAGTGTTCCGAGGCCATATCTGCATATGCTAGGCTCGTCAAGTTTAACCTGAGTATTCTGCGTGTGCAAAACTGGCTTGCACCCGTTGTAGATGGACGTAGAGCTTATCACACCTGGTCATCACGTGGTGTCTGGGCACGACGAACTTTGGCAACGGTGCATACTCAGGGAGAACACTTTTATCTTGAAATTTAGTGAGAGATCATCTTATAAAGCTACCGCTGAACTAAGCAAAATAAGATGTATAAAAGATAAACATCACATGCAATCATAATATGTGACATGATATGGCGATCATCATCTTGTGCCTTTGATCTCCATCTCCAAAGCATCATCATGATCTCCATCGTCACCGGCATGACACCATGATCTCCATCATCTTGATCTATATCAATGTGTCGTCACATGGTCGCCTCGCCAACTATTGCTCTTGCAACTATTGCTATCACATAGTGATAAAGTAAAGCAATTATTTGGCGCTTGCATCTTATGCAATAGAGAGACAACCATAAGGCTTTTGCCAGTTGCCGATAACTTCAACAAAACATGATCATCTCATACAACAACTTATATCTCATCACGTCTTGACCATATCACATCACAACATGCCCTACAAAAAAAAGTTAGACGTCCTCTACTTTGTTATTGCAAGTTTTACGTGGCTGCTACGGGCTGAGCAAGAACCGTTCTTACCTACACATAAAAACCACAACGATAGTTTGTCAAGTTGGTGCTGTTTTAACCTTTGCAAGGACCGGGTGTAGCCACGCTCGGTTCAACTAAAGTTGGAGAAACTGACACCCGCCAGCCACCTGTGTGCAAAGCACGTCAGTAGAACCAGTCTCGCGTAAGCGTACGCGTAATTTCGGTCCGGGCCGCTTCATCCAACAATACCGCCGAACCAAAGTATGACATGCTGGTAAGCAGTATGACTTATATCGCCCACAACTCACTTGTGTTCTACTCGTGCATATGACATCTACGCATAAAACCAGGCTCGGATTCCACTGTTGGGAATGTAGTAATTTAAAAAAATTCCTACGCACACGCAAGATCATGGTGATGCATAGCAACGAGAGGGGAGAGTGTTGTCCACGTAACCTTGTAGACCAAAAGCGGAAGCGTTAGGACAACGCGGTTGATGTAGTCATACGTATTCACGATTCGACCGATCAAGTACTGAACATACGACACCTCCGAGTTCAGCACACGTTCAGCTCGATGACGTCCCTCGAACTCCGATCTAGTCGAGTGTTGAGGGAGAGTTTCGTCAGCACGACGGCGTGGTGACGATAATGATGTTCTACCGACGCAAGGCTTCGGCTAAGCACCGCTACAGTATTATCGAGGTGGACTATGGTGGAGGGGGGCACCGCAGACGGCTAAAAGATCAAACGATCAATTGTTGTGTCTCTAGGGTGCCCCCTGCCCCCGTATATAAAGGAGCAAGGGGGGGTGCGGCCGGCCATAGGAGGAGCCGCGCCGGAGGAGTCCTGCTCCCACCGGGAGTAGGACCCCCCCCCCCCTTTCCTAGTTGGATTAGGACTTGGGAGGGGGAAGGAGTGGAGGAGAAGGAAGGAAGGGGGGCACCCCCCTCTCCTTGTCCTATTCAGACTAGGGGGGAGGGGAGCGCGGCCAGCCCTTGCCTCCTCTCCTCTCTTCCACCTAGGCCAATTAAGGCCCATTAAGTTACCGGGGGGTTCCGGTAACCTCCCGGTACTCCGGTAAAATCCTGATTTCACCCGGAACACTTCTGATATCCAAACATAGGCTTCCAATATATCAATCTTCATGTCTCGACCATTTCGAGACTCCTCGTCATGTCCGTGATCACATCCGGGACTCCGAACAACCTTCGTTACATCAAAACATATAAACTCATAATATAACTGTCATCGTAACGTTAAGCGTGCGGACCCTACGGGTTCGAGAACTATGTAGACATGACCGAGACACGTCTCCGGTGAATAACCAATAAGCGGAACCTGGATGCTCATATTGGCTCCACATATTCTATGAAGATCTTTATCGGTCAGACCGCATAACAACATACGTTGTTCCCTTTGTCATCGGTATGTTACTTGCCCGAGATTCGATCGTCGGTATCTCAATACCTAGTTCAATATCGTTACCGGCAAGTCTCTTTACTCATTCCGTAATACATCATCCCGCAACTAACTCCTTAGTTGCTATGCTTGCAAGGCTTTAAGTGATGTGCATTACCGAGAGGGCCCAGAGATACCTCTCCGACAATAGGAGTGACAAATCCTAATCTCGAAATACGCCAACCCAAAAAGTACCTTCGGAGACACCTGTAGAGCACCTTTATAATTCCCCAGTTACGTTGTGACCTTTGTTAGCACACAAAGTATTCCTCTGGTAAACGGGAGTTGCATAATCTCATAGTCATAGGAACATGTATAAGTCATGAAGAAAGCAATAGCAACATACTAAATGATCGAGTGCTAAGCTAACTGAATGGGTCAAGTCAATCACATCATTCTTCTAATGATGTGATCCCGTTAATCAAATGACAACTCATGTCAATCGTTAGGAAACATAACCATCTTTGATTAACGAGCTAGTCAGGTAGAGGCATACTAGTGACACTGTTTGTCTATGTATTTACACATGTATCAAGTTTCCGATTAATACAATTCTAGCATGAATAATAAACATTTATCATGATATAAGGAAATAAATAATAACTTTATTATTGCCTCTAGGGCATATTTCCTTTAGATTACACACAAGCCAGGTGGAGTCGTTAACTGTTTGAGTCCTCGTGGCTCTAGTAAAGGTTGAAAGAAAGCGTGCAGCAGCCCTTGAGAATGTAGCTGAGTTCCCGAAGAAGCGAAAAGAGCAATCAGATGCTCTCTTCACCCAAGCCAAAGAAGAGATGGAAGAAGACAGAAAGAAGCTAGCAGAAGCAGAGCAGGCTAGGCGTCTCCTACTATCTAAAACTGTTGTCAATACAAATTTTCCTTCATAGCTAGGTTCAAATGTTTATCCAGTCAGCATGCCTGTTGTGATGTCCGTGCATCTACTAATGTGGCACAAAATAATTTTTTTAGGGTCATGTAATAACAACAATTACTTTTCAAACAATAACAGACGAAGCATTGGACATGGTATAGTTCACGCGCAAGCCCAACATTCCAAGTTCAACTTCCACATCAAACTCATGTTCACAGATATCTGCACATTCATAGATAATGTCCACATCCATGATTCACTTCAAAGCCAAAAAAATGTGAGGAGAGTTATAAATAAAGAAAAACCTCTAGTTCCTGCTACCAGTGCGAGCACAACAAGTCAAGACCGTGCGTAATTAATTATATTTTGATCATTTTTTGTGTTCTAAAATGCCGGCCAGCTCGCGGAAGGACGTGTTGCCGGCACACATGCAGATTCAATGGAGGCAGGCGGGCAGTCTGAAACCGGTTGCATGCGGCAAGGAGGCGTGTTCAGCCGAGCCTGCAGCGAGTGGGGCCCTCTTGGCCAGCGCGCCGGTTCAATGCCTGCGCTATGAGAGGTCGCGTCTGTGTTAGAGCAATCACTCCCTCCAGTCCTTTTTTGTTTGGGTATAAAAATCTCGTTTTCCATTCACATTTTACAAGTAAAATTCATGGACAAACTTTGACCCAAAATACGATGGGGACTAGTAAACCAGGACGGAGGTAGTAGCTTTTTTTGATCAAAGAAGGGTTTCCCCCTTCTGATTGTCATTACTGAAACCAACATCTAAACCATAGTATTTGCCCTAGAACTACCAGGTTCAACATCTCGCAATATAAACCCATACAACCATACGCCAAGGAGGTAGTAGTTATGAATTCCATTTTCGCTCCATACCAATCGTTCTAAAAACTACTTAAGTACTTATAACGCGCCCTTGAAAATCGGAACTCTTACCCCGCTAAAAAAATGATATTTTAAACGTGGCTACTCACTCTGTGGCAACTGACGAGCCACCTTCTCCAGGTCGTTCACCTGTGGTCCCGACCATCAACTCCTACGGATCAAATTATCACGCGAGCTGACTATTCCTACAAAGGTGCGCTCCACCACGCATTGCACTGCCGCATGCAGCATTGGTGCACCTAGGATTTTAGGGTTTATTTGTTAACGGTGCCTTTACGTAACTCTCATGTGTGCGAGACAGCGACAGACCGATAGCGTGCGTGCGCCTCTTCTCTTCGTATATGTACTCCACTGTTTGTCTGGTGTCCAAAAAATTATACAGTAGTAATAACTACTAGCAATGTGCCAATGCGTTGCCACACTACCCAAGTAGATTAATACATATTCACCAATTTGATAGAAAAAAGAGTCTAGTTTTGAAATACGTGTATCACTAAAAATATCTTATGTTTCACTCAAAATATATTCCTTTGGCGGTTTTGATGAGATAAGGGAGGAATGTTGTTGATTTCAAGATTCGAGAAGTGGTATATCTCTAATTTCTATGCTTACTAGCAAGATGCCCATGCGTTGCACGGAACATCAAGATCTTGTGGGAGAAAAGAATGAACGAGGGAAGGCCTTATCTGCAGATGTGGAGAGGAGTGCGGGTAAATTGCCATAGTTTCCTTCCTATCCGTTAGATATAGATCAGACAGCCTATATTGCAGGATGGCAGGCACACCATCATCACCGACTATGCTTTTTATAATAGTAGAGATAAAAAAACAGAGTTGGTAATGATGGTGTGCCTGCCATCCTGCAATATAGGCCGTCCGATTTATATCTGACGGATAGGAAGGAAACTATGTCAATTTTGCAAAAAGATACCCAGCCGTCTGCTCATTTGCAAATAAGGCCTTCCCTCGTTCATCCTTTTCTCCCACAAGATAAACTACTCATACAAATGCATCTTGATGTTCCGTGCAACGCATGGGCATCTTGCTAGTTGTTGCAAAAAAGCCCATGTGTGTGTGTTGTGTGTGTGAGAGAGAGAGGGAGAGAGAGGAGGAGGACGGAGTGCATGTGTGACAAAGACACAAAGAGTGTGTGTGCGAGAGGTATCAGCTTAAACTGAGGCGATAGTGTGTGTGTGTGTGCACGATCGAGAGGGCGTGTCTCAAGAAGGGTCAAAAAATCTACATAGATACAAGGAGCGTGAGAGAGACATGTACGCGATAGTGGAAGCACGAGTGTGCGGGTTTATAAACCTATCTGGAGGCTAGTCGATCAATGATGTGAGAGAAATACGAGTCAGGGGTGCGAAAGAGAGAGTTTTGTGTGTGTGTGTGTGAGAGATGATAGTCGGGAAGGGGAGTGGAAGCAGGAGCTGTGTGTGTGTGTGAGAGAGAGAGAGCGGGGGGGGGGGGAGTTTGTCTGATCGGTAAACAAATGAATAATGTCAGTTTATAACTGGGATGGAGACGGAAAGGAGACCGCAACAAATGTTGTGTCTGCAGGAGAGAGTAATTTTAGTGGTATGAGTCATATCTAGAGACATATAGGGTGTGTGAGAGAACCCCATAGAGAGAAAGACAAAGTGAAAGACAAGTGAGACTGTGTGTGGCGGTGAAAAGAAAGCTTAGGTACCTAGTGATACCAGAGAACGGTAGAGACATGAGAGATGATGAAAACTGTGTAATGCATAATGATAGGGAGAGTGTGACACTTCTCAAGGGAGACGTCGAGAGACCATGTTTGCGAAGATAGGAGAAACATGAAGTGAGCGTGCAGGTGAGCTGGAGAGAAGAGAATGATAGCTACATGAAGGAGCATGCGAGAGAGACGGGCGTGAAAGGAGTCAACATAAAAGGGATTCAAATATTTGAATTTGAGATGATGATACTTGTAATTCATACTCGAACCAAAATTGATCTATCAAACGTGCATACTCATATGAATTCACGCGCATCTATGTTATTTAATATATAGATATTGTTGATCCATACATTTTAGTAGAACATAATTTGGTTTAATTTTTTTGAATTCAACCTTATGATTTTGAGAATCATAAGGAGAAGAATTCTTTGTTGTGCTTTTGAAAGTATATATAAACAAATGATGTATATAGAATTTTATTCCAATCACAAATGGATCCTGCCCGAACAAAAATAGAATACAAACTGGATTCGAATTGAGTTGGCACGATGGCGTGCACTCTTGCTCTGCAAAAATTTGAGCAAGCGGGGAAAGTCGCGATAATCACTTTGAAATCAAAATCTGCGAGATTGAAATTACTGCCTATCCCTGACACACAAAGCATATCGGCTTGATTTCTATAGGTTTCGATAGGGGTAGGTTTGTAATTTCACTCAAACGTGACATAACCGCCTCTCACCCGGATTCATACACGGTGGGCACCAAAACACAGTGTCTCCTCGGCCGAAATCAACTCCCTCCCTGATTCATACACCGTGGGCGCCAAAAACAAACTCTCGTCAGCAAATATTCGGTGTATGCGAGATTACCGTCCTATCCCCAACCGACTAATATTGTTGTGATGTAGGAAATTTTAAACGGGGGCTAAGTTTGTAAATTTCCTCGCATTTGAGACAAGCGCGCCCTGAAGACATGGTTCCCCCCTTCCTCTCTCCCTCCATTTCCCCATTCGTACTCCGTGGGCGCCAAAACACCCTCTCCACCCCAGCCTCCTCCGTCCGCCACCCCATCCACCACCGTTCTCCTCCACCATGCCGGAGCTGATACCCCGACGCCGTCATCCATTAAAAGAGATCGACCTCCCTCATCCACGGCTTCGGACCGGGATCCTTGCATCCCGTCCTCTTGCTTCATCCCCGCCGTCATCCACCTTGCCGGCACCGCTCCTACGACCGTCTCGTCCACAGCGCCCCGCCGCTTCCATCTACCCTCCTAGATCTGCTTCCACACCATCGACAGCCATCGCTACCGCAGCACCGTCAAATTCTCAGCAGATGCATACACGGCGCCGCACCAGAGGCGGTACTCTTTCGTATCTTCTCAACTTATTTATCGCAGAAATATAATAGATCGCCACTGCTTTACTCTGATTTCTTGACCATCACTTACTTGTTAGTTGAAAGCAAACATTAGTTGCGAAGTTGTCTTTGTCCAGTTTGCACCTTCAGATCCGCCATGGCATGATCAACATTATACTCGCAATGCTTATGGTTTTCCCCTTTTATATTCCACACTAGTTAAATGACAGTAGACTAAATTTCAAAATTGGGTCAATCAATTTTTGAGAGCTCGCCGGAGTTCGCCAGTGTGAAGGAAGGGGCTCGGGTGGGGAAGGTGGTTGTGGGGGGCGGTTGTGGGGCCTCGCCGAACGAAGAAAACTCGACACGGGTGGCGGCGGGGGTGGGGGTGGGGGTGGTGGAGGAACACAGGTGGTGGGGGCGGTTCAGGGGAGGGTGGGGGGGGGGGGTCGGGGCCGGGGGTTCGGCCGGCGGCCCGTGTGGTGTTCTGTATGGGAAGAATCAGAGACGAGGAGGAAGAAGGGTTAGGAGACGTAGGATCTTCATCCAACCGCCTAAAATGGTCCACTGACCCAAATGACAAAAGTCACGCGACTTGCATGCAGACATGACTTTATATTCTATACCATCATCATACCTGCTTAGCACTGCTCCTAAATCCATCAAGCTAAACAACATGCCACTCATAATTCCAAACTTGTTGCTCAAATACGAATATGATATGATGCTGATATTACTAAATCTGATAGCGTTTAATTGGTCAGCTAATGTTCCTACTTTACTTTCAAAAAGCACGTACACCACATTAGAGACAACAGGAAGTTGCATTCTTAATGCACTCTGGTTCATGGTGTGTGGGCACTGCGCAACGAACATTTTATTATCCAAAATTTGCTTGCTCTTCTTTAGCATGTTCCTCTTCCGTTCTTCTTTAATAAGTACTCTCTCCGTTCCTAAATACAAGTCTTTGTATAGATTCCACCATGGACTACATATGGAGAAAAATGAGTGAATCTACACTCTAAAATGTATCTGTATACATCTGTATGTGATCCATAGTGGAAATCTCTACAAAGACTTATATTTTGGAACGGAGGGAGTATGATAGTAGTACAGTATGTTCCTTGTAGTGAAGATGAGAAGGGACATTTGCAGTGTAGAGGTCTATACGGTCGGTTGTGATGGACACTTTGAACTCTTCGGGCCTCTTTGATTCGTAGGATTTTGTAAACATAGGAATAGGATTTGTAGTGGCATGCCCACTTGAATCCTATAAGATTAGCAAGGAAATGCGGGGAGTTGTGTCGCCTTTGAGAGTTACACTGATATTAATAGTACCGCACCTTCAGTTGAAGAGAGCTGGTATCTGAAGCCTTTCTAGCCGTACTGGTAATACTATCACATATATTCTAGCAAGTTCCACTTTGCTAATTTTACTCCTGATGCTTACGGTTTTCCCGTTATATCTACACTATGATCTGTGTAGCTGCTATGTGCCGCACTAGCAGCAGTCCACTCTTGAAGCTAAACAACACACCAATCATAAGTCCGAAGCTTACTTCTTCAAATATAAATTGTGATATGATACTGATATTTGTTAACAGACACACATTTAATTGGTCAGGTAATGCTCCCACTTGATTTTCCAAATGCATGTGGCCACATATAGAGAGACAACATGGAATTCCATTTATTTGGGCGTTGTGATTCATCATGAGTGGGCAACCAACATTGTATGCAATGAAGCGGAACCTCAAGAATATGCTTCCTCTTCTATTCTTTAACATGTTCCTCTTTTATTATTCTGTATTTAGTACGTACAGTATGTTCCTTGTCCGGAAGGGGAGCAGGGACATCTATAGTCAACAGCTGATAGAGCTGGCATGTACGTGATCGATAGGCTTTCAATTAGTAGCGGCAATACAACACCATATTTTCCAGCCAGTTTCACTTTCCCGATTTATATATCGTGCTTATGGTGTACCCCTTTTATGTACACTTCTACGATCTTCCTAGTTCCTGTGTGCTCTTGTTATCATGGTTTGGCAATAAACTCTCTATACAGTATATTATGAACCTGTCATTTGCCAACTATCCTTACTTCTGGAACCTATTTTTGTGTGTGCTTGTGCCAGATTATATTAATGCACGCACCATATTACAACACACATGAGCTCTCTCATCGTAATCCAAAGTGATAGCACACAAGGGTTTCTGAGGCGCCCTATATTAGAATATCCTCTCTGCATTACAAAGATAATCTCACTACTATTTATGTTTTCATGGTTCTCAGATATTATATGTAATTACAGTGAATACCATAATCGACGCATCAGAAGAATATTGTGGAACACTGCAACGACTTAAAAAATTGGCACCAAGGCATTGAGTGCCATTCTGGATGCAATGAGACTCATATGCTCCCCACATGTAGATTCTTGTTCAGAATATGATCCTAATGACTATTCTAACCTTGAGGAGTCAAAGGCAGATGGCCTGTCCTATTCACCCATCAAGGTGCCTGTTTTAATTTGGCAAGGTTTTATTGATTGCGCGTATCTTGCATATGTTGTCTTGCATTTCTTCTACTTTGTTGCACCGCCATCTGCTTAGTTTACTCATCATATATGTCAAGATGCCATGCCCATCCATTATCAATACATATTCCATCTGTCATCATACCATGTTTTTCCGCTCAAATGATGTTCTTGTGCATCGGACATAAAAAAGGAAGAGGGTGATTGCCGAACCTGAAGGAGCACCAGCAAAGTCCTTGAAAAACGTGGTGGTGCCGGAGAAATCAGACAGCACCCCAATTATATTGGCTATACAACCAGTGACACAAAATGTAGGACCGACTCCAGCATACAATGCTTCCAATGTTGTTAGGGACTACATGCATATATTCCCATCATGGGAAGATTATAGTGAAGACAAACACCATTTTCACATCTTCTTGTCCCACTTACGTGTAAGTGCTATTATTCATGGTGATTATTTTCCTATTTTCTACTGATTGAACACATCAATGATTTACATTACATTATTGTAAGTAGGCAAGGGTTAATCTGGATAGTCATGACGAGCAAAGCTTGCTTGCGCTTTTCAAGGAAGCATTGCAACAGTATCAGTGTTACATGAGGAAATCACACTTTGATGGCAAGTCAATAAACAAATTTCCGGTGAAGTTTCATGTGCTAAATTTAGAAGACATTGAATGAAAAAGCTTGTTATGCACTGGTATCGTTTCCAGGATGAGGTACTGTCTATGATATCACATGACAATTTGAACTTCTACTTTTTCTCATGTGCCTTACGGATCTTTTTTGCAGGAAATTAGCTCGAAGAAGTATTCCAGTTTGAAAAGAACGACAAGATATCACAAATATGCTGCCCGCTGCTTTGCTCTTGTTAGTACCTGTTGTCCTGTATCACTGTACTTGCATTCATACCTGGTTCATTATGTGACAGCAGTATGCATGATAGCTTGCTTATCATTTGTTCGCTCCAAATTATCTGATCTGTATGAATGGTTACATTAGTGTAGAATATATCCAATGGCAATGAATATTTTTAGCTCTACATTGTACTTGTAAGTACCTGCTGTCCTTCATCAGTGTACTTATATTGACAGGTAGTTATTCATGTACCATCACTCTGCAGCTTATTTTCCTTTGCCCTCCATTTTCTACGTATCAGATCTATATTTACTCTTACCATAAGATTGGATAACACCGATGGTCCTGAAGAAGTTTAGCTCTTGTCAGGGGAAATCGACACCTATGGAATCACTGGGATTCCTTCTACGGTTGGTGGGCGCGGGGTTGTGCAAAGAGCGGGTCTGACAAGAAGCACGCAGATCGTTTACCCAGGTTCGGGCCGCGAAGATGCGTAATACCCTAGTCCTGCTTTGGTGGATGTATTTGAGTGTTCTTGTGTTCTTGAGCTAGCTACGGGGTGTAACTTGCCCAAAAGATCCGAATCCTCCTCCTGGTCGCCTCGGGCCTCCTTTTATAGGCCAAAAGGGGTTGCCACAGTGGCACACAGGAGGTGGAAAGGTGTACAGTGGATGAGTCTATCCTCTGGCATCGTCGGAAAAACGCATTTAATGCGCTGCCGACGTGCCCCTCTTGCTTTATCGGGGACGGCGAGGAAGCACGTCCCAGCTGTCGCCGCCTCGCCTGGCTTCGACACACTGACGAGGTGTCGCGGCGCCACGTTGGCTGGCTGCTGCGCTGGCGCGGTGGTGGCCCTTCACGAAGATCTGCATGCCACCACACAGGTGCTTGTTGGGTCGGTGTAGAGGCCGCTCGTCGCCACGCAGGTGCCTGCCTAGATGGTTGAGCTAGCAGCTGCATGGGGATGGCGGTGAAGTCTTGGTAGGCGTGGGCCTGGCTGCGGCCCTGCTAGTGTCCTCGGCAAGGGTCTTGCCGGGGCCCCTGCAAGGGTCTTGCCGTGGCGTCATGGTCTTCCCGGCAAGGATCTTGCCGGTGGTCTTCTGGATTTCCTCAGCTAGGATCCCACCGAGGGTCGTCGTCTGCTGGTCCTCATCTGATCACATGTATGTATGATCTTGACAAAGATCTGCATGCCACCACGGAGGTGCCTCCAGAGCCTTGGTTCCAATGTAGTTGTTGGCGGCTGTCCGTGTCAAAACCGACGGATCTCGGGTAGGGGGTCCCGAACTGTGCGTCTAAGGCAGATGGTAACAGGAGGCAGGGGGCACGATGTTTACCCAGGTTCGAGCCCTCTCGATGGAGGTAATACCCTACTTCCTGCTTGATTGATCTTGATGATATGAGTATTACAATACTTGATCTACCACGAGATCGTAGAGGCTAAACCCTAGAAGCTAGCTTATGGTATGATTGTTGTTGTCCTACGGACTAAACCCCCTGGTTTATATAGACACCGGAGGGGGCTAGGGTTACACAGAGTCGGTTACAAGGAAGGAGATCTACATATCCGTATTGCCAAGCTTGCTTTCCACTGTAACATCCCAAATTTTCAATTTGGAATGTTATACATAGATCATCTTTGCATATCATATTTTTGTTGCATTGTTGGCTCGATCCTAGAAATTCTACGCAACTCAAGGACCCACGGAGAGAGTTTGGGATTTCGTTATTTTCATATTTGAGTTTTTTCAAATTTTGGAAATAGGATCATTTGATTTTATTTATTTTATCTTCAATTATTTCTACAATCAAAATTTGAGAGAGGGAATAAAATGACTTTCCCAAAATAAAGGAATAATGAAGATCTAATAAAAAATCAACTAAGATTTTATTTTGGAGTTTTCGCCTTTTATTTGGATTTAGGAAAAATGCGCGTTTTTCAGAATTGCGCTTAGGCCCCAAATAAATGTTCATCTTGTCCGGCTTGATTTTAGAAGCCGGGTAAAATTTATTTCGGGATTTTTGGAGTCCGTTTAGTATTTCTTTCGTTTGATTTTCTGCGCGAAATTATTTCAAAAAAACGAACCGACCTACGGGCCGTACCCGAGCGGGACTCCACCCGGGGGCAGCTTATATAAAGCGCCGCCCGTGCCGCCACCAACAACCCCGCCGCCCACCTCCGCCAAACCCTAACCCTAATCGCCCCACGCCGCCCACGCCATACGCTTACAACGCCCGCCATCGCCGCGCCATACACATGCCGCGCCACCGCCGACCAAGCCGCCGCCCGCCGTCACCGGAGCCGCCGCCGCCGACCGCGTCCCGAGGTTCACCGCGCCTCGTAAACCGCGCCATCGGTTAAAAAAAACCGATCGGTTTTCTTCGGTTTTGACGGTTTATTTTTTTTAGTTTTGGTTTTTTTATTAGATCGGTTTTTTTTCGGTTTAGGTTAAATAGCGAGCGTTCGCTCATTCGTTCGTTTTAACGGACGTGTTCGTCAGATTAGATCTAGTTAACGAAAGTTCGTTCGTTAACCTGTTCGTCGTTTTTCTTTTTCTCGGATTTAATCCGCGATTTTTTTGATCGTGATTTCTGATCCGATTTTCGTTTTAGTATAACTTTTAGCTCGTTTATCGGAATCAGGCGATTCAAGCGACTGGAGTTTAAATCTCGAAACCCTCTTTCCGAATAACCAACTTAAACAAGTTTTTGCCCCTGTAAAATTTGACTTAGATCCAGATTAGTAAAATGAAGTTGTTTTCTTTCGCCGTTTGACTTCCATTGCTTCGTTTGATTTGATTCTTTTTGCAAACCGGAGTTCTTAAGTTGAACTTTCTGGTTAGATCTTTTATTCGAGTTTTACCTGTGCATTAGATGAGTACTTATTGTATGCTTGTTTGTTTGTCTGCGATAGAATACCCATGATCTTACCTTGTTACTTCGAAGTCTCTAGGTTTCATGGATCATCGCTAAGGCAAGTAACACTTTGATCATACCTTTTCTCATACCCAGTTTTTATGCATTAGATCAATCCTCAAACATTGCATGATTAGGATCTAATTAAATTGTGGGTTTTGGGAAGCAGTTGAGGTAGTACCTATTACCTGTTTTATTTTCAAACCCTTGGGAGTTACTTCTACGTTTGCTTATTATGCCATGCTATGCTAGTAGACGTGGATTGCGTGAGTGTATCCATGATAGATGTGATATTGTTAATTAATGGTTTATTTAAGGTGGCAACTTAAACACACATCTGGGTGGATTGAGGTACCGGTTTTCGTGGACTTTGCCTGCTTTTCTTCGGACCGCCACCCGTGCCCAAAGGGATCATGAGATTATTCATGCTAGAAACTACCGTGTGCATCCACATGCTACTATGGGCTCTAGCATAGTTGACTAAGTCGTATGAACTCTTACGGTGGTAGACCAGGTGATGTAGGGGTTGTAGGTTGGTACGGTCTACCCATTATGTAAGGTGCAAGCGCTTACGAAGACTATGTCTCGGTCATCCGTTTCTCAAACACCATGTAGTGCGAGAAATCAAACGGAGGAGATCGAGTCATGTGGGGAAAAGTGCGCAAACCTCTACAGAGTGTAACAAACTAATCATGGTTAGCCGTGTCCCCGGTTATGGACATCTTGAGTATCTAGTACTTGGATATCATGTGAATCTCATCATGTTACTTTAATTAATATTGTTGGGTTGTTAATGAGTACTTTTAATTGGGATTGAGAATGCTGTCAACCATTCTCAATGTTTAACAACCACCATGATAGTTAAATAAATTTATACTTTTGCAGTAGGGAAAAATTGGCTTTACGCAAAAACTGTAACCATAGAGCTTTCCACCAGCCAAATATGCATGTAGTATAGCTTATTCCATTATTATTCTCTATGTGTTACATTGCCAGCATATTCCATGTGCTGACCCGTTTTCGGGCTGCAACGTTTCATGTTGCAGACTTTTCAGACGACGAGTAAGGTGCTTAGGTCGTGGTTCTATACTCAGTGATGCCGTTGGAGTTGATGGACTCGCTTATTCTTCTAAGCCTTCCGCTGTTATCGTATTTAGATGGCCTTAAGCCATATTTATTTTGTTAAGCTCTCTTTTGAGATATTCGCTGTAATAAGTGTGTGATTGCTACTCTGTTATAAATCCTTCAAGTATTGTGTGGTGTCGACATTCTTGATCCGGGGATGACATCTCGAGCACGAGATCGGTGGTTGAGGTCTGGTCGCTACAAAGATGGTATCGAGCACACGACCGTAGGACACGGCCACTAAGCTAAAGCCCTAGATCACTACTCTTTCTTCTCATTTCTGACTCCTCATCTTTTCTATTCTTTAGGATGGCGGATGCAAGGAACAAGTTCACACAACCGGATGAAGACTCACCTTTTGGATATCACTTGAAGGAAGTCACTATATACCTGAACATAGG
This sequence comes from Aegilops bicornis, assembly GCA_021605145.1. NCBI lineage: Eukaryota > Viridiplantae > Streptophyta > Magnoliopsida > Poales > Poaceae > Aegilops > Aegilops bicornis. The sequence continues at coordinate 155,639,777 of CM038671.1, read as the reverse complement.
AGTACCAAGCTTCAACGCCACTTTACCCGAAGAGGAGCGCTGGATGATTCAAGTCCACATTCCAGGAAGGACATTTGCACCAGTCACGGAGCCCATAGAGTTTTCCTTTGATGCACCAGCATGGAGCCTAGGAAAGAGCATGGCAGCTCACATCACCATGGGACGAATTGGAGAAGTTTACCATGATGATCTCAAGAATACTATCTACCAGATTTGTGGGCGCCGAGATGAGCAATGGGAGATGATCAGCACCAGGAGGGACAGATCAATCACAGCTTATATTCAGGAATTAAACCAACACATCCGACGCCAGGAGAATCAGATGTGCGCAGATATGGAGGATCTGCAGAAGGCTATGACCAAGATCAAGGAACTAGAAGAAGAACTAAAGGCTACACGTGAAGACTATATGGAAGAGATCGTCGCTCTTGTAAGACAGAACGACGACCTAAAGGATAAGATTGGAGTATTCATGGGAGGTTCAGCACCCAAAAGAGAAGAGGACGAATTCACTTGCCCAAATAATTATATCATCATCGACGACACCGACTCGGATCCCGACGACAGTGATGATGACTTTGTTGATCAAGCTGGAGCAGATATCATGGAATCTTCATCGGAGCAGCTTTTCTAGTTGACCACCATAACAGTAGTAGATCCCCCATTTAAAAATTAGTTTTAGTCCAAGCACTTTTGTCACGATAGTTAGACCATTGTATGCCTTTGTTGAATTGATTGGAGTGATATTGTGTGCTTTTGTCACATGTGCATATGGGTAGTGTTTTCTCACTAGACCTCATTCTATTCTTAACTCTCGTCTTTTCTATAAACCCCTCAGATGCCTCCGAGACGCGACCCCGGATTTGTTTTCCCGCTGGAGATCACCCAGTTGATTCAGCAGCAGAATGCCTTGATTCAAACATTGGTACAGAACCAAGGCAGCAACAACAACAACAACCCACCACCACCACCACCTGTTGACCATTTGACTCGTTTCTTAAGGCTGAATCCGCCGGTGTTTTCTAGTAGCACCGAGCCGATAGTAGCAGATGATTGGCTCCGTAAGATAGGGAGGGAGTTGATCACTGCAGGTTGTACAGATGGGGAAAAGGTGAAGTTTGCCGCACATCAGCTCGAAGGACCCACAACAGCATGGTGGGAGAATTTTACAGCCACTTACCCTGTAGACACGGTCACATGGGACCAGTTTCAGCAAGCTTTCCGTACTGCCCATGTTTCAGCAGGAGCTATGGCCATGAAGAAGCGTGAGTTTCGCAACTTACGCCAAGGAGGATGGACAGTTGGCCAGTATGTGGATGACTTTAGTAAGCTAGCACGTTATGCCCCAGATGACGTTGCTACGGACGCAACTAAGCAGGAGAAGTTTCTAGAAGGACTGAATGATGAGCTGAGCATGCAGTTGATGGTAGCCACCTTCAATAACTACCAGGAGTTAGTAGATCGTGCTCTTATGATTGAAGGGAAGCAGCAGCAGATTGACAATCGTAAGAGGAAGTATGGATAGGGGAAGTACAGCACTACTAGGAAAAGGGCTATAGATAGGATTGATACTAATGGCGCACCATGGAAGTAGTGCGCCACTACTATATACTAATGGCGCACCTGTTGGTGATGCGCCATTAGTGTGGAAGACACTAATGGCGCACTGAAGCAGGTGCGCCACTAGTATTATTTTTTTCCATTTTTCCATACATACTAATGGCGCATCAGTCGACGATGCGCCATTACTAGTTCTAACTAGTAATGGCGCACTGTGCGCATAAAGGCGCCATTACTGTAATTTTTTATTCTTTTTTTGCAAAACTACTCTTTGGCGCACCGTTTCACAAAGGCGCCATTACTAGTTTAAACTAGTAATGGCGCACTATTACCCGGTGCGCCATTAGTATATATATATTTTTTTACTTTTTTGCAAAACTACTAATGGCGGACCACCTGCAGGTGCGCCATTAGTAACCAGGGTTACTAATGGCGCATTTGCGGGTGGTGCGCCATTAGTAACCTGGGACCCCAACAAGATATTTTGGACAGCCCCACACCTACCCACTCACTTTCCCCACTTCATTCCCTCCACCTCCTTCTCCAAGCTTTCGGCTGCCTCCTCCTCCTCACCTCATTTCCACCATAGATTCATCAAAATTAAGTGGTGAAATTACCTTTTTTGATAGGTAAGTAAGGGAAAGCTATCTTCATGATGTAGATCTACTTTTTTTCTCCCTAGCTCGCTCCAACAACGTGCACATGCACTTTTTGTGGCCTAGCTAGATCTATCTATGTTTGTGGTGTTGCATGTGTTTGTGGTGTTGCATATATGTTTGTGTTTGTAGGTACCGGTATTTGAAATGCGATAGTTGCCAATATTGTGCCGGAATGTTGATTCATTTCTGTTTCGGCAAGAATTTTGGCATTATGCATTCTTTTTGGTCCTATTTTTAGGGAAGGTCATGCCAAATTTTTTCTTGGTTCTAAAATATCGTTTTGCTCTACCCCACAGGCGACCATGGTCCGCATGATGACCGAAGGCATCGTGAATAGGTTTTTGAGCTCCGCGAAGGCCGAGATGCTTCAAAAGAACGAGACGGAGATAAGATGTCTGTGTCGAAGATGCAAGCTGAAGAGCCTTATTGCGGACCCGGATTCCGGGTAGGTGCGGGACCACCTGCTCTTGCGTGGTTTCATAGATGGCTATCGGTGGCAAGGTGATGAAGATGACTATGAAGTCGTCCATGGGGGCCGGGCAAGAAATGAGGAAGGGCAACAAGACAAGTACCACCGCCGGCGGGCGAGAAAACGAAGAATCTCCGGGACATCACGACGGTGATCAGTACGATCATCATGTAGAAGATGTCGTACATGATGATGAGGAAGATCAAGACGAAGGGCATGATAATGAAGATGAAGATGCCGGAGCAGACGACGATGGAGGCTGGGTGCAGGACCCTCATATTCAAGAGCTGCTTCTCAAGAAGACGGATAACGCAAGAGCTGCCGCCCGAGAGAAAGCCAAGCTGGATCAACTGGAGATAGACGCGGTTACTCCATTGTATGAAGGATGCAGGCCGAGGATACCGCTGAAAGTAACGCTCATGGCTCTCGGAGATGAAGGTAAAACACAAAATGACCGACGCATGCTTCGACGAGAACATGTCATTCTGGCACGAACGTCTTCCCAAGGGGAACAAGTGCCCGACCAGTTTTGAGGAGGCGAAGAAAATTGTGTGTCCTCTGGATTTACCGCACGTGAAATACCATGTGTGCATGAACAATAGCATCATTTATCGGGACGAGCACGCGGAGTCTACCATATGTCCGGTGTGCAGCGTCACTCGATACAAGAAGAGGAAGAAAGCTCCTCGAAAATTGGTGTGGTACTTTCCGATCACTCCTCGTCTGCAGCGGTATTTCACGGACCCTAAGGTAGCAAAGCTCCTGCTTTAGCACGCAGATAAGGAGGAGAAGAAGCGGGAAGATGACGGAAATGATCCGGAGATAAATAAAAAAGACAAGATGCTGAGTCACCCTAAGGATGCGAGCCGGTGTAGCGTTGAACTTCGAATACCCAGAATTTGGGAAGGATCCAAGGAACCTCGTCTTTGGGCGCGAGCACCGATGGACTCAATCCGTTTGGCAGCAGAGAAGCACACATAGCACCTGGCCTGTGTTTGTGTGGATGTACAACCTTCCCCACAGTTTGTGCATGAAGAGGAAGTACATTCACATGAGTATGCTAATTGAAGGGCGAAACAACCAGGAACGGCATCAATCATGTCACAGGGCTGCTAAAGGAGGAGCTAGACACGCCAGGAAAACGCCCACCAATACGTGGGGACGCCGCAGAAAGAATATTTCCCTATGAGAGCCGCACTGCTCACCCACGGTGCACGACTATCTCGATTCACGGATATCTCATGAGCGTAGTCCACGGATTTTCTGGATGCGTAAGGTGCATGGATGACACAACGTATCGCCAGCTAGATAGAGATCCGGGTCTTGAAAACCTTGTTCATGGGACATCGAAGGTGGCTTCACGACGATGACCCGTGGAGGAAACGCAAGGATCTGTTCGATGGTGAAACCGAACCCCGAAAACGCCCGTGTACGAGGAGCGGCGAGGAAATAGACGAGCTGTTGAAAAATTGGAAAGACTGCCCACTGCCGGGAAAGAAGGAAAAGGCGCCAGAGCCGCTGCTGAAGGTATGGAAAACGAGGTCTGTTTTTCGGGACTTGCCGTACTGGAAGATCCACCGTGTGCCTCACAGCCTTGATGTGATGCATATCACGAAGAACGTGTGCGAGAGTCTGCTTGGTACCCTGCTCAACATGCCAGAGAGGACCAAAGATGGGCCGAAAGCAAGGCGGACTTGAAATCAATGGGCATCGTGCAGAGCTTCACGCTAATGATGATGATGATGATGATGATGATGATGATGATGATGAGGTGAAGCAGGACCACGAAGAAGTCGTCGCCAAAGGCAAAAAGGCCAAGAAGACCGAAATGACTACCCTCCCGCGTGCTTCACTCTAAGTCGAGGAGATCGAGCATTTTTCACCTGCCTCCTAGGAGTAAAACTTCCTTCTGATTACGCTGGAAGATAAGCAGATACCTAGACCCAGTGACGAAGTTCAGCGGATGAAGTCTCATGACTATACGTCGCGATGACGCAGATACTTCCGATTGCAATCCGTGGGATCATGGACGCCGCACGTCCGTGAAACGCTATTTGGCCTATGCAACTTTTCAACGTCATCTCTCGGAGTCAATTGGCGTGAGGCAACTCGAGAAGGCTACGGGAAGAGATCGTGGTGATACTATGCGAGCTAGAGATGTACTTCCGCCCGCATTCTTCGACGTTATGGTGCATCTGCTGGTCCATATCGTGGAGGATATCATCCAACTCGGCCGACGTTCCTGCACAGCATGATGCCGTTCGAAAGGATGAATGGTGTCATCAAATGATACGTTCGCAACATGTCACGTCCAGAGGGAAGTATAGCCAGGGGCTTTCTGACCGAAGAGTGCATCTCCTACTGCCCGAATTATCTAGGCATCGAGAACCCGTTGGTCTGCCCGTCAGCGAGCACCTCGGCAGGCTCGCTGGATGGGGTCACCGTGAGGGTCGCCGCGAAATGCATGTCGACTTCGAGGGTCGACTCGCCGACTTTGAAAGAGCAAACCTAGTTGCGCTACAACACATAGACGTGGTCGATCCTTGGGTGGTAGAGCACAAAACCTTTATTGAGAAGACGTACAATGACCGAGGCTAACGAGAGGACGGACGGAGATATAATCAAAGAGCACAACTCATGTTTCATGCGTTGGTTCAAGCAGAAGCTTCGTCAGTACCCTTTACATGAGGATTCTTCCGCGGAAGAACAACTCATATTCGCCTTGTCACAGGGCGCCGAGCACAACCTGATGACCTATGAGGCGTACGATATCAACGGCTACACATTCTAACCGAGAACAAGGACATGAAGAGCGATGGTTATCAGAACTCCGGGGTAACGATGGAATCCTACACCGGCAAAGACAAGGACAGATACTACGGAAGGATCGAGGAGATCTGGGAGCTGAGCTACGCTGGAGAGAAGGTCCCGATGTTCCGTGTCAGATGGGCCAAGAGCGTCCTAATAGAAGACCAATATTTCACAACCATGGTTATACCCGAAGCCAGATCCAAGACCCGCTGGCATAAGCGTCACCCTTGAAAAAATGAGCCATGGGTACTGTCTTCCCAAGTGGACCAATGCTTCTTCATTACCGACCCGTCAAAGCCCTGTCGTGTTGTCGTGAGGAGAGGCAAAAGGAAGATCATCGGAATGGATGGAGTAGCCAATGAGCAAGACTTCGACAAGTACGGGGACCCGAAGATCGAACATGACGACGACGATGAAGTAGCAGCACACACCACAAGAAGAAGCAGGACCACCCTACCTAAAGGACGTCTGTTCCATAGAACAACTCCATTTCTGCGAAAAAGAAGGGCAAAAGATTGTGAACATATAGCTAGCTAAGATCGATTGTATTTAAATCGTAGTCTTCATTTCTCGATTGTATTTCATGGGCACTTTTTGATATCATGAATATTTTTAAATTTCATGGGCACTTTTTGAATTATGAGGACACTTGATCTCGATCCCTCCATCTCGATCTCGATTCCCTCCATCTCGATCTCGATCCCCTCCATCTCGATCCCACCGCACCCTCCCCGCTAGCTCCACCGCCGCCACCGACCCACCGCAACCCTCCCGCTCCACCGCCACCGATGAGCACCGCCCCCCGCACCTCCCCGCTCCACCGCCATGCAGGCACCCCGCACCTCCCGCTCCACCACCGCCGATGATATTTTCAAGTAACAAATTTGAACATATTTTTAAAAATTATTACTGTTTTATAAAAAATATTACTGTTATGATTTAAACAAGTTTGAACATATTTAAACACAAATAAATATCAAACAGCATTTAAAATGCATAAAAAATATTGGGGAGCACAGGAATCGAACCCAGGACCTCCTGGTGTGTGTCTTTAGCGTCTTGACCAGTCGGGCTAGTGGGCGGGTTACAGTATAGATAGGGTTAGGTTGTAGATAGGGCTAGTGGGCTAGATTAAAACAAAATTCTAATGGTGCACCGAGGGGAGGTGCACCATTAGAATAGTCGTACTTATGGCGCACGAGGGGGTGGTGCGCCATTAGAAAGCTTCCCCCCCACACTAAATCCCCAATCTCTCTAATCTCTCCCCTGCCTCATCGATCTCACCCGCTGCCCCCCGTGTTCGCAGTCCCCTCGCCACCCCTCGCCTCCTTCGCCGTCCCAGGCAGGCGCCGCCTCCCTCGCCGTCCACAGGCCAAGCGCCGCCTCCTCGCCGTCCCGAGCCAAGTGCCCTCGGCGTCCTCCCGCCCAGCGCCTCCCCAGCGGCCCGCTGCGCCCTCGGCGTGCTCGCCGTCCAACACCCATGTGACCTGCCCAGGAGGACCGCCGCTGTCTTCCTCTTCGACTACGAGGACCCGGACGAGCTCGGACGCCCAGGAGGACCGCCACCGCTCGACGCCCTCGACCGCGCGGCCTGCCCAGGAGGACCGCCACCGCTTGACGCCGAATTCACGCCGCCTTGACTAGCTCCGGCTTCCCCGAGTCGCCCTCGACCTCCCAAGTGAGCACCAGGCACTTCCCCTCTTCCCCTCTTTATTTCCTTCTCATGTGTTCTAGGGTTGGGGTTGGAGAAATTTGGACAAGGAAAGGGGGTTGGAGAATTAAGTAGCTAGGGTTTTCCAAATGTTCAAATATCTGAGCTTGCTACAGTGCAACCAAGATGATATTTAGATGCATTTTAGAGGATACTAATCTCAACTAAGCATCCGCCTAGAGATTCTTTATTTAAGTAGATAGGCTCAATTAGTGAATTTTCCAATGAGTTTGGATTCATGCAACAATATGAAACATTAATTACTATTCTTTCTGGCCACTAATGAAGTAGAAAGAAGGGATCGTCTCTTTCTTTGGTTGCCGTGTTGCGAAATCTACCCAAAACTCTGAGATTGCCCATGATAGATGTAACATGTAAGAAGTCCATAATTGATTAATGGATCTGATAGTTTGATAGTTTTTTAGTGTTGCGCCTTTTCCTTCTACAACTTGCGATGTGCACACAGTTTTTGTGTTCAGTTTAGGAGTTGGTCCTTGGGAAGCATAAATAAAACATTATTTGCAAGTGCAGTCTTGTTACTCCTAGGTATCTACAAATGAGTAGATGAATATTTGTTACCGTGAGGGGTTACAATATCTTTCAAACTGATGTTGTTCTCATGATCATGCTTTCTAATGGTTTGATATCACCCAAAGTTTGGCATGGAAACTACAGAGGTACTATGTAGTGTTGTATTACTTCTTCCGGATTCAGGGTGTTTAAATGTGCATTAGTTCTTCTGATAATTAATGGTTAAAGTCCTTTGACAAGAATGTGAACAATAAAAGATGTAACCAATCCTAGAAGTAGAACCATGTATCTTTTCTCTCTACAATTCTCATGCAATAATATGGAACTAATTCTTTAAGTAGTTAATGAGAACACTTGGTCCATATTCATTTGCACTGAACATACATTTTCACTGTTCTTATAATATTTGCTTGATGTCAGATTATGCTATGAGGATATTAGTCTAAGCCCAGTCTTGGATGCATTGTTTTATCCTGCGGTGGTTAAACCGGTTACGAAAATTATCTTGTTTGACCTGTACTTGTCCAGCTATCATAATCTATTCTTTGACCATGGCGATGGCTGGCATTTTGTTATGATAATTTCAGTATATATCTTACTGTCCTTTGCTGATCTCGTTGTATTTTCAATTCACAGCAACTCTCCGACGTAAGTCTCCTCCGTGTAATATATGTCTCATGCTTTCTAAAGAGTACTTGGTATCTTGACTAAACTATCCACTTGCTATGCTTAGCTGCTCTGTTGTCCGAATCGTGACACTTTGCCATTTGAAACTTGCCTATCACACTGCGTCAGGTATTGGTCAACTAAAAACACAAATATTTGTAGTTTTTGCCTGTCATAATGCAACTAAGCATACTAGTCTCAACTAAGCATACTAGTTTTTTGTAGTGAGACAAGAAGATAGTGAGACAAGAAGAAGGAAACTTCCTAGATTATGTAGAAAGAAAATACTTGGTTTGATAGCAAGTACCATGACATGAATCAAAAAACATATACGGTGGGAAAAATAAAATGGCGTAAACACAGGAGGTTCAAAAATGCCATTACGGGCGAGGTTGCTTGTTACTTTCCTAAGATGTGCATCTCATTTATTTGTGTTTTTATTTGTAGCTGTATTGCTCAACTAAGCATACTAGTGTCGCAATACACTGTTTTGCGTGTAATAGTGTCGCAATATTTGCATCATACCAAGTGAAACTTGACAAGTGTTTCCTAAAAACACTGTCACCGCTTAACGCCACTAAAAGCATGACAATATAATTTCTAGTTTGTGTTTTTATTTGTTCACACCGTCATTTGTATTGCTCAACTAGACAATTAGTGTTTATGAAGAAGAAGAATAAACCTGTTGTCTTTGTTATGCTGGATTCACTTCTGCTTCTTTGTACTTGTGATGATGTTGTACTTGTGATGATGCTACTTGTGATCTTCCGAAATGACCCATTGGCGACTTCACTGCTTCTTGCTGTACTTGTGATGATGTTGTACTTGGGATAATGATTTTGCAGGTACCCCGAGAGGCTCTTGAGTTTGCGGAATGTCGATTAACTTCCGTTAAAGCAAATTAAGATTGCTCCATATGTCCTATTTTCAGCAAAGGTCATGCTGAAATTTTCCGTGAATTTTAGCATGACTTTGCTAAAAATAGGACATATGGGGTACTTGCGACTAATGCATGGGCCGGGGTATCTTAGTAATTAATTAAGTAGGATCAACTGCCCCTTTATTCTTGCTGCATTAAACCATAGGTGGCAATAGAGCCAAGTGATTAGGCCCAACTTAGAATTATCCTTAGCATCGATAAACCCTAGATGATAAACCCAACATAGGTGGCAATAGAGCCAAGTGATTAGTGCCAAGTGATTAGGCCCAACCTAGGGTACCTCGGCATCGATAAACCCTAAATGATGAAAACTTAACTTGGCTGCCCCGGATGCCTCGGTGTCGATGAGAACCTAAATGATGTACGCTTAGGCTTTTAGGGTGCCTCGGCGTCGACAAACCCTAAATGATGAAAGCTTAGGCTTTTAGGGTGCCTCGGTGTCGACAACCCCTAAATGATGAGACCATGATCTTGTTCCTTGACAATAACCAACTTTTGACCAAACTTTTTTCCTATTTAGAGCGAAACATGGCCCACAACGATGAGGCCGGTGGTTGAGCGGCAAGCAATTCTGAGAGCTGTCCCAGGAGATGGAGGAACAACCTCACCGCTATGAGGACTCCATGGAATACACCGATCCTCGACTACACAACCCCTAGTGGCGTCGGGATGACACCACCGATGGTGCCGCCGAGCATGCCACCTTGATGATGGCAGCACACACAGATGGCAGCCAACCGAAGAAGCAAAGAAAGGACCGGCGCCCGAATGCGCTCCGCACCCTCAAGGAGGAATTCACTCAAGTGGACTCCGATGGGAATCCAACGTAGCCCAAACATATAGTCAAGGGTTACTCGCTTCAGCTCGGGTGCATTCTCCGGAGCACCGTCTCGATCAACACCGATAATCTTAGGAATAAGGACCACGGGAATTTGCGCAACCTCCTCTTCACGAAGCTGCACGAGCGATACAAGTTCCCCTTGAATTTGAAAACACACGCCTATCAGGGAATAAAGTGAACAGTGCCGCCCTCACGAAGATGAGCACGGCCCTGTCTACTTGGAGAAGCGCGGTGAAGAGAATGATTGATAAAGCTGATAGTTATGAGAAGATCAAGGCGAAATATCCTTTGATGAGCGAAGATGAGTACAAGGAGTTCAAGATCAAGTGCGAGAGCAAGCGCAACCTCCGAATCAAGTCGATTGGGGAAAGAAATGCGGAGTTGAACTTAGGGGAACACAAACTCGGTCCCGGCGGTTCTGAGTGGGGAGCCTATATGGGACAAGGAGGACGCGGGCGTGCCGAGCAAGGCCTACCGCCCGCTTCGAGAAATACAGCGGTGACAAGCGGACCAGGAACTATGTCGGGGCGGTACAAGGAGGACCCGATAACAAAGGAGCTTACCATGGATCCGAAGACCAGGGCGCTTGAGCTTGTTCTGGTAAGGAATACACTCCCGCGTAATTAGCTCCATATGGTTGCACTCTAATTAATCCCACTGTTTCTAAATGGTTCACGTTCCTTTCGCAGGACACTGAAAAGCGATGGCGAGGGTCGTCTCAGAGCTCCCCTTCGACACCCCTTTAAATAGGGCGTTGAACGTAATGAAAAACAAGGATAAGCTCACTAAGCCGACGTCAGCTGGTCGTGTGGCCGGCAAAGGCTTGTCCACAAAATGGGGGTCATACTATACCGCTGGTGTGCGGAAGGAGAAAAAGACCAGCTCGGAAAGCCAAACGCGCGAGGTTGAAGCACTCAAGGCACAAGTGGCGCGGATTAGGAGCATGTCCAAGAGCAAGTGGAACAACAAGCGGGAACGAAGCTCAACGCCATGGTGCCTAAGTTGATTCATGGGCTGACGACGTGGATTGCGGGCGGCCAACAGGGCCTCCCGGTTCTCGGCTTCACGACGGCAACTTCGCCGCGGCGCATAAGCGGCGCCATTGGTGTCTCCGCGGCGGCGCCATTGGTGTCTCCGGCGGAGGCGGTATTCGTGTCTCCGGCGCCGCACGGGCATTGGAGCTTAATGCACCGGGTGTCGCCGGCGGCACCTCGCCCGACAAGCGCCCCCTCCGTCGATTACGCCCCGCCGTTGGCGGTGCCTCGACATTAGCCGAGCTCGGCGACATCACGGTAACTAAGCCTCTCGGCCGATGACTTCATCTCCTTGCCTTTGTTGGGCATCCACGACACCACAATACATGTTTTCGCAGGGCACCGCCGACGCGTTCCTTGCACTCTTCTCGCACTTCGTGGGCGCCGAAGTTGGTCGATGTTGCCAAGGGCGTAATCGTTCAACCGGCAACCCCATGTTCCACGGTAATCCGATGCCACCCACGGTGTATAGGGTTGAAGTGGTTCGGTGCTGCCAGCTGCGACGAGGTGTTACCTCCGATGTGACCCGCTGGGGCCGACGAAGAAGATGAGATGACCCTCAGCGCCTGCGTAAACTGGCCCCTGCTTTGGCCGAAGAGCCAGATTCGTTTGGGGGCGGGGGACACCACCCCACAGACAAGACCGCCAGTCGTGCCGGTGCCAAGCCATGGCAAGAACGCCACAACTCTACCGGACCTGCCGGACATCCCTATGGCACAGGATCCGGACAACCCTATGGCACAGGATCCGGACGGCGACGACAACGACGACGGTACATTTACCAAAGTTGATAAGTACTTTTGCGAGCGTGGGTACGCCGACGAGTTCTGCGGGCCTCTTTCTCAAGAACCCAACCAAGACGACCGCGATCTAGCTGGTACGGGCGGAGAAATCCAATTACAGCGAGCGTCTGCGGCGTTCAGTTCTCAGGACACGCCTCCAGCTCCCGCCTTCACCGAGCCTCAGATAGCTGAGGTGCGAAATATTATCAGCCCCAACACGCTCAAGAAGGCGGTCTGTGAGCAGAACTCGGTCCCATTACAGGAGATCAAGAATAAGGTACGGAAATGAAAGACTAACAAGGGCGCCGGTGCGAGCCAGCCGGCACCGAGTTCGATCCATGCTCAGGATGGGCCACCTTCACCTAAGGATATCTCGAGGAGGGTGCATGTGGCGGGTAGGGCGATGCTACCGCCAAATATGCTGAATGCTGCAATCGGTGCTATGCGGAGTCTGCACGACAGTGTTCTTTCTTTGGAGAAGCGGCGTCTCAGAGAGAATGATGTGGCATACCCGGTTTTCGTGGCCAAGGTGCCGGAAGGGCAAGGGCTTTGTGGATGGCGACATCGGGGTACGATCTTCCTGCGGTTTGATGACATCTTTGCTATGTTTAACCTTCATCCGCTGCACTACACCTTCGTTCGGCTATTTTCGCTGAGTATGGAGATGCGAATCATTAGAGACAAGACCCCGGACATCGTGATAGTCGACCCCTTCTACATGCGTGCCAAGCACTTGAGCAGCGCTGGGGACCGCCAAGTTGCGAAGTTCACACCTCGAAGGCGTCATTCGCAAACCCGGATAAGGATAACTTCCTTGTGGCTTACTTTCCGAGTAAGTCATCCCTTAACCGCCCGTAACATATGATTTCTTAGATTTCGATCGTTCTTTTTTCTAACATTCCGTGTTACGTGCGGTGACACATTGCACACTCATCCTCTTAAGCCCGAAATATTCCATGGCCACGTATGTTGACCCGAACCGTAACTCCAAGATAGACTACACAAATGTCAAGAAAGTTCTTGATGATGTTCTCCCAGCTCGCCAAATCTGGAGGCACCTTCACCAGGCGGCAGTTCGTAAATGCAGCAAGCACATGTTCTCACACAATGAAGTTCTTTGCGTCAAGCAGCCGCTGTGATCGAAGGATGCCTACTACGCCCTCCATCACATGCGGGCGATCGTAAGGGACCATCATCAACTTCTGCTACCAGATAATCTCAAAGATTGGGCCGCGAGCTTGTCGGCAGTCTAGGACGCGGACCTCAGACAAGAATTCTTTCGCATCCAGTCGGAGTTTGCGGACATCATCCATCAAGATGTCCTTCATACCTTGGGGCAGTTCTTCCTCAGATATCAACCGTCCAACAGTGAGATAGATGAAACGCTACAAATGCAGGGTGACAACGACCGCGATTTCATGACCATCACGACAGACGGCGGCTTCATCCATGCTCCGGTCCGATGAGTCGAGTCAAAAGTAGTGATGTGTAGTTCTGAAACATTGATTGGCTCATGTTGTAATTATACTTTAATGAATTCGTATGTCTCTTTGGTTTGGACAGTCGTTCAACTTAGATGTAATCGATGCTATTTATTAGTAGGACCATGAATCGTGCTATTAATGTCTTGCTTTTCTCTTCCGATCCTTTTGTTGCATACTTACATATTGCTTATGTATTGTCTGTTGTTTGGCCTGTGCATAGAGATGCCGTCGTAGGTCGTGTACAAGGGTAAGGTTCCCGGAGTCTACGACGACTGGGAGGAGTGTCGGAGACAGGTTCACCGTTTCAGCGGTAATAGTTCCAAAGGGTACACCACTAGGGAGGAGGCCGAATCTAGATACGCCCGCTATCTAGCGGGAGAGAGGAGGAGCGTTGGAGGAACCGGATGAAGACCGGTTTGATCGCGATGATGCTCATCGTGATGACCACAACTCTCTTCTATGTGATGGTAGTTTAGATGATCGATATCGACTTGTAATGTGAAGACAAACTCGATACTCGCGGTCTTGAGACTTGTAATGTTTTATCTTTGTTCGGTCTTTTGAATTCGGAGACTAATATGATGAATTGTATTCGAGACTAATCTTCTATTGTATTCGATGAATCTGATGTTGCTTTGTGTCTTTGTCTATATTCTCTCCAATAATATATTTTGTAACCTGTGCAAAAATCAGAAAAGTAAAAAAACCCAAATATTCATACAAATGGCGCATCACCACCAGGTGCGCCATTAGTATGCCAAAGGATACTAATGGCGCATCAACACAGAATGCGCCATTAGTATGACAAAGCACATGCTTACGTATGCCCCCCCAGAGGCACACTAATGGCGCATGGTTTTACATACTAATGGCGCACTGCTTGGTGCACCATTAGTATACCAGATACTAATGGCGCACCTGTGGTGCGCCATTAGTAAATAATACTAGTGGCGCGCTACTAATGGCGCATTGGTAATGCGCCATTAGTAGGCAAAACCGGTGCGCCATTAGTAGGCCTTTTCCTAGTAGAGCAATTCTGGAGCTCAGCAGAAACTACGCTTTACTCCGAAGCCCGGAGGGCAATTTCAGCATACTCACGGAGGAGGCAGCTCGCACAATCATAATGGCACAAATAATGGAAACGGGAATGGAGGAAGCAATGGACAAAACCACACCAACCCGTCAACACCATCCAAGGTAGACCTGAGCCATATCACCTGTTTTAAGTGCCGTAAGACTGGGCATTATGCAAATGAATGTCCAGAAGCCCAAAATGGTAACGGCAATGGAAGCTCAGGAAAGAAGCCGAACCCATTCAACAGGGGATAGGTGAACCACGTTACCGTGGAGGAGGTTGAAGCTCAGCCAGACGCAGTAATAGGTAAGTTTTTGGTTAAGACATTTACTGTAGTTGTTCTTTTTGTGTAGCGACCCGACCTCAGACGGTCAAGCCTCTGTGTTCCTGTGCCATCCCTGGATCAGTATGCTGGCACACACAGTACATCAATGTATATATCAAAGTGCAATCACATGTATAAATAACGTAAAACTGATATATACCTCATAAGTCACAGCGGAAACAAACAATCGGGTGTGGAATCCCATCAACGCCATCGGCGAGTTGAGTGTAGACCGTAACCCTGTACCGTACTCTTACTCGTCGGAAGAAAGTATCTGCAACATGATACGTTGCAGCCGTGTAGGTCAGTACATTGAATGTACCAGCAAGATCACAACATGAGAAAACAGATGGTAAAACTATACTATATGCAATTTGGATTTGTGGCTCTGGGTCTGAGTTTTGTTTGCGTAAAAGCTGGTTTTATATTCCCTACATCAAAGGAATAAATGAAGTCTGTACTATGGAGTCTTGTATCATGACATGGTTCCGCCAACCGATGTCTCATAGCCCAAATCATCATAAGTTGCCCACAATTAAGTTATCAGTCGGGTGTTGAGAGTTCCGAGATAGATCCAAGTCCAGAGGCTCAAGTTGTCCGTAACCGGGGACACGGCAAATCGATTAGGTTTTAACCCTCTGCAGAGGTTTGTACACTTTACCCGCAAGATTCGATCCTCTTTTTATGTTCTCGATCTTCTTGGTGTTTGAGAACAAGACGATCGAAACATGGTCTTCCGAAGAGTTCCTCTGACCACTGTCCGGTGCTCATCCAATCCTACCGTAGTTCTACATCTGCTAGCACCGTCCCAGCTAGAGTCACCACTAAGGTCAACCAAGCCAGAGCCCATAGTGACTTGCCATCCACTGGTTTCTCCAGGGTGCCCGTCAACCATCCTTCACCCAGTAGTGTGTATTGAATTCTTGTAGTCTCGAAATCTTGAGGTCTTGAAGTCTTGAGGTCATGACGATGCAGTCCTTGCCGATGCCATCATGACGTTATCGTAGAGTCCTCCATTCTCACACCACTCCCGAGCACTCATACCAAACCTGGTCTACTATAGCGTAGCACAAAAATAAATAACGTCCCGGGCTTGGTAACAGGGTGATGGGTTCCTACCTCATGCATACTACTCAACTACAAGAATTCAATATCACTACTGGAGGTTTGTTGCAAAGATGCCACTAAATGCAATAAAACATAGGTATGAAAGCATGGTCAAAGTGAACTTGCCTGGTAATACTTGATGAAGGTTATACCGCTCTCAGAAAACTTGATAGAACTATTAAATCACACCGTTGAAAATCTATATAGTCAAACATAGCATTCATATAAGCAAACATACAAGCAAACAATTCCAACACTCATAAAAACCAACAAATAAATTGCAAAACAACAAGGGACACCAAATAAGAACAACAAAGGAAAACTACACAACAAAACTCTACTTAACAACAAGTAAAAAGCCTAAAACAAAAATACTTAACAAGGTAAAAATAATTATTCGCTAAGTAACATAAAGTATTTTTACTATAATAAAATTCTAACAAAACAATAAAATAACACTATTTCTATTACTAGCAACTAGTCATACAATAAACAACACCTAGAACCTCAAGAACACTAAGTCTAATAAATCCTAGAAATTACCTACTGTTAAACAATAGAATATATGACACACCGGCGAAAACTAGCAAAAGAAACTAATTAATAATAATAAAACTACAAACAATACTAAAAACAGAGTAAATAGTATAGTTTACAATAAAAAGCTAATCTAACTAACTCACTAACATGCAAACTAAACACTACTGCGTAGCTAGTCTAATAAGTAACCAGTAGCAAAAAGAATCGGTCAAAAATAATATTCCTAACTCAAAATAGCTCAAATTTAGTGATTTGAGCAAATTCATACAAACACAAATTTAAACTGCTCAAATGTGAAATAAAATTGAACTAACAGAAACTTCAACAGATTTTTGACACGGTGCAATTGGAATCACTCAAAAACATTAAGTAGGCTAAAAGATACAAGCAAAATAAGATTGGAACTATTTCTGTTTTTTTAACAGAAACGAAAAAAAAACAACAACCAGGCACTAGCTACGTAGCGGGCTGTAACTGGGCCTACGGGGTGTGCGTTTTGTAACTAAGCTACGCTCGGCAGTATGATAACAGTGTCACGTACGGGCTAAAACGGAAAGACCGATCGGCTAAACCGACTAGACCTGAACCGATCTAAACCGCATAAAACCGTGACGAACCGGAACTAAACCAATCTATATACACAAAAAAAAACCTAACCGTTCGTTAGATCTAATCTAGCGCGTCAATACCAGATCGGACGGTGGAGGGGGAGTGGAGAGCTCACCTCGGGGAAGGTCGACGACGAGCGGCTCGGACGTCGTCGGCGGCGGCGCTCCTGTCGTCGGCGCGCTCCGGAAAGGGCACGGGTGGACGCGGCGTTTGACGGCGAGTCCAGCGGTGGTCGAGATGGTGGCGTAGGTGGACGGAGGAGGTCGGCGGCGAGGTCGAGGTGGCGTTGGCGTTCGGGCGTCGGCGGTGGCGGTGCTCCGGTAGTTCTAGAGCTCCGGGGAGTGCACCAGGAGATGCGACAGTAGTAGGCAGGGCGTTCGGTGGTGGTAGGAGAGCTCTAGGAGGTCAGACACGAGCGGGGCAAGGTAATGGCGCGGCGGCGGCGCTCAGCTCCGGCGAGCAATTGAGAAGGAGGCGGGGGTTCTCGGAGGGGGCTTTGGGGCGGAATCGGTCGAGGGGAAGGAGTATATATAGGGGGAAGAGACTTGGAGCAGGGGCGAATCGGGAGAGGATCCCCGATCTCGGGATCTGGCGGCCAGTGCGATCTGGCGTGGAGAGGAAGAAGCAGTGGGCGAGGGAGATCGGGCGACCGAGGGGAGAGGGATTTGGTCGGGGGCGCTGGGGCACCTGGCCTGCTGCTGGCTGGGCCGGCTCGGGTGTTGGTGGGTGCGCCTGGCCCAGTGAGTGGCGCCGGCTGGCTGGGCAGTTAGCTGGTGGCGCCTGAGTTTTTTGAAAATAGACAGAGAGAAGAAAAATTACATAGATAAGAAATATAATATTTTTATATAGGACATATATATATCAATAAAATCAGAAAAATAAATCCTACAACGTGAACATATTTTCAGAGGCAAATGAAATATACAAAAATTCTAATAAAGCAAGTAGTGATACTGTTGCATTAAAACCCAACAAAAATCATTTTTAAAATACCAAAATGATTTCAAATTTATTTTCTCCTAATTTTCCATTGAAGGGAATCATTTTACCCATATTCCCATTTATTTATTTTTAGGAGAAAAATAATTTGAATAAAATCGAAATAATTGCAAATTTGAAAGGGAGTTTCAAAATACTTTCAAATGACTTTCAATTTGATTCTTTTTAACTTCCAACTCATATTTCATATAATTGAAGAAGTCATTTTATCTTCTCTCATGAAAATCATTGAGTTGCATAAAGTTTCGAATTTGAAATATTTTCAGATGGAATTCAAATCTTTTCAAAACCCTTTTCATTTATTTAAATGGAAGAGTCAGATCATCTTCACTCTAGGGTTTTGTGATGAAATGAATTTGAATTCATGGAGATCATAAATGCAAGGTGGAAGTTTGGGAAAGTCATTTCATTCCCTCTCATTCAACTTTCAGAAAGTTTCAAATTTCTCTCAATTTCACACAAGCAACCACACCACTATCAAACAAACAAGCACAATTATTTATTTCATATAATTAGAATTTTGGGATGTTACAAATCTACCACACTTAAAATGAATCTCGTCCTCGAGATTCGAACGGGCTAGCAAGAAAAGGTTAGGGGTTGGGGGTCTTCTAGCAAATCTTTTGGCCGGAAAGGTCAGGGGTGCTACCACACTTAAAAGCAAGGTTACAGTTCCAATAAACTCAGATACTTCCTCTGGAGTGCCGAAAGTATCTGTCTCTTCACATAGCTTACAATAGCTCCTTCATTAACGCTCTTCAGAAGCATATCGTTTTCCTCAAAATCTTGGGTCACTTCGTCAAAGATGAAGTTAAATCGAGACTGGATCTTAGCTAATAGGTCTGCGTCCATTCTAGACAACTATCGAAATACTCATGGTGGTCTACCATTAATGGTTTCTGCAGAAAAAGGGCCTTGGCTTCATTCTCACCGTATAATCTACGATTGACAACAGCTGCCATGTTCATGGGTTTATCATCATACCATTCTAAGGCTTAAGCAAGGCTTCAACAAGCGTCGTCACTTTACTATGGGTAAGTCTCTCAGATTTACCATTCCAAATATCAGGAGCGAATGATAAGAGTAAGTCGGTATGGTGATCAATCCATTCCGCACCCAGATCATTACCATGTATAAGGTTTAGCGAATCTCGTATTTCTAACACTCGGGCATCCTCACAAGCTTTGCAGAATTTCTCTCGTCCTTGAACTGGGTTTGAGTAAATCCATTGATTCTGCAAGCTGAACAAAACAGCTATCTTTCTTCACAACTCTTAGGTTTTTGCGTAATCTCCTATGAAACGTTTGCTGACGAAATCACAGCTTCTTCCAAAATTTCTTCTTTCATCAAGGTTACATCTGTTCCCTTTTCAAATCCTAGGCCTGTGGGTTATGGCCCACTTCAACACTAGTGCAGCTTTAACTCATCCTTGGAGTAAATCTCTTGTTCCATATTACACCTCATTTAAATCCAGTAGTACTCTGTTTCTTCATACCATCATATCAAAAGCAAAACTCCAACTTTTTTTTCCTTCGAACTACAGTCCGTGGAATATATATTTTCTTATCCATTAGTCTAGTCTTCTTCACGAGGTACTACCACCCTTAAAATGAAATTCACAAATCCATCCATAGACCATATTTCTCATATCCTCGAAAATGGTCAAAATCTTTGTTCACAGAGTAACAACTAAAAAAAAACAATCCACGTATGAAATCATGACACATTAACTTTATTGATTTCACGAATTCATTACAATCTCTAAGCACTCATTACATAACTCAACTCATCGAACTTATGAAAATAAACCTGCTTTCTACCACTCTTATTATCCATATCAAAATCTCAACTACTTAGCTCCAGCCTTCATCTGATCTGAACATTCTCTAGCAAAATGTTCCACTTCCTTGCAGCAAAAACAAATGACTTCCGACATGTCTCGGGGCTTCTTTGTGATTATGTAGGCTCCTTGGGTTATAGGCTTCTTTTCTGGACATTTACTAGCGTAATGACCTAAATCCTTGCACCTGTAACAAGTGATGTGACTCAGGTCCTTCTCTGCAGAAATTAGGTTGTTTTGGGGATGCCTTCGCTTTCTCTTCCTAGATTTATCCGTAATGAACAGAGCTTCTATTTCCCGAGGGTCAAACATCACTTCTGCTGTCGGGAAGTCTCTGAGATCCTCTTTGCTTTCCTTCGTGCAATACACTGAAAAATGTCCTTCTTCCCCACATGAATAGCAGACTTGGGCGAAAAATCTGTTTAGGCCTTCACCATCAGGGTCTTCAATAACTTCCTTCCTCATAGATTCTTCTAAATTTCCCCTGAAGGCTTCTTTCTGTTGCTTGGTAATTTCTTGTACCTTGGGGTAAAAGTGACATTGAGCAGGGTAGTGCATGGTTCCTTCACACAGAAACAAGTAACCTGCCCAATCGGGCATTCTTCCTCTGGGTGATTTTCCTCACAATAAGGGCCTCCATCCTTGTGTTCTTCATTGGTGTGTCCTATTTCTCCGCAAATCTTGCAGGCACAAGGTTTCTTCTTTGGGTTATCATAGTGCTTCCGGATGAGACGTGATCTCAACAGGGTGTTCTTGAATTCCTCCCAAGTTCTTGCTCCATTAAATCCTTGTATGGCTTGATGCATTTTCCACCAGGTTGCAGCACTTTCTGTAAAAGCACTGAAGAGCGTATTAAACCTCATACTTCCTTGGAATCAAATTTTTTCTAAATTGATCCTCCATGTTTTGAATCCATAGATCTGCCTCCAACTGAGTCATCGGTCCAGAGAATAGCAGACCGTATTCCTTTATCATCTATTGGGTCCAAGGGTTTTGGGATGAGATAGGAGAGAAGAAAAGGGAGAGATACACACAATACAAATAATAGTTTTGAAGAAACAATTTTTATTTTGGGGCTGTCGGAAAGCATCAAACAAATGACAGCTCACAAATCATCGCATCTAACGTAGGTGTATAACAGGGGTTTGGTCTCTAAAGGTCAAATAATTCTTCAGGAACTTCAAATTCTTCAAGTCTTGAGTCTTCAATTGTTGCAGCTGCAATTCTTCCAACGCATGGTAAAATCCTCTTTACTCTGAAATGGCCATCAGTTGTCCGATATCTTTAATTCTTGGAGTGACTTCAGTTGATCTTCCATGTGGTCAAAAGGGAAAGGTGTATATTCTAACTATTTGAGGTCAGAGGGACTACTTGATAAAATCAGAAAAGACGAGAAAGTAAAGGATCCTTTTGAAAATAAAGTTTTTTGAGACATCCTGTCCTAGGGGCTTTCCGATTTCTAGGGTCACGTTCTACAGTCAACATGGGCTCTGATACCATATTCAAGCCTCTGTGTTTACATGCCATCCTGGATCAGTATCTTTGGCACACGAGACATCAATGTATATATCAAAGTGCAATCACATGTATAAATAACGTAAAACTGATATATACCTCATAAGTCACAATGAAACAAACAATCGGTGTGGAATCCCATCAACGCCATCGGCGAGTTGAGTGTAGACCGTAACCCTGCACTGCACTCTTACTCGTCGGAAGAAAGTATACGCAACATGATACGTTGCAGCCGTGTAGGTCAAGACATTGAATGTACCGGCAAGATCACAACATGAGAAAACAGATGGTAAAACTATACTATATGCAATTTGGCTTTGTGGCTCTGGGTCTGAGTTTTGTTTGCGTAAAAGATGGTTTTATTTTCCCTATATCAAAGGAATAAATGAAGTCTGTAATATGGAGTCTTCTATCATGACATGGTTCCGCCAACCGATGTCTCATAGCCCAAATCATCATAAGTTGCCCACAATTAAGTTATCAGTCCGGTGTTGAGAGTTCCGAGATAGATCCAAGTCCAGAGGCTCAAGTTGTCCGTAACCGGGGACACGGCTAATTGATTAGGTTTTAACCCTCTGCAGAGGTTTGTACACTTTACCCGCAAGATTCGATCCCTCTTTTTACATTCTCGCACTTCAGGGTGTTTGAGAACAAGACGATCGAAACATGGTCTTCTGAAGAGTTCCTCTGACCACTGTCCGATGCTCATCCAATCCTACCATAGTTCTACATCTGCTAGCACCGTCCCAGCCAGAGTCACCACTAAGGTCAACCAAGCCAGAGCCCATAGTGACTTGCAGTTGCACAGGTAAGCTTCCGGGCATGAAATATTCTTCCGTCTCTTTGAGTGCAGGTGAAGCTTTCCGCAAGATGTCATGGCGCTTCTCCATGCATCCCGCCATCCACCGGTTTCTCCAGGTGCCCGTCAACCATCCTTCACCCAGTAGTGTGTATTGAATTGTTGTAGTCTCGAAATCTTGAGGTCTTGAAGTCTTGAGGTCATGACGATGCAGTCCTTGCCGATGCCATCATGAAGTTATCGTAGAGTCCTCCATTCTCACACCACTCCCGAGCACTCATACCAAACCTCGTCTACTATAGCGTAGCACAAAAATAAATAACGTCCCGGGCTTGGTAACAGGGTGATGGGTTCCTACCTCATGCATACTACTCAACTACAAGAATTCAATATCACTACTGGAGGGTTGTTGCAAAGATGCCACTAAATGCAATAAAACATAGGTATGAAAGCATGGTCAAAGTGAACTTGCCTGGTAATACTTGATGAAGGTTATAACGCTCTCAGAAAACTTGATAGAACTATTCGTCACTCCGTTGAAAATCTATATAGTCAAACATAGCATTCATATAAGCAAACATACAAGCAAACAATTCCAACACTCATAAAAAAACCAACAAATAAATTGCAAAACAACAAGGGACACCAAATAAGAACAACAAAGGAAAACTACACAACAAAACTCTACTTAACAACAAGTAAAAAGCCTAAAACAAAAATACTTAACAAGGTAAAAATAATTATTCACTAAGTAACATAAAGTATTTTTCCTATAATAAAATTCTAACAAAACAATAAAATAACACTATTTCTATTACTAGCAACTAGTCATACAATAAACAACACCTAGAACGTCAAGAACACTAAGTCTAATAAATCCTAGAAATTACCTACTGTTAAACAATACAATATATGACACACTGGCGAAAACTAGCAAAAGAAACTAATTAAAACTAATTAATAATAATAAAACTACAAACAATACTAAAAACAGAGTAAATAGTATTGTTTACAATAAAAATCTAATCTAACTAACTCACTAACATGCAAACTAAACACTACTGCGTAGCTAGTCTAATAAGTAACCAGTAGCAAAAAGAATCGGTCAAAAATAATATTCCTAACTCAAAATAGCTCAAATTTAGTGATTTGAGCAAATTCATACAAACACAAATTTAAACTTCTCAAATGTGAAATAAAATTGAACTAACAGAAACTTCAACAAATTTTTGACACGGTGCAATTGGAATCACTCAAAAATATTAAGTAGGCTAAAAGATACAAGCAAAATAAGATTGAAACTATTTCTGTTTTTTGAACAGAAACGAAAAAAAAACAACAACCAGGCACTAGCTACGTAGCGGGCTGTAACTGGGCCTACGGGGTGTGCGGTTTTTAACTAAGCTATGCTCGGCCGTATGATAACAGTGACGCGTACGGGCTAAAACGGAAAGACTGATCGGCTAAACCGACTAGACCTGAACCGATCTAAACCGCATAAAACCGTGACGAACCGGAACTAAACCGATCTATAAACAGAAAAAAAAACCTAACCGTTTGTTAGATCTAATATAGCGCGTCAATACCAGATCGGACGGTGGAGGAGGAGTGGAGAGCTCACCGCGGGGAAGGTCGACGGCGAGCGGCTCGGACGTCGTCGGCGGCGGCGCTCTGTTAAGCGGCGCTCCGGAGTGAGCACCTGTGGACGCCTTGGCGTTAACGGCGAAATCCAGTGGTCGAGATGGTGGCGTAGGTGGGACGGAGGAGGTCGGCGGCGAGGTCGAGGCCGCTTTGGCGTTCGTCGTCGTCGGCGGTGGCGGCGCCCGGTAGTTCTAGAGCTCCGGGAGTGCACCAGAGATCTGGCGATAGTAGGCGTAGGCGTTTGGTGGTGGTAGGAGAGCTCTAGGAGGTCGACACCAGCGGGCAAGGTAATGGCAGCGGTGGCGCTCAGCTCAAGAGCATTTGAGCCGGCGGCGGGGGTTCTCGGAGGGGGCTTTGGGGCGGAATCGGTCGAGGGGAAGGAGTATATATAGGGGGAAGAGACTTGGAGCAGGGGGCGAATCGGGGAGAGGATCCCCCGATCTCCGGGATACGGCGGCGGCGGCGGTGCGATCTGGCGTGGAGAGGAAGAAGCAGTGGGCGAGGGAGATCGGGCGACCGAGGGGAGAGGGATTTGGTCGGGCGCCTGGGCAGTGGCCTCTTCTTGGCCGGGCCACTGGTGTTAGTGGCTGCTACTGCCCGCCGGGTGAGTGGCGCTCGGCCGGGCGCCGAGTTTTGAAAATAGACAGAGAGAAGAAAAATTACATAGAGAAGAAATATAATATTTTTATATAGGACATATATATATATCAATAAAATCAGAAAAATAAATCCTACAACGTGAACATATTTTCAGAGGAAAATGAAATATACAAAAATTCTAATAAAGCAAGTAGTGATCTTTGTTGCATTAAAACCCAACAAAAATCATTTTTAAAATACCAAAATGATTTCAAATTTATTTTCTCCTAATTTTCCATTGAAGGGAATCATTTTACCCATATTTCCATTTATTTATTTTTAGGAGAAAAATAATTTGAATAAAATCCAAATAATTCCAAATTTGAAAGGGAGTTTCAAAATACTTTCAAATGATTTTCAATTTGATTCTTTTTAACTTCCAACTCATATTTCATATAATTGAAGAAGTCATTTTATCTTCTCTCATGAAAATCATTGAGTTGCATAAAGTTTCGAATTTGAAATATTTTCAGATGGAATTCAAATCTTGTGAAAACCCTTTTCATTTATTTAAATGGAAGAGTCATATCATCTTAACTCTAGGGTTTTGTGATGAAATGAATTTGAATTCATGGAGATCATAAATGCAAGGTGGAAGTTTGTGAAAGTCATTTCATTCCCTCTCATTCAACTTTGAGAAAGTTTCAAATTTCACTCAATTTCACACAAGCAACCACACCACTATCAAACAAACAAGCACAATTATTTATTTCATATAACATTCCAAAATTTAGAATTTTGGGATGTTACATTTTGATACTGGTGCATCACATTCATACATATCAAGGGGATTTATGGATAAGTATAAATTACCAATCCAAGCCCTTAGGTCACCCATGCTAGTAATTTCACCCGGAGCACAATACATGGCTAGTATATGGTGTGATCGGCTGCCATTAAGGATTGGACATTATGTATTTCCCTCGGACCTAATAGTTCTGGAATCGCAAGGATTGGATGTGATATTAGGCATGGATTGGTTATCAAAGTACGGAGGGAATATATATTGCGCCAGTAAGTCGATTCTGCTTACCACCCCAGAAGGAAGGAGAATCAAGTATGTATCACGGCATGAGCCAAGGAGGGCACATGTAAATTCCTTATCAGGAGTTGTGCAGGAGGAAGTACCCGTGGTAAGTGATTATCCGGACGTGTTTCCGGAAGAGTTGCCAGGCATGTCGCCAGACAGAGACATTGAGTTTCTGATTGAACTACTACCAGGCACTGGGCCGATATCTAAGAGACCGTATAGGATGCCAGCCCAAGATTTGGAGGAAATTAAGAAGCAGATTAAGGAGTTGCTGGACAAAGGTTTTATTCGCCCAAGTTCTTCGCCTTGGGGATCGCCAGTACTTCTAGTGGAGAAGAAGGATGGATCATTAAGAATGGTTGTTGATTATCGAGGTTTGAATGAAGTGACCATTAAGAACAAATACCCGTTGCCGATGATCAACGACTTGTTTGACCAATTGCAAAGAGCTAAGGTATTTTCCAAGATCGATTTGCGATCAGGATACCATCAGTTGAAGATTCGGGAGCAGGATATACCCAAGACGGCTTTTACCACAGTGTACGGCTGTATGAGTATACCGTTATGTCATTTGGTCCGACTAACGCTGACCTATTTTAAGAACATGATGAACAAGGTGTTTATGGAGTTTTTGGATAAGTTCGTCGTGGTATTCATTGACGATATTTTGGTCTACTCAAAGAATGAATAAGAACATAAGGAGCACTGGCGTTTGGTACTCGAGAAGCTCAGAGAACACCAGTTGTATGCCAAGTTCAGCAAGTGTGAGTTTTGGTTGAAGGAAGTTGTATTTCTCGGACATGTTATATACGGAGAAGGTATAGCAGTAGACCCCACTAAGGTTGCCACTGTGACAAACTGGGAAGCACCAACAATTGTTGGAGAGATCAGGAGTTTCCTTGGACTCGCAGGATACTACCGGAGATTCATTGAGAATTTCTCGAAGATTGCGAAGCCTATGACAGAATTGTTGAAGAAGGATACCAAGTTCATATGGACTGAGGAGTGTGAGGCTAGTTTCCAGGAGATGAAGAAGCGTTTGGTTACCTCACCAGTATTAATCCTGCCAGATCAAAGCAAGGATTACGAAGTTTATTGCGACGCTTCACGTCGAGGACTTGGAGCAGTGCTTATGCAGGAGGGAAGAATTGTTTTGTATGCTTCACGACAGCTCAAGCCTCATGAGTTAAATTATGCTACTCATGATTTGGAGTTAGCAGCCATAGTGCACGCACTGAAAACTTGGAGACATTTTCTTATTGGGAACCACTGTGAGGTGTACACGGATCACAAGAGTTTGAAGTACATCTTCACGCAGAAGGAGTTAAATCTCAGGCAGAGAAGATGGTTAGAGCTTATTAAAGATTACGACATGAGATTAAATTACCACCCCAGAAAGGCTAACGTTGTAGCAGACGCATTGAGCTGTAAGAGTCATGTCAACACCCTAATGACCGAAGGTTTACCAAAGGAATTAGCCGAGGATCTTCGAGAGCTATGTTTGGAAATAGTTCCGAGAGGCTATGTAGCAGCGTTGGAGATTCAATCTACTTTGATGGATAAATCAGAGAAGCTCAAAAGACAGATAAGGAAGTTGCTTCTATTAAGGAGAAGATGAGCAAGGGAAAAGCTAAGGGATTTCGTGAGGATGAGCACAATACCTTATGGTTTGAGGACCGCGTTTACGTGCCAAGTGATCCAGAGATTCGGAAGTTGATTTTGCAAGAGGCACATGATTCGCCGTATTCGATCCACCCCGGAAATACCAAGATGTATTTGGATTTGAAGGAAACTTTCTGGTGGACCGGAATGAAGAAGGATATTGCAGAGTATGTAGCAGTTTGTGATGTGTGTGAGAGAGTGAAGGCAGAACATCAGAAGCCCGCAAGATTGTTACAGCCATTGCCAATCCCCGAATGGAAGTGGGATAAACTAGGCATGGATTTCATCACGGGATTGCCCAGGACTCGTTCAGGCTATGACTCGATTTGGGTTGTAGTCGATCGTTTGACGAAGGTAGCTCATTTCATTCCAAAGAAGACTACCTCATGAGTGCCAAATTGGCTAAGATATACATGACCAGCATTATATATTTGCATGGAGTTCCGAGGAGTATCGTATCAGATAGAGGAACCCAATGCACCTCAAAGTTCTGGAAGCAGTTGCACGAAACCTTGGGAACCAGACTAGAGTTTAGTACATCTTTTCATCCACAGACAGATGGACAAACCGAGAGAGTCAACCAGATTTTGGAGGATATGCTGAGAGCATGTTCTTTGGATTATGGATCAAGTTGGGATGACAACTTGCCATATGCGGAGTTTTCTTATAACAACAGCTACCAAACTAGTTTGAAGATGGCACCTTTCGAAGCCTTGTACGGAAGGAGGTGCAGAACCCCGCTGTTGTGGGATGAGGTTGGAGACCGCCAGTTGTTTGGACCGGATTTGATTAAGGAGTCTGAACGGAAAGTAAAGTTGATTCGCGACAGGCTCAAGGTAGCCCAGTCAAGATAGAAGAGCTATGCGGATTCAAAACGCAAGGAGACAGAATATGAAGTCGGAGACAGAGTTTATCTTCGAGTATCTCCGCTTCGAGGAGTTAAGCGTTTTGGAGTTAAAGGAAAGTTAGCGCCGCGTTTTGTGGGACCATACAAAGTTTTGGAACGCATGGGAGAAGTAGCGTACAAGTTGGAATTACCCGAGGGATTGTCAGGTGTTCACGATGTGTTCCATGTTTCTCAGTTGAAGAAGTGTCACGCAGAGATGGCGGATATACCACTAAGAGATACCGTGCCACTAGAGGCGATTCAGTTCAATAACGATTTGACCTATGAGGAGAAACCAGTTAAGATTCTGGAGTATGCCAGCCGAGTCACCCGCGGCAAGGTTATCAAGTTTTGCAAAGTTCAGTGGAGCCACCACACCGACGAAGAAGCCACCTGGGAGCGAGAGGAAGATCTACTCAAGGCCCACCCTCACCTATTTGCTAGCCGACCCGAATCTCGAGGGCGAGATTCATCTTAAGGGGGTAGGTTTGAAACATCCCAAATTTTCAATTTGGAATGTTATACATAGATCATCTTTGCACATCATATTTCTGTTGCATTGTTGGCTCAATCCTAGAAATTCTACGCAACTCAAGGACCCACGGAGAGAGTTGGGGATTTCGTTATTTTCATTTTTGAGTTTTTTCAAATTTTGAAAATAGGATCATTTGATTTTATTTATTTTATCTTCAACTATTTCTACTATCAAAATTTGAGAGAGGGAATAAAATGACTTTCCCAAAATAAAGGAATAATGAAGATCTAATAAAAAATCAAATAAGATTTTATTTTGGAGTTTTTCGCCTTTTTATTTGGATTTAGGAAAAATGCGCGTTTTTCAAAATTGCACTTAGGCTCCAAATAAATGTTCATCTTGTCCGGCTTGATTTTAGAAGCCGGGGAAATTCTATTTCAGGATTTTTGGAGTCCGTTTAGTATTTCTATCGTTTGATTTTCTGCGCGAAATTATTTATAAAAAAACGAACCGACCTACGGGCGTGCAGGCCGGACTCCTATAAGCTTATATAAAGCGCCTACCACCCACTGACAACAACCCCGCTTCTAAACCCAAACCCTAACCGTAAATCGCCCCGCCGCCCATCAACCGCGCCGCCGCTTCGTATTACGCCACGCCGCCCTTGCCGCCGCCCGCCGCCGCCGACCACCTCCCGAGGTTCGACGTGACTCGTAAACCGCGCCGCCAGTTAAAAAAAACCGATCGGTTTTGACGGTTTATTTTTTTAGTTTCGGTTTTTTTATTAGATCAGTTTTTTTTCGGTTTAGGTTAAATAGCGAGCGTTCGCTCGTTCGTTCGTTTTAACGGACGTGTTCGTCAGATTAGATCTAGTTAACGAACGTTCGTTCGTTAACCTGTTCGTCGTTTTTCTTTTTCTCGGATTTAATCCGCGATTTTTCTGATCGCGATTTCTGATCCGATTTTTGTTTTAGTATAACTTTTAGCTCGTTTATCGGAATCGAGCGATTCAAGCGCCTGGAGTTTTAAATCTCGAAACCCACTTTCTGAATAACCAACTTAAACAAGTTTTTACCTCTGTAAAATTTGACTTAGATCCAGATTAGTAAAACGAAGCTGTTTCCTTTCGCCGTTTGACTTTCGTTGCTTCGTTTGATTTGATTCTTTTTGCAAACCGGAGTTCTTAAGTTCAACTTTCTGGGTAGATCTTTTATTTGAGTTTTACCTGTGCATTATATGATTACTTATTGTATGCTTTTTGTTTGTCTGCGATAGAATACCCGGAGTGCGCCGCTTGTTACTTCGAGTCTCTAGGTTTCGCGGATCATCAACAAGGCAAGTAACACTTTGATCATACCTTTTCTCATACCCAGTTTTTATGCATTAGATCAATCCTCAAACATTGCATGATTAGGATCTAATTAAATTGTGGGTTTTGGGAAGCAGTTGAGGTAGTACCTATTACCTGTTTTATTTTCAAACCCTTGGGAGTTACTTCTACGTTTGCTTATTATGCCATGCTAGGCTAGTAGACGTGGATTGGGTGAGTGTATCCATGACAGATGTGAGATTGTTAATTAATGGTTTATTTAAGGTGGCAACTTGAACACACATCTGGGTGGATTGAGGTACTGGTTTCTGTGACTTGCCTGTTTTTCTTCGGACCGCCACCCAGGCCCAAAGGGATCATGAGATTATTCATGCTAGAAACTACCGTGTGCAGCCACATGCTACTATGGGCTCTAGCATAGTTGACTAAGTCGTGCGAACTCTTACAGTGGTAGACTAGCTGATGTAGGGGTTGTAGGTTGGTACGGTCTACCCATTACGTAAGGTGCAAGCGCTTCTGAAAAGACTATGTCTCGGTCATCCGCTTCTCAAACACCATGTAGTGCGAGAAATCAAGCGGAGGAGATCGAGTCATGTGGGGAAAAGTCATAAACCTCTGCAGAGTGTAACAAACTAATCATGGTTAGCCGTGTCCCCAGTTATGGACATCTTGAGTATCTAGTACTTGGATATCATGTGAATCTCATCATGTTACTTTAATTAATATTGTTGGGTTGTTAATGAGTACTTTTAATTGGGATTTGGAATGCCGTCAACCATTCTCAATGTTTAACAACCACCATGATAGTTAAATAAATTTATTCCTTTGCAGTAGGGAAAAATTGGCTTGACGCAAAAACTGAACCAATAGAGCTTAACACCAGCCAAATATGCATGTAGTATAGCTTATTCCATTATTATTCTCTATGTGTTACATTGCCAGCATATTCCATGTCTGACCCGTTTTCGGGCTGCAACGTTTCATGTTGCAGACTTTTCAGACGACGAGTAAGGTGCTTAGGTCATGGTTCTATACTCAGTGATGTCGTTGGAGTTGATGGACTCGCTTATTCTTCCAAGCCTTCCATTGTTATCGTATTTAGATGGCCTTAAGCCATATTTATTTTGTTAAGCTCTCTTTTGAGATATTCACTGTAATAAGTGTGTGATTGCTACTCTGTTATAAATCCTTCAAGTACTGTGTGGTGTCAGCATTACTGATCCAGGGATGACACCTGAGCACAGAGATCAGACTGGTTGAGGTCTG
The DNA here is from genome assembly GCA_021605145.1 of Aegilops bicornis. Taxonomy (NCBI): domain Eukaryota; kingdom Viridiplantae; phylum Streptophyta; class Magnoliopsida; order Poales; family Poaceae; genus Aegilops; species Aegilops bicornis. The sequence continues at coordinate 155,608,551 of CM038671.1, read as the reverse complement.
GTCGCTACATCCACGCCAAGGAGAGTCCCATCCGGACACGGGACGAAGTATTCAATCTTGTATCTTCAAAGTCCAACAGTGTAACATCCCAAATTTCCTATTTGGAATGTTTTACAATTATAGATAAGCATCCTATGCATTCTGTTTGAATTTGATTGTCATTTGAAGTTTCAGAGCAAGTTGAGTTTGAATTTGAATTTCAAACTTTGGCATGTGGGAAACAATTCAAAAACCAAGCATGATAAATACTTGATCAAAAGTATGAGAGGAGCAAACATGACACTCCAAAAATATCAGAGGAAACAATGCCAAAAGATTTGGATTCAAATCTGAAATTTATTTGAATTTGAAAAAAATAGATTTTTATGAAGTTTGGATTTTGCCTTTGGAAAAATGTTCAAATGAAAGGGAATATTCCCTGATCATTTTGGTATATATATACCCTATATAAAATATTTATAGATATTGTTTACGCTCGCAGGTTTGTACACTTTACCTCCGAGTCAAGACTTCTCCGGATAGTTCTACATTTCAATCGCCAAACAGAGTCACATTCCAACCACCAGATCGCCCAGGTATCACCGTAGTTCTACATCCGGGTCGCTCCACTTATGTAATTGCGGGTATTGTAAGAGCTTCCATGAAGTATTCTTCCGTCTTTGGCAGCTTCCCAAGATGTCATGTCATGGCGCTTTCTCCATCCTGCCAACCATCGGTTTCTCCATGTAAGCCGCTAACTCCCTTCACCCAAGAGTGTATTGAATTTGTTCTAGTCTTGAAGTCTTGAGGCCTTGAGATGCAGATGCCCTGCATTCCATCATGGAGTTGTCGCCACGATTGAGATTCCTTCACACCACTCACTTTGACTCACCAAAACCCCGCCTACTATAGCGTAGCATTAAATAAAAATAACGCCCGGCTTGGTCGGTGATGGGTTCCTACCTCATGCATACTACTCAACTACAAGGATTCAATAACACTACCAGGTGGTGGCTGCAAGGATGCCACTAAATGCAATAAAACATAGGTATGAAGAAACAATGATCAAAGTGAACTTGCCTTCTCAGACTGACGATCTTCGAAAACTAGGGATTCAGTAGCAAGCTTCAGCTCGGAAAATTCTACTGAGGCAAACAATAGCTATAATAAGCATATAGCAATAGGATCACACAACATAACAAAAGTAACATAACACACAACAACAATCAAAACCAAATCCAAAAGAAAATCTCAAAGAAAATCCACTCAAAGTTTTTCCTACTCCAAACAATAACTAAAATAGTTTTTATATAACAAAAATTCCTTTAATATAACCTAATCATGGTTTTAGGTTAACTTAACAGAAAAGGATTCACTAAGCAACTAGGAGCAAAAAGAATTAATTAAAAAGCTATTATAAAACTCATTCTAGGCCTAATCCAATTTCTATTAAGAAAATAATTTAAAACTTTTATTAATTATAAATAAAAGTTCATCTACTAGAATGACGTAAAACTAACCTAGAATAACTAATCACAAGTTAAAATAAATTAATTTACTAATTAATTTAATAGGAAAACAGGAACTAGTTAATTAATTAGGATTAATAGGATTCTGCTTAGAACTAATTATTTATTAATCCTAAAATACCCAAATTAATTTCTAGGGTTTGGCAATGTCCAAATAAAGTGGTGACAAAAAGAATCATGCAAAATAATTTTTCTAACTAAAGTTATAGCAGATTTACTATTCTGGCTAAAACAATATTAAAGCATTTTAATTATTTTAACATGGC